>VXAU01003092.1:0-82871 GCA_013399695.1 Formicarius rufipectus
CTCACCCCTCAGAAGTGCCTTCTATGTAACCTAAGTTTCTAAAACTTGATTAAAAAACACCATAGTATTTTAGTTGGTTGGTTTGCTAAAAAAGTACGTGATGGCACAACTTACTGTTATTTTTGGACACTACCAAAATATGAAAAGAACAAAGAACCAAATGGCTATTAATTGGAAATAACACATTTAATTTTGAGAAAGAATAATTGAAAACAGACGTGGCTCTTCATCTCTGGTTGTCTGATCTTTTTAAATAAACCCTCTTGTGATTCCCACTTGTAATATTAGAGCTATAAATGCCTGGCTTAGACTATAGCATGAGCTCTGCTGGCTGCCAGCTTGGAGACAAACTACTTTATGCCAGACCTCCCCAAATTGCTAGAAAAATTATTTGTCTCACTTTTAACAGTCCTAGTATTTAATGTGTTATTTCACTTCATTGCCATCAGTTTTGTTGGTTACATGACATTTAGTGAAAGGGAAAAATAAAGTCATCTTTTAAAGTTCAGAGGTTAGAGCTTCTTGATCTTGTTTTCATGTTTAAAAGGATGAAATGGTCAAAAACATAATCTGTTTTGTTTACACCAAGGGATATGAATTGCAAGGGGGGAGGGGGAGGATTTACAGCTCATCATTTTATAAGCAGACCAAAAAATTCCCACCTCAGATGCACAACTGGGACAGATCCTGCAGTTCTTCCCAACCCAAATGCTCTGCCAGGACTTGGCAACTTGAGAACAAAACCAACAGCACCAACAGAGGCATGTGATTAGATAAAATGATCACACATTGAGCATTTCAGGCCACCCAACACACATTACCATACAGCAAAATAATCATTTCAGCCAGTAGTTAAAAATCACTGTCAAGTCTTCATCTTTCTGTGCATTGTGTATTCCTGGGATTTCCAGGTACAGGCCAGGCTTCCTAACTGGAACAAAGAAGTGGCCAGCACACAAATGTGAAGACACAATGTAACTTAAACCATTTAATTTCAATAAAAAGTCATCAATACCCGTGATTTTTTCATTTTACAACTTTTTTCCCCAATTACTCCTCCAGCAAAGTCAGTGCCAAGGCCAGAGGGCTGCAGGAGTACAGAAGTTCTGCTGGGGTTTGGTAGCAGTGACTCACTCCATGTGTCTCTGAGCAGATCCACTGCTGCCACCCATTGAGTTCCAGTGAAGTTATAAAAGCACTGCTGACACACAAGTGTTGGACAGAACTCACCAGAATTCTTAGTTTAAATTAGAACACCTTGGAAATTAACAACACTTCTTTCTAATTGCAAATGACCTTTCAGCTCCTCGTTTCTAAAGTTTCCAGTCCTTTCATTTTAATGCAGTGTTTCTTTTAGAGCTGATGCAGCAAACCCTTAAAGAAACCCCACTCAACCCAAACCTTAAGACAAATCCATGGCCACACTGCAGGGAAAAGCAAGAATTTTCTATATATTATTTTCCCTGCTACACTGATATTTTCATCACTACCATGGCCAAACAACATGAATTCTAAAATCGTATCATCTGGATCTACCTTGGATTTTTTCCCTTTTTTTTTTAACACTTGCAATGCTGAAAATCTTTGCTTAAGTGTAACCATACTCATGGGAATAGAATATTAATAGCAAAAAGTTTCATTTTGGCATAATTGAGGCACAGAAGAAGCAAACACAGCCCAAAATTCCTTTGGGTCAATTGAAACCCTTTATTTCCAATGGATGTTAATGAAACACTTCTAAATGGCAATATTTCCATTATTTGGTTCTATTATCCAGGAAGTCTTCAAGTATTTAAGGGAGACATTAATAAACCATATATATAATCCTTTAAAAATATACAAAAAACTTGTATACAGAACTTCAATTTGTAGTCATATTTCTACCTCTTTATCAAGACAGAGACACTTCACAGATTTCTGTGGAATTAAAAACTTTAGTCTCAGCAAGAAACCTTTACAGAAGTGTTTTTATTATTTATAAATACCCCCATAATTAGGACTACTTTTTGTAGCCATCCTCAACACTTCTATTAAAGGGATGACATGGCACCCAACCAGCTGCCCCAAACCCATCCATTCCTGACTTACACATTTTCAAGATGTAGTTTTTCAATAATAGTACAAAACATGAATTGTTGTGGCAGAGGAACAGAGTGGTAATTACTCTAATTGCTTTAAAACTCCCCACCATAATTAAGTGACTTTTGGGGAATTTTAGGTGGACAGGAATCAGAGCAGGCTGTAGTAACTTCAGGAGATGTCAGCAGTCAGAACAGCTGAGACTAAAGT
This sequence comes from Formicarius rufipectus, assembly GCA_013399695.1. Taxonomy (NCBI): domain Eukaryota; kingdom Metazoa; phylum Chordata; class Aves; order Passeriformes; family Formicariidae; genus Formicarius; species Formicarius rufipectus. Next base: position 2,290 of record VXAU01003092.1, read on the forward strand.
CAAGTCCAGGTAAAACCAAAGTTCAGTTATTTGAATTTCTGCTTTTTCCTTGCCTGAAACTCCTCAGTTTTATTTTTGACAGACTTTATTAGCATTGATAAAGCAGGATCTATGGCTTTCTGAGCAACCTCTCCTTTCTTTGCCATCTTGCTCTCCTGGCCCTTGTTTGCCTCCTTGAGATCCCGCTCCTTTTCTTCTCTTCGGCGAGCTTTCTCCTCCAGGATCTTTTCTACTGCCTTTGTCTTCTTGAAATTTGGATCTGAAGGATCCAGATTAAACAGGGGAGAGGTAAACATGGCTTGGAATCTCGTGTCAGCAACATTCACCTGAGGGCACAAAAGGAGCGTTTATTTTAGGTAACCATTTCCCCTGATAGTCATGAGACTGTTTGTCATTCATGGAGCTGCTCCAGTCACAAAATCCAGAGTACACCATTACCTGGAAGTCATCCTCTACTAATTCTTTCCTTTTCATCAGAAGCTTCTTTTTCTTCTTGCTCAAATTCTGTTGTTCTACAATCTTCTTGTAATTAAAGTGTTTCCTGGCATCATCCTCGTCATCCATCATCAGCAGGGCCATTTCAGCCTGTGACAAAACAAAGGCCATGGACACAATGAAATGTTCTATAAGGAACACAGCCCTTTGTTAATAAAGCCTGCAGCAGTGTACAGGTATAGAAATGAATTGAAATAGGCTTGTTAGGGCAGCATTATTTCATCCATAACATTCTTCTAACACTTTGAGTGGGTTTATTTCTTTTTATTAGGTATAGATTAAGATCTACGATATTTATTGAATACAAAAATAATATAGCATTAATATAAGCAATATTTCTATTTATTCTATATTCACACTATTATTATAATCCTTATGATACATAATAACAATCTACTACTAACAATCTAACCTGAAAATTGTACACCATAATTTATAAATTGCTAATGCATACAATATTCATATTTATAGATAAAAAAAATTAGCATATCTGGATTTAAGTACATTTATTTCGTTACCTTGTTCTGAGAAGGAATGAAAAGCAAACATGCAACAGCAAACAACTCAATCTTCAAGGTTAAAATCTACAGGGCAAGGTTTGAACACACAAATCTTTCATAATATACTGACGTTGAACAGTGAAGGCTCCTCATTTCCCAACACAAACTTCTTCTTGGGTAGGTTCTGTTCCAAAAGCTCTCACTATTAAAATTCTCCAGTTTTATTAAGATTCTCCAGTTTTATCCTATCGCCATCCCATCACACATACCAAATATTTGCAGAATTCAGGCAACGCAACATCTTAACATTTTAAACCACTTTACCTTCTGTTTCTCAACTTCTTCTTCATCTTCTGAGGTACTTTCTACTGATTCTGGCTTCTTCTTTAAACCTAAGTGCAAACACAGGACATGAACACATTTACACAAGCTCATGCATGAGGGCACAATTCACCCATGGCTAGAACCTCTCAGCACAGCTCATTTTGTTGCAGTCAGTATTTACATGGCAGGTGTCGAAAAAGGCTGGAAAGTTAAGAAAAAAAAACCAAGCGGAATTAAAGCAATAAAAATGCAGAGAGTATTTGTTCCATCTGAGGAAGCTGCAATATTCAAATGGCATAAAAAGTCAGGTAGAAAATGTGGGTTTTCATGTTATTTTTCACAGAGCAGTAGAGAGAAGCATCACAACAGTGCAGGCAAACATCACCCCACTGCCAGGGTGTTTTATCAGGGGAATTAAGACATGATTGGCTCTGTTCAGCCTGAATATTGCTCTGATGAAAGTCTCCCACTCTCTTAGACATAATGGACAGCACAAGACATGAGTCAAATGTAACTTTAAATGAAAACAGAATCAAATTATCCTCTTTGGAATGCCTGTAGATCTTCATCAAGAAAAAGCAGAAAGGGCAGGAGGTTTCCTGACCTGAAGAACATACTCTGACCTTAGAGCTTGGAATTACATTCCCAGGCAATTTCCTGGGGGTACTCCTAAGGAAGAGATCTGGCTTCATTTTAAGCCCGGTTTGTACTCAGACTAGAAATACAGACATGCCAGAAACGTGTCAAGTTGTATCACTGAGGATACTCTGGAACAGGACACGTTTCTTGAGGAAGATTTTTTTTCTCCCTTGATAATTCTCTTGACTATTTTGCCACGGATTCCAAGCTGGAAATGGATTTCCAAAGGAAACAAACCACCACCACCAAAAAATAAACTCTGCAGATGCATAATGTCATCAGCTCAGAAACTAAACTCTTCATTTAGTAGCTCCAGAAAACATGCAAGAAAATGAGATGTAGATTTCGTATTTACCTAAATTGCACAGTTTAAGTGAGTGTGTAGAAGGGAGAAAAAAAATGTCTTCTGTGGGACTTCAACAACTATGAACTCTTTTTTATCTTCCCTAAAGTGGCTAAAGTAGGGAAAAGGAAAAGGGTGCAGAAATAGAAACTGGAGACAATTACATAAGGAGTTGAATCAGTAAATCACTTTGTCTTTCCACGTGTGCCCCAAAGAAAGGCCCCTCAAGTCACCTTCCCTCATCCTGCACTACATGTGGAATCACACAAGTGTCAGAGTGTATCTTTATGGCTTCAACGTTTCCTGTGGCTCAGAGGGGGCTGAGCTGGGATCAACCTGAGCTCTTCTCCAGGAAAAGAAGTAAATGAATAAAATCTTTATTTCTTACGATGACAATATGCAGCCAATAAAACCAGCTTTGGACCTAAAAATCACTCTCAGCACTCAAAAATTTGTATCATGTTGAAAAGTTTGGTTTCAGAATTCCCAAACTGCATCATTTTCTGTCTTTCTCACATCCTCCTGCCACAGACCCTCTTCTCACACACACTCTGGAATGCCCCTCCACCTCCTCTTGCAGTTTCAAAAGCCTTTCAAAGACACAGGAACTGAATCTTTTCATTAATTTTATTTCCTAAGTACTATACTGAGACTTTGCTCTTAACCTCTAATGACCCCACAGTCCAGCCCTACTGCTCCCTCCCAGCTTTAAGAAGCCATCAATTCCTACTAATATCACAAATTTAGATCATGAGAAGGCATCAAATGGTTTGGAACCTGTAGGAGTTACAATAATGTGTGAAGACCTTTTCCTCAAAGATAGATCAAGAGAAATCATGTTTAATAGCCTAATGTGTTCTGAGACTCTTCAGTGAGCTCCAGAAGCAGGACACTGCTCTCATGTTAATGAGCAATTACACTGTTCAGCTATTAATTTTCCAAGAGTTTAAGCCACAGGAGTCATTCTGTCTCCCAGGAACCTCTTCTGAGACCCCAAAGAAACCGATGCAGCGAGACTGAAACTGGCCAAGCCAAATCCAAGTTTTCCAATGTTTCTTGAAACAGCATGGGCATAAATGGAAAATCAAGTCACAGATGATTTTTTTCTTGACAATATAAAGCTAAAATCAAGGCTCTGCAAATATGTATGACATTTTAATCGAGCATTCTTTGGGCACAGCAGGCACAGGGAACTCCCTCTGCCTGCCCTCTGCCAAGATGAAACACCCACAGTGCAGGGACCACTGCCTGCTTTACAGTTATCACTAACACAGACACACCTAAGGAATTTATGCTTGAGTAGACTTCCCATAATTTCCAGGTCCCCTTTCATAGCACCCAAAGGTGTTATGGCCTTGACAGCCAGTGAGAGAATCCAGCAAAAAGCTGCACAACCCAACAGCACCACTGCCTCCTCAGCTCCTGCACTGTGCACATGAGTCTGCAAACACACCCTGTCAGTGCTTTTCCAGCATAATCTAAAATAATCTGACAGCCAGTTTAAAGGAGAAGCTTCAGTCTTTGAGGGAATTGTGACAGGCTTATAAAAAAAATGATGGTCATTCAAGTTGTTGCCGCCTGTACCCTAGATACAAAGCTGGCAGAGTTACAGTGAGTTCCAAGATGATTGTAACCCCACTGGATGAACTATCTGTGCTTAAAAGCAAGTCCAGATATGAGACAGAGGTTGTGCTGGGGAAACTTGCTGAAAGCCAAAGTTGTGCTGTGTAATTACCATTAAAACATCACTTGGCTCACAGCCAACCACTGCACCCTCCCTTTAAAACCTCTCCAGGGCTAAGCACGTTCTAATTTTCTCCTGTATCTCAGTAATCCTGCAGACAAAAGCTTCACTTTTCTTAACCCTTATTTCTATGTTATTATCCTCACAGACTCCACAGGCATTAAAGTCTATTCTCCAGACTAGGGAGAAGCTTTAAGAATGTGCAGATACAACCATTGTCTGCTGAGCCCTTCCCTGGCCCAAAGAACTTCTGACAAAATGCAGGAGGAAACATTTTAGAGATTTCACACAGAGTATCAAACACTTTATGACAGTACCTAGATAATCCTGTCATTGAAGAAAACCGAAAAAATTTGGTGGAAGGAATGGTATCTTTAGAATGAGTTATTTCAGAGCCCATGCATGAGTCACCAGGAAAGCATGGCAGAAAAAACCCAGCGCTTTATGACATGACTGTGGTGTTTTTGGACAGGACTCGCCCTACTGTTCTGTATTTAAGACTGTTAAGGCATACAGATAAGCACACAGTCATCCAGATTTATTTTTTTTTTAAATCATTTACTTCCTCCTAACACAAATTTCAAGCAATTGGGTCAGAAGCCTGTGCTGGTTGGTATCACCTTAAAAATTGTTTACATTTTGAAATGGAACTTAGATCTGCACTGCTGTGCTAAAAAAAAACAAACCATCAAAACAACAGACTGGCAATATTTGTAAATCTGTTCCTATCTTCTTTTTGTTTTCTTCTGTCTTGTTTTTCTTCTTTTAATGTACTTCAGTATGAACCACTTTTAGGTTTTGGTTCAGAAAACATGGAATGCCAGGAACTCACCTTTGTTGGTTTTAACCAGCAAAATTACACTCAAAATAAATTTACTGTTACGAAAGCAAAACTTAATTTAAACATCAGACTAAAAAGCTTTTAAAAACGGTATTCTCAAAATCTAAACTGAGCAAGTTATTTCCTAAAATATCACATATCACTGTTTGGGTTTCCAAGCCGCCAAGAGCACAGTAGTGAAAATGTGTATCAGACTAAGAGAAAAGTGATTTCTCCTGAAAGACAACTTTCTTTAGGATGCAAAAACATTTGATGTCTTTGTAACTGACCCACATTTCAAAGGGACCCATATCTATCTGGCTCTTCCTATATAAAAGGAGAGAGACTCCCAAAGCAATGGAGCTCTTTTCTCTGGCATGTTTAGGGGAGCAGCTTGTTTTTAATCCTCAGCCACCCCCACAAACAGCTGAAAGCCAAGAGAACATTCCCTACCACTCCACATATCACAACAGGCACCATTTTACAAGAACAGCAATTTTAGGTAAAATGACACCTACTTCATTTAATTCTGAACATTGTAGCTCTGCATTTACTCCAGCCTGGCTTTGTTTAGAAAGCTCAGCATTTAACAAAAGGGCAGGTTTATTCACCTGTCTTGACTCACCTGTTTTCTCAAACTCTTCGGCAAAATACGGGTCGTTGAGATCGACATCAGGTGGAAGTTCATCTTCACTCTCTTCTCTCTCAGCAGCAGCCTGTAACAAAGCATAAATCTTATTGCAGTGAACAGCAGAACCTCCACCTCAGTTTCACTGGAATTAGATGCTCCTTCTGTTAGTAACTGCAAAGATGAAAACTGAAATACTCCACGTGGAACATCATAAACCAGAAAACATTAAAAATCGCTAGTAAAGGCAAATCAACAATTGCAAACCTGTTTCACACATTTAAAGCTTTGTATGAGGTGCATCCCCAAACTGTGATGCACCAGCTAACCATTCCAACAAATCAGATCACAGCACTGCTAAGTCCTCACTTTATGTGCCCCAGAAGTTCTACTTGGGCAAAAACCTGAGCAAGGACCTTTGTTTCGTTGTCTGAATTTCAAAAAGACTGAGTTTAGATTTAAAAGAACAGATTTTATGTGCCCCTTGACTTAATTTATCTGACTGAACAAGATAAATTATGCTAGAAGAAGTTGCTCTGCTTCTAACAGTGCTACTTTATTCAGATTTAAGAAGTCACTCGAATGCCATTTAAAACTAATGGGAAGGCACAGTGTAAGTCCAGGTGTTGAGATTGTCTTAGAAACATGATTCTGTAACATATTCAGAGTGATTGAAGAACTCAGGGAACCCAGATTCTGTATGCCAAATGCCTTTTTCCCTAGCATTTGCAGAAATATTTCATTTATCTGCTTATTCCTGCACTTTACTGCCACAGGAGGCATCACTTCTCCATTCCTTTCCACGTGTGAGAAGCTGAAGCAACAGCCATTTTCACCTTAGTGTGAGGCTGTTCTGTTATTCATGCACAAAGCTGTTTACCAAATTTGCTCTTGCAATTTGGAATGTCAATAGTTCTTTGTGGCTATTCATTCTTTGCCACTGCACCTTTGGCAAACAAGCCTGTTTTATTTTAGCCTCAAGATTTCCAGAACTACAATTATCATTCTCATCACAGCTTTGAACTGATACGCACACAGGATCAAAAAAACCTTTCCTAATGCATTCAAAATGCAAATGACAGCCAACTGTTATTATGACTAATTTCTCTTTGAAGCAGCACGAGTGGAGAAATGAAGCTTTGTGTAACATTCAGCAGTATCCTGAGCATCATTTGCTCTGGAGGTTTGCTGAGCTGCTCAGTCCTTCCACACGAGTGACCACTGCACAGTCCAACCTCACCATAGTGCCCGCAGCTGTACTACTTTTTATTTAGTTTATCCAAAACAAACAACACCAGCAAACAGAAAACAAACAAACAACACCCCACCCCTCCAAAAGTGGCCAATATAAACATCACCTTTCTCTTTTTTTTAAGCATTCTTTTTTCTTTCTTCTTCTCTAGATATTTTTGCCATGGAGTCAGGTTATCTTTTCCTTCCAACCTGTTTTTGACCATTTCTTCAGCAGTTTCTTTGAGGCCTAGGGAAAAAAAAAAACAAAAAACCCCAAAAACAACAACATAGCAAATTAATGAGATGAACCTGAATTTTTTTAATCAATTCTTTTCTCCTTTGTAAATGAATAATGCAGTTTTTCTTTAACAAGTCTGTGAAGAGAATATGAATATTGCTTAAAACAACTGCTATATAAAGAAGATAATTTTACAGGATGCGTTTTTCCAAATAAAACATTCCTCCAGTAAAACTGTACAAGAGTCAGAAAAAGAGCTTCCTTATGTGATGTCTGATTCCCAGTTTTGCTGTTCCTTGGAAAAGTCCCTGCTCCACAATTACACTGCAGTTTACGGTAACAAAATAAAAAGAACAGACCTAACACAGCCATTCTATTGAATGTACCAGCAAATAATTAGTTAAGATTCTGACTTAGGGAAGCTGCTGGAACTCTGCCTCTGTGACAATCCTGTGACAATCCTGCAGGATCTCTGCTGAAAAGGGTATTTTTTGCTCATCGTTATAAACAAGAACAGTAAGATATTATTTGAAGAAATTTAAAGTAAAAATAAATCTTCAGCTGGAAAGCTCAGAAAAAAAAAGGTGAATAAAACTCCCAATTTCTTGCTTTATGTACTAATGTCACGACATGACAGGCATTAAGTAGACAAATTATTTTCAAGTCATCTGGTCTTTTAAGGGTACTTAGTACTAGTCTGCTTTAACAACAGAAAATGAGCTCAAATGAAACAACACATGCCTGGTATGACAGCAAATCTAGATTTAGATTCAATGCTTTAGGTAAATAGCTTGCTTTTGGTTTTTTAAGTATTTGTTGACAAGAAGCTGAGATTAAGGGCACAGACGTCAAGAAACACACCGGCCTCTCAAAGAAGCAAAAGACCGATTTGAAAAGATGTTTTCTGTTAGCACTGACTGCCAGTTCAAACTGTATCGACTCAAGGGTAAAGAAAAACAAATTTGAAAAAAAAGGCAGTGGGAAAAATAAACCACCCTCTTATTTGATTAGCACATCAAGTGAGGAAAAGTGGTCTGTGAACTGAAAGCTGGAAGGAGAAAAGCACCTTTCTCTCAGCAGATTGGCACCTATGACCCCATTAGCTCAGACCTGCACCTCCTGCACATCCTCTTGTTGGACGTAGTGTGAGAGAAGCCCTCAAGTTTGGTCCTTTTTCGAGGGTCCTAGAAAAGTAAACCCCATAGAAGTGCAACATATCTGGCTCTAAAAAGTTCTGGCCTGACAGGATCAGGCAGGTAATTGGGATGTGCTAGCTGGGTTTACAGTAAATTCCATCATTTAGCACAGACACCCAGCACTGCGTGCACAAATTCTTTAATTTAGCTGATTTTTGTAAATAGAAACAGAATGGAGTTTTCTGTAACTGTATCATTACAAAATTCAGTGCCGCAAAATCATCACCTGAAAAAATGAATCCATTAAATAAGTGGAACATCCCCCTTTGACAACCGGAAGAGTTAAATCCAGGAGAGGTACTTTCATTAAAGCAACCTTAGTTTTTTGGTGAAAAATTCAATATATTTCAGGAATGCTTTTTCTGAAGTCACCACCAACACAGCACTCGGGTGTTATGAGGACAGATAGTGATGTCAGGTGCAGCTCCCACACTTTCAGCCCTCTCCTCACAAAATGAGCCCTTGCAAGGGCAAAATGTCACAATGGAACGAGCTGAACTGACTTGCCTTGAGAGGCACTGGAGCAGAACAGAGTGGCAGCAACAGAATCCACTGCCCTGCCAGCAGGCAACAACTGAGCAAAGGAGTTTTCTCCTACCTGCAATTCCTTGCTTCATTCACTACAGGCTTCTATTTTTTTATCAACTGTCTTGTAAGGAACACCCTCTCCAATGAACTGACTGAAATATCTTGGGAGTATGGAGGAATCGTGTTTCTGCTTCCTCCTCCAAGTCTGTTATTTGCCAGCTCTTCCTCAGTTCTACTTCTCACTGTCTCCCTTCAGCATTCCCTTCTTGCCACCCCAATCCAGCCCCCACCTGACCACATCCTAGTCTCCCACCCCTCCTTGCTCAGGAATCACACTCAGAGCTCTCCAGATGTCCTCGACCAGATGCCATTCTCTCAGGTCCCTCGGTTTGCCAGGCACTGCTCCTCCTCATTCCTTCCACTTTTCCTCCACAGGGCAGAACTGACGATAGAGATCACCATGGGAAGAGTGGGCAGCTTTCATGGACAGTCCTACCCATCCCCAGAAGGGCAGGCAGACCATTTTTCTGGAAAACTGTAAACACCAATCCCTGTCCCTGTGCTTGGTGACACTCCAAAAGTGATCCCAAGGATGGAGAGCTGGTTACAACACGTCTGAAATAACCAAGCGTGGACAAGATCTAAAATCACATCGAACCATAGAATCATAGGAAGAGAAGAGAGGAGCAAAAACAAGATAAAGGGTCCTTCTAATACCCTGGAAAGATGACAGAATTAACTGTCAGTGGAAAACTGCTCCAGCCACAAAAATTTGGTGCCAAACCAGCAAACAAATGGGAGCCACAATAAAGGAAGGATATTGCATAGGTTCACTAGAAACGTGCCATTAAGAAACCCTCTCGTACAACAAGAACAAACATTTAGTTATCTCCAAAGTCAATGAAAGCAGAGTCAGCAGCTTCCCAGAAACTGCACTACTGTAACTTTGGATGCTATTTTGGAACATGTTTATGGAAAAAATTACTGGTCAGGTGGCAACCTTGTAGGTTCTCTCTGAAGGTAGTAAGTAAGAATTAAGAAGTACATGTCAAATCTCTAGAAAAAGAGAGACCCTCGAGAGAGATCTCAAAGGAGGTTACAATATTTCTGATTTATTTGCCTGGAAAATAGAATCATTTGATCCATCTGGCACTGAAGGACTTGGAGGAAAATCCAGCCCTTTCTTGTGGTATTTGGCAGTCTCATGAAAGGCATTAGAGTTTCTCCACAGATTAGAATGGCTTAGAAACTACTGTCCAGACCACTTCCCGAGAATAAGAGTGTATTTAAGTGGTCAAAAGGATTTTGATTGCAGAAGGGGAAAAGAATTGTCTACTTGAGGTAGCATTATTAGCTGTCCATAGAAAGGGCTAATTTATAACCTTATCAATATAATTTTTTTTAAAAGAAATGAATCACACTGGTTTAATTTTCACAAAGAAGGGCAAGGAAAGAGAGGAAAAGGCCATGTTAATTAGCATGCAACTAAATCACGCTTGAGCTAAAGGATTAAATGTCTGGTAAACACTTAAAAAACTTAAGGACACTTTTGCTTACAGAGAGGGAGGGCAGGCAGGCCAGAATTTTCACTTCTCTCAACACCTAGTTTTGAAAACTTGTGGAAGTTGAACAGCCTGCAAGTGTCCCAGTTATGAGAGGCCGAGAAGACCAATTCCAGTTCTCAGGAAACATCACTGAGCAGGTTCATCCTGCAGGCAACACCTCCCTCTCTGCAGGTGGGCACAAGGAATGGCAGGGAAACACTCTGCCAGCATTAGAATTTGCCACCCCTTAAAGAGAAAATGTTAAGCCAAGAGAGTTTTCCTAAGCAGGTGAAAGCCCAGCAGGTGGAGTGGCTGCCAGGGGTGCAGAAGGGCAGTGCTGAGCCCCACAGAGGACACACCGAGCCAGGGGGAGAGAAACATTCCACGTCAACATTCCTGTGCTCTCCTCATCTCCAACAACACACCTGACAGAGACACCTCTGCCTCCCGTTCTGTTTCAGATGAAAACAAACGCCAATCTTTCCTTTGAGCACAGCTAAATATTTACATCTCCTCCTCCCCAAAGGAAGAATTTTTTACTCCAAAAAAAAAAACAACACCAAACTTGGCTGAATTTCATCACGAAATGCAGTTGTGGTCTTTTCCCTCTTCACTTTCTAAAGGGAGCTTGGGGAGCTGGATAAGGATTCATAGTAATTGTTGCTTAAATCAGATATGATTAAGAAAACAGATGGATGCTTAAATATAACACTGATTTTGTGCCTAGAAGAAACAGACCAAAGAGAGTTGGAACTACATCTAATTTATTTTTGCTGGCATTGGGGTTTATTTAAAACTATTATGATTCAAGAATAACTGAATCATTCACAAAGTATGCTTTCTGTAACCATGTGTAAATATCTGTGCCAAAACTCAATTTTTAAAATTAATTCAAATCTCTGCCTTTCAATTGAAAAACTTCCGAGACTTAACTGTTGTAATTCTTCTGTGTATTAAACATTTGGGCAGGAAAAAGATTTTGCAATAAGTCAAGCACATTAAAGCAGAGCTTGATAATAAAAATATTTCAACAGACATAAACCAGCTCTGAAATAAAAATTAAGGAGCCTTAAGAGATTACTACACAAACTGGTTTTGATTGCCCAGAATGCTCCAACTGAAGCAAATTGTTTTGGAATTTAAATAAGCACATTTGTTCAAGAAAAAATACTCTAATAGCTTAGGTACCACTCCCCCATAAGGAGCACAGCCCTGACTGTGCATATATTGCCAAAGCTATGAACTACTGTTCAGCATGTGCTGACTGTGTTCCACCATAAAGATGGAGATATATATATATATATATATATATAAGTATTTCTTTCAGGTGTGCAGGACCTCCTCTCCAAATGCTGCCTGAAGTCAGTAAGGGCTGAACTTTTGGCTCAAAAGCAAAATTAAAACACTCATCTTCACTTCCTGGACAAAACCACGTTGCAGGGGTTAACAGCCAGAAGTGGCATTGCTGATCTCAGGCAGCTGAACAGTCTCTACCAAAGGCAAGTGAACTCTCCTATGACTTGCAGAACCTCTGCTCTTGGATAATCACTGGATTTTTTGTCAGGGTAAGAAATGAGGCAACATTGACATATACTGCAAAAATCACAGTTGCTGAATTCATACAGAATACTGCAAACCAGCCATGTAAACCTCCCTGTGCCACCATGCCCATTAAACCCAGTATCATGAACAACCCTGACCCACTGCATGGACATCCACCTCAATTTGGACACTGTCAGTCAGATTTATCAGGATGGGGGGGGTTGTTTGGTTTGGTGGGGGTTTTTTACCACCTGGCCCTCACAAGAGGTGAGGAAATAGCAAAAGTCATAGGAGTCCCACATGAAGGTGCAGTAAGGGGGGGACTGGGCTAGATGTAGTAAGGAATAAATCCAATTTTCTAAAGTCAAGTTCCATTGCAAAAAACATGGATTAGAGAACTGGATTCCAGCTCTCCTACAGTGAATACTCCATTCCTACTGAATGTGAATGTAATTTAATTGTAACATGCAAGGCAGAGAGTTAACAGGGAGAATCTGTCAGAAAACTTCTTTCTCTCCCTGGGCAGGAAAGACTAAAGGTGGTTTCCTCTGGTCTCCCTTAAAACAATCCTCCTAAAATGAATAGTTTGCTCCAGATTCCTGACTAAATCACCACATTCAGTTGTTTAGACTTTTCTGAATTTACAGAACTTCTTTCACACAATTTGCAAGATTCTTCAGAAGACAGAATGTGCAACAAGCAAAAACCAACCCCAAATGTGCTTTCCAAACCAACACAAAATACGGCAGCTTTAAACTACATGTAAATAAAAATACATGTAATTACAGAACACAGTTGTAGCAATAATTAGTTCCACTGTGGTTTCCACCTTCGATCTGGAAGGTTGGCAACAACACATGTTTATAAACATCTTGTAAGAGCCCCCTATGTGTGAAAGAACGCTCTGTGCCAGGATGGATGAACTCCTGAGCAAACACCACCGCGAATGCAAGGACTGCCACGCTGTGGACACACGGAGAACGACGCCAGGACAGCAAACACTAGTCCTACGGGGCATGATGCAAGCTCCTTCTAAAAGGTTTTGGCAGAATTCAGGCCAGAAATTACTGCAATTATATATTTCAATTAGAGTCATTGAAAGCACATAACTATTTTTGATGCCAGATACAGATCTTATAACAAAATAGGAATAAACCCGTTCAGTTCAGTCCATTTCACTGAACCACTACAGATCAGAGGATTTAAAAAGGGAGCATTTATATTCAACATAAGTTATCTAAGTGAACTCAGAATATCATTAGATTAAGTGATGTAACCAGATAAGCATTCTTAGCTGGAATTAACCCATCAGTGGTGAAGGGGCTGGATTCTGGCATCTCTGGCCTTGCTATTGACAGGAACAGGTCAGGCCGTGTGCTGGCATGGTCTGCACCTGCTCAGCCAATACAGCACCTTGTTAACACAAAGGCCATGTCAGACTTCCCTAGTCTTTGGGCTGCATCATTTAACCCTCTGAACGTTCCCATTTGCCTATTTATCTTGCTCAGTGGAGAAAAGCCAGATTTTTTCTTCTTTTCCAGAGCAGTTCTGTTATTTCAGCAAACAAATCCAGCCTGCAAAGACACCTGCCAAGGGCCAGGGCTGGTTGAGGCCGTCGGAACGAGCTCTGGGATCCAGGAGAGGATGGCACAGGGAGCCCTTTGTGCAGGCAGTGAACAGTTCCCCTGGCTCCTTACATCTCAGGGAAAGCACCCACCCACAGACAGCACAGAAGAACCAGCCTCAGTGTTTCATCATCACAAAAGAAAAAAAAAACAAAACTGGTTTTTGGATCTCAGGATGAGTTCTGCTGGGAGGGCGATATGGTGAAGTCACCTTTTTAAGTTTCCAGGTAACAACCTGGATGTCACTACCCCTCAGCTTCTCTTCCTGGTCTCACTGGAAGGTCAGACTTCTTCCTCCTGTTGCCCCAAATCTTTATCATAATGTAAGCAAGGCTTTCAAACCATTCTACTCTAGTTCCATGCTCTGTTAACAAATCATACTGACTTTCATTTTCAGAAGTGTAGGTATGTTTTATGGCTCTGTGGGAAACACGTGAATTCTATCTTAAAAAAAAGCCTATCAAGTGATGAATGAAAAAGGAAATAAAAAAACCCCAACCCAAATAATCTACAAAAAGATACTTAGAGCTGAGGAACTGAGTTCAGTCATATTATATTTCTTCTACTTCCCTCATTCTAAACAATCTGAATTTCAATTTATTGAAAAAATTTTTAAAAAAAGGGTTTGTTTCTCCTGCTATAAATTCAGCACCACCTTACACTATGTTAGCAGGTCAATACTGCATATCCTTCAAGGCAGGAAAAGAAAATAAAGCTTACCTGGAACCCATTTAATCTCCATTCCTATATCCTTCTCTTCCTGTTTCTTCTCTTTTTCTTGAATACTTTGCAAAAGTTCCCTGTACTTGGCAATTTGCTCTTCATCATCTTTTTGGCTTTTCCTTGGTTTGTCATCTTCCGTTTCATTAATTACATCACCATCTAGAAAGAGAGAGAACTATCACAATCAGCCTCAAAAAAGTGATCAACTCAAGCTCATATTTAGGGAACACCTCCTTAGATAAAATAAAAATAGTATTTGAAAAGATGAAAGAAAATTTGTTTGGCAAAGGAAATCCCTGATTGGACACAGCATCCTTTACTGTATTTTAAAATTATTAAAGAGTCTCTTATGGCAGAGTAGTGCCTAAATCTCAAAAAACAGTGTTGTAAAGCATTCTGAAAAATGCTATATTTTAACAAACTATGCAAGATTCGGTAACAGAGATAATTATTCAGTGCCTTCATCTTCAGTGACCTGCTGAATTAACAAACAAAACAAGATAGGAAAACACAAAGAAAATTACTTACAATAAGTTTTTAAGTAAATACTTCAGAGAGAGCAAGCTTTAAAGATGCTGCAGCTCCTTGACCTGCAGAAGATCAGGTTTGGGACAGGCTCCTTTTTCTCTGTGCTTCCTGCAGTAGTGATCTACATGGACAGCACAACTGGTGTCTGGAAAGACAGATCTCAGTTTTTTGGCTAAAACTGAGATGTGACACTGTTCGTTTCCACATCCCATCACTGCAAGAAGTTGGTTGTTGGCTGGAAGCTGAAATCTCTACTGTTATAGAATCACAGCCATTTGGGTTGAAAAGACCTTTGAGATCATCGAGTCCAACCCTTAACCCAGCAGAGCCAGGCCTACCACACCATGTCCTGAAGTGCCACATCTACATGGATTTTAAACACCTCCAGGGATAGGGATTCAGCCACTGCCCTGGGCAGCCTGTTCCAATATCCACAGCCTTTCCCTCATCCACCCTGTCATAAAAGGAGATAAGTTCAGTCAAGCAGGACCTGCCTCTCACAAGCTTGTGCTGACTGGGCCAGACCCCTGGTTGTCCTGTACATGCCATTTTGATGGCACTCATGTTGATCTGCTCCATGACATCCCCTGGCACCAAGGTTGGGCTGACAGGNAGCCAGGCCTACCACACCATGTCCTGAAGTGCCACATCTACATGGATTTTAAACACCTCCAGGGATAGGGATTCAGCCACTGCCCTGGGCAGCCTGTTCCAATATCCACAGCCTTTCCCTCATCCACCCTGTCATAAAAGGAGATAAGTTCAGTCAAGCAGGACCTGCCTCTCACAAGCTTGTGCTGACTGGGCCAGACCCCTGGTTGTCCTGTACATGCCATTTTGATGGCACTCATGTTGATCTGCTCCATGACATTCCCTGGCACCAAGGTTGGGCTGACAGGCCTGTAGTTCCTGGAGCCTCCTTACTGGAGATGGGAATTACATTTGTCAACTTCCAGTCACCTCCCCAGTTATCCAGGACTGCTGAAGAAGGATGGGAAGTGGCTAAGTGAGCACATCTGCCAGCTCCCTCAGTACCTTGGGTGGGTCCCACCTGGCCTCAGAGACCTGTGTGTGTCTAAGTGGTGTAGCAGCTCACTGACCGTTTCCCCTTGGATTATGGGGGCTCCATTCTGCTCCCCGTCCCTGTTTCCCAGCTCAGGGACCCAGAGAACAAATGGTTTTACTGAGGCAAAGAAGGCATTTAAGTATTTAATGAAGCCTTCTCCTCATCCGTGGTCACTACGCTTCACCTGCCTCCAACACAGGATGGAGTTTCTCCTCAGCTCCCCTCTTACTGCTGACCTGTTTATAGAAACAATTTTTATTGTCTTTTAAATTCTAGCTGGGCTTTGCCCTTCTAATTTTCTCCTCATGACAACCTTGCAGTCCCCCTGAATTGCCTGCTCCTTCTTCCCAAGGTCACAAACCCTCCTGTCTTTCCTAAATTCCAGCCAGGCCAGGCTCTGTCTCATCTCATGGGGACACTGAGCTGCAGCTGCTTCTCCACTATCCCCATCAGAGGCTAAGATCTAACAGGGAAGCAGCTGCTCACACAGAAAGCAAAGTGCAACTCTGTTTGAAGATGACAAGAAAAATAAACCATTTTGTTGTTTCTTCCTCCTGGTGTCCTGTGAAATGAGAAGCTGCCCTGGATGGGAACTGAAGAAATCCTGAGAAAGGCTCCCTTAAAACTGGATAAGCACTGACTACTGGTTTGTACTTATCACTGGTCTGCCAGGAGATATTTAAGTGGCATTCTCATTTAGATAAAACTTGCATTTCTTCTGTCAAAACTGAGCTTTCAAACAAATGTTCAACATGGCCTTCAAAGGAACTGGAAGAGCTTTTCATTCTGCAGGCAAAGAGAGCACACTTGACAAGAGCTGCGAGAAAGAGAAGGGAGCTGAGTGTGCTCTCTGAGTCTGCTCAGGGTTCAAATACCCCTGTCAGCAGCTTTCCAGCACCACCCTGCATTGCACAACATCAGGAACCACTTTGTGCTGGGAGGGAAGGCAGCAAACTTTCTGCCAACAGCTGCTTCAAAGGCTTTCTGAGCAAACACACGACCAAAGCACAGCACTCTGCTGCATTAACAGCTCTGCTGCAGGAGAAGTACCATCCACCTGGCAAGGAGAAAAAGGCAAGAGCTGATCAAATTGAGAGTATAAGTATCATCTCAGTGTTTTCAAAGGAAAATACTAACAAAAGTGCTAAAAGATTTACAAAGGTTAAAATTGTGAGGCTGGTCAGAAACACTCCAATACAACAATCTGTGAGAAGTTTGTTTTTAAAAGCTGAAATGAATAAAAACTATAACCAAATGCAGAGGTTCAATATATTAAATTGGTGATTGGCAGCTGAGGTCATGTTCTTGCAATCACAGGATTGTGAAGAGAATGTATTTTAAGAAGATTATCTTACAATAGCTGATTCCTTTAATTTTCTAAACTCAGAAACTAAAGAGAGTAGAACACTTATGGCAGACACAACATTGGACAAGAGGTTTGTTGCAAAGCTGAGTTTCTTTTCAAGCTGGAAAGATAAAATTGCCCCTCATGATTTAATGGCACAGCAGAAAATTCAGCTACTCATTTGGATGCTGATGGCCCTATCAAAAAAAGGACTAAATGGTTCAATTCTATCCAGGGTAGTTACTCAAAATCAGACAGACAGAAAGAAAAACACACAACAAATAAATAAACCTTCCTACAGTGTATGTAGACCCACAGAATTAAAAATTCAAAGCTCTACACTCCAGCAGTGAAGAAGCCAGTCCAAGGTAGAGGTCATTGCACCGTACCACAGCATGATGTGAAAAAATCACATAGGCTGACCTCAGTCTTGTGCCAAAAACAACGGCAAAGAAAATTCTGGGGGCTTAACCCCATTTCCCCCACATTCTCAGCATTCTCTCAACAAGAAGCTGTGCAAATTCCATTAGGTCATGCCAATGATAATGAGAAAAATTTAAAAGTCAAGGTAATCAAGAGAAGCTTATGGAAAGCACATCAGAGTAGATGTCTTTTTGTAACCTATTTTTCAGGGAAAAAAGACACTGGAAAAAGAGAGGGCAAACAGACAGGTAATTGTAAATGGATGGCAACCATTATATTATTGCCTTTTTTAGACTTTTTTTGCATTTCCCTTCAAATCTGAAGTCTGACCACTTGTGTGGTGTGCACTGGATGCAGTATTCAATACCTGCATCAGTTGTCTCAATTTTCTGATAATTCACAGAAAGAAAATAATCAGGTTGTGGTATTTCTGTTCTGAGATTCCCAGGAAATTCCAACTGACAAATTGCTAAATCCACCTGCTTCCCCTTTCCAGAGACAATATTAAATAATTGCATGTTCTATTTCTGCCACCTTCCACTTCTTAGCCTTCTGTAATAGTTCTAGCAAACATAAACACATGTGAATGCTGCTCATTATTAAAAGAGAAAGGAAGGCTGTGCTGTCAGCTGGCAATGCTATATATGCATTTAAATTTATATACACTGTCAAGAGTTAGTGCACCTGATGTATTTCAGAATTGTAACAAGATTTAATAAATGGTCTGATTTTGTTTAACATGAAGCACAAATGTTAGGTCCTTTCCAACTCAGGGTATTCCATGGTTGTGTGATCACACCATCAAGACCAACTAATTAAAAATACACCTATGAAGTATTTTGTGAGATGGTCTGTTCCAGTGTCCCTGTGCTGTGCAAAGCAGGACAGCACAAAAGATGGTGCTCTTGCAGAGATTAAAAAGTCTTTAAAAAATGAAAAGCTTAGACATAAACCCCATAATGCTTAATTTGCAGCATATTTAAAATGCCATACACTGGTGCTCATGGTCAAAACCAGCAGTTGTGGGCTGGATTTGGGGAATGCCACAACCACTTCCTGACTGGAATGGATGCACCCAAGTAACAGAAAATGCAGGAGCAATGTAAAGGAGATACTTTGTGCCAGGAACCACAACACTGCAGGTCACTGAAATACTTGAAATTACAAAAATGTTGTATAACAGTAATACTAACATTCAAGATGCACATATTTTAAGGTGAAAAATTCCATTACAAAAAACAGATTAGAGAACGCCAACAAAAGCCTGTTGATAAATAAAACATTTTGATAAGTTCAAAAAATATGAATAAAAGCCCAGGACGTTTTTTCCCTCCTTATCACACTTCTGCATTTCAAATCAAGCAGCTGACATTGATTTTTCCCATTTGTGCATAGTGCCACATAACTCTGCTGGCTGCAATCCTGACAGATGGGATCCTGTTTTGTATCACATATCTGGATGGAGAAAACTTCAGGAACACATTCAAGACATGACAACATAATTCCCCTATTGATAACTTATTTTCAAAACATCTTTAGAACCCAGACATTTCCAGGTTTAAAATTAATGAGTGTGATAAGACCACTTTAAGGTCAATATTTTCCCCTTTCCAACAGTGGAATTTTGCTCTTTAAAATACCTGAAGTGTTGCTCACAGGGATATTTGCTTCCATCCCTGCCCTGGCCCAGATGCTGTGCTTTAACATCATGGTCATCTTGGCTGGGATAGAAGATGGGAATTCTTCCCCCTGCACCTCCTGCTCCCATTTCCATACCTCACTGAAGCTGTACAGTTTGTGAGTGAGTTTTTGTGGAAGATGAGAAACAAATGGACATGAACCCTGCCAAGATACTGCCAAGCTGACTTGGGTGCCAGAAGATTTCCCAACTCCATAAGCAGAAAAATCTGGAATGTTCTTTTCCATGCTCCAAGCTCATCTGATTGCAGCAACCTGCTGCAATGCAGGATAAATCAATTTTAACTCTGCTTGAAAGATTTGATTAAGGCTTAAAGAAATTTTATTTGCCTTGTAATTTAGGCTATATATATATTATTAAAAGCATGATGAATTTTAGAATGAAAACAAGCAAATTAAATCAGGAATTTACACACTGGTGCTCCACACAAAGAAGATTTATGTACCTTACAAAGTTAGATGTAATTCTCTTTGTGTTCTTAAGAAGCACATGAATCAAAAAGCATTTGAAAGATGTTGCTGTTTGTTTATTCATTAACCACTTGGCATTTCAAGCCAGAACTTTTCCTCTGAAAAGGAAGCACTTCCAGTTCTCTAACTTTACCTCAGGAAGGAAGAGGTTAAAGTAGGTATTGCCAAACTTGACAAACAGATGTCAAGGTACCCTGAAAAAAGAGAAGGAGGGCTGGAGGAGAAATAAAATAAGCAATAAAATTATTTAACACTCAGAGGTTGAAGCTCCTACTGAGAAAGCAGCTACTCAGGGGCTCAGGCATCAGGATCACTCCAAGTCACCCACCACTGGGTGATTTTTAATCAGTGCTACTCAGGCTTTGCAGAAGGGCAACAGATCTTCATTCACTTAACCATGAACGAACAGAAGAGCTACCACTTTCTCTCCAGTAATCATTCAAATGTATGATGGAAAGCAACTTTTTTAAAAAACAGATTTATTATCTCAACAATACGGAAAATATGCCTCGTTGGGGCCTTTTGAGGGATGTTTGAAATCCACATAAAGAGATTCTGCAGTAGACAAATGAAAACCATAGAGCTGGTTTAAAGCTAGGGTGACAATGCTGAAGTCAAACTCTCACCAACAACCTTCTAAGTAAGATGAAACTCCAAATTCAGCTAACGTGCTCTTATCTTCAAAAATCATGCCACAATTTTTGGGTCACTCTAGTCATATTGTTTACTTGGAGAATCAGAATCAGGTTTGCATAATGAATATCAATGGTGGCTTTAGAGATACCATTAAAAAAACTCAGCTATGTGTTTTCCTATCATGGCTAAAGAACCCTGGAAAAGTGTATTTATCTCAAACAAAAAGAAATAAAGAAAAAAAGAATGCCAAGGTCCAGGAAATTTCAGGAACTCCAGAGTTTCCATGGTAACAGGCCTAACTTGCAAATCATTCCAATCAAGTTTAGCATCTGTCAATCAGTCCATGTTGTGTTGTCAAGCCAATTGTTTCCTAATTGCAAAGAGAGAGGAAAAGTGCCAACATACTCCCCCAGTTTCCCTCCACCTTCGGGTCATGCACACAAAGCAGAAGCACACACCAGTGTCAGAGCTGTTTAGTTCTAGAGGAAAGGCAGGTTATTTTCACAGCAGAACCTGACCACAGCTTTTATACACCAAGCATGACATTGGCCTTGTAAAAGATGACATTCAAAGCATTTCCTGGAGATATGGAATTAAAATCTTCAAATAACTTGTGCTCAAAACACTGGAGATAATGACTCTGTGGACAGCATTAATTACCAAAGTACCTTGCTGCTGTTCTTCCTCTTCTTCACTCGATGAAGCCAAATAGGCTTGAAAATCCATGTCAAGAAGCTCCTCTTTGTTGAAAGTTCTGCTGAGTGATGTCACTCGCTCGTGGTCTGTCTCGTCCCATGTGATGTCTACCTTAAAAACAAGAGTGCCAGTTGTAGAGGCTGCAGCACTGAACATTTTAACACTGAATTTTAGGGAAGATTATTTGATACCAGCAATATAAACCTGTTAGTAAAGTCCTCTACAATAATTAGCTGTAATACCCCCATTTACTAAAAGAACTTTAATTAGAACTTCCATGAATTTATTCCACAGTAAGTTTCAAGGAGTTGGAGCTACATAAAAAAAGTCTCCTCATGCACTGAAGAGTTCTGTAACAGCAGGTCACAGAACACAGAACCTCTGCAAGCCCAATTTCCTTCGTGGCAGCAGATACTGGAGTTGAAACAGCCACCAACTCCTCTCTTTTCCTCTTCCAGCCCAACTCACTCCTGGACTCGTGCTCGGATTGCAGTGGGGACAATGAAAGCTGCACCCTCAGCCAGAGCATGAAACATCTGAGTGCAAAATGATCCAGCACAGAGTGCTTCTTTCTCCACTAATCCCTTCCCCAATCTGGTTCCCCTCGTGGCCAGATGGAAGTTCTGGCTGGCAGTAAGACAGAGCAGAGGTGAATCACTACCAGGAGGGGAAGCAACTGCCTAAGCCTGACACTACCACCAGAAAGGCCTGAAGTACTTACACAAAAACACCCATTTTTGGCATATTAAAAGATTTAACTGTGAATAACAAAGTCATTTCGTGTGCAACTTCTATTTGGTTAAAACACAGTGTTTAGTTTGTAACACAGAAGCTGAATCTCATTTAAAATCCGAAACAGGGCTGCAGCTTGTAGGTCCACAACATGCTTAAATCTTTTAATGGGTTTGATGTCTTTATTTTGAAATGGTGGAGATAATCAGGAATCTTTTCCCCACTACATATAGAACTGACAAGCTGACAGCAAAAGTAAACAAATTAGAAGAACATTTCAAAAACATTGTAAAGATACCTTTGATGTCCCCATAGCAGCAGATGTGAAGTATTTTGGCTTATAAGCAGCTACGTTCACTTCTGAGGCTGCATCTTTTGGCTTATCATCAAATGTAACATTATCTGGAATAAATCTTAAGGGCAAATAAAAAATGTTACTCTTCAAATACATTGGGAAATTTCATGGTATAAACAGTCTGAGCCTTCCATGAATATGGTACATCAATATGAAAGAATTTGCTAAAACAAAAAGTAGGTAAGGCTGAAAAGGGAAGAGAAGAAATGGCCAAATATTCCACACATGTACGATGAAGTGCCTGACTTGTGCACAGCTATTCCACAAGTTTTCCATGTGTAACAACACCCTGTTGGGAAGTAAATCAGTTTTCACTCTGGTATAAACAGGGGCAGGGGTGTTTTTTTGGGTGGTTTCCTTTGTTCTAACAGTCATCTTTTCAGGAAGCTTAATATTAAAAATTAAAAAGAGAAAAAGTGAGTAAAATAGAATTTGGAAACAGATAAATAAAAATACAGAACATTTTAGGGAAGCCCGGTACATCTTCAAAATTGTAATCAGTAGGGGGAAAAATGCTAAAAAGACCAAAGTCATCGGTAACAATTGAAGAACTTGGTTTAAAAAAAAAAAAAGAAAAAAAAAAAAACCAAACCAAAAACCTTGGTACACTCTGTGAAATTAAAATTTAACAAAGCCGAGGATGAGGAAAATCACTGCAGAATTGCAAACAGCTGTGTCTGTTGTAAAACATTATCTTTCTATGTTTAAAATGATGAAAAGTTCCATGTTCACTTGGCAAAGATCATCTTCTCCAAAATGGTTCAAAGCAAATGAATTAAGTTCCTCTAGAAAATGATTCAAAGTAAAAAGCTTAACTTTCACTGACTTCCAAGAGTGTCCACAAGACAGGCCCCAGCACACAAACAGGGCCTCTGCCACAGCTTTTCATGATTTAGTAACTTTTCTGCTCAGCCTCAAAAACTTTTTTGCCATAAAAGGAAATACTAACAATGCAGAAAGGAATAATTTAGAATCCTTTCTTCCCCAAATGTGACTTTTGAAATATTAGAGCTTCAGCTCCTTCACAGGGGCCAACGTATCTATTGCAGCTTCATGACACCAGCAGCAGTATTCCTGCCCTGTGGGAAGCAATCCCGAAAAAAATGCCACTTCTGGACACTTGGGGGAAGAGAAAAAGGCAGTAGTATGTTGAGGTTTTTTTCTAAATCCTTTCACTTTACTTACTTAAAGGTTGAAGATGAAACGGCAACATTTCATCGGGCTTTGCTGAAAATGATCTCTTCATGCAGAGAACCTCTCAACTTCCCACATTTCCATAAAAAAATGGCCAAAAGGAGCAAGAAGAACCAAAGGGAAACCCCAACAACACCCTGTATGCCCAATTTATCTTCATATCTCATTTTGGCTATGGAATAAAGTCAATGCAATTTACCCCACATTATCTGAAACTGCCTTTAATTCTCCCTCCCCATCCCACCACGTGAAAACATCGCCAGTTACCTCAGGTCTATGAAGGAACAGCTACTTTCAAATTCCAGCCCATCACATTCCTCATAAATTTTATTGGCAGTCTCAGGAGAATCACATTCCACAACTGCATAGAAGTATTTCAGGCGCTTAAACTGATATTCCCGCAGTTTTTCCCTGTAAATCCTGCAAAAGGGGAAGAGAACAGCACAGGCAGGTGAGATGGCCTGGATAACTTTTATTTCAACCTTTATTTTAGAAGCATCCAGATTTTCTAAGTGCAGGGCAGTCCAGCAGGATGTATTGGACAAACACGGCCCCAAGTCAGGCTGCCAAACATCTGGAAATTCTGGAAATATATAAAAGCAAAAAACCTTTAACAAAAGCTAAAAAAAAACCCCTACACCACAGAAGATGACATGCCTGGGGAGTGGTAGGATTGAAGCCAAGACTGCTGCTCACAGCACTCAAGAAGTGTCAATCTGGGAATTCTTGGCCTAAGTTAAGGTCCCTGTGGATTCACAGGTAAGAATTTTGGCAGTGAGTGAGCACCGAAGGGAGTTGGCTGCATCAACGTGTAGAGCAGCAATGCTGTGTTGAGCTCTCACTCATTCCACGGATTATTCCAATGAGCCACACTGTAAGAGTTTTGAACTTGCTTATCAACAAGCAAACCTTCTGAAGTTTCCTCATGATGCATTTATTAAATGCACTGAAATCAACCAAGGCCAGTTGTAAAACATCACTGAAAAAAAAAATAAAAAATTAAGGTGTCCATAGGAGACTTGCACACAAGAACTGAAACAGGAGTAGAGTGGGATTTTCCCTGAGAATTCAACATGTTATATCTGTCATTTGAAGATATAAATACCCATCATCCTCTGTGGTATTCTCCGGAAGTTCAAACAGTTCCACAGGTCCTTTTTGTTCTTCCTCTTTCAGTCTCTCTTTTCCAAACTCTGAAGGATAAATCTACAAATACAACAACAATTTTTTAACTGTAGCAATGTAATGTACACTAACCAGGGAAAAAAAAAATCTCACCAGGTTTTTAGACTTCTTGGGTTTTATTTCAAATCAGTTAAGGGATTAATTCCATAAACTTTAACACTATCCTAATTTTAACATGTGGAAATGTCAGTAGAATAACCAAGCTGCCTGCTAGAAATGAGTATATTTTGAGGCAGATGAAGAACAACAGGAACCCTGACTTTGATCATTCCACTGTGGCCCTTTTCAGAAAGGGGTATGTTGACCAACATTTCTCAGAAAGCTGGAGGCACTCACTAATAATGGAAAACCAGAACCTAATTGACCAGAAAACACCCAATTTATTACTAATTAAAAATGGTGAAAACCAGTAAATGTTGTGTAATTTAGAAATAGCCAGGTTTAAGGTTGGGTTATCTACCGTGAAGACTACTGAAAATTAAACTAACCAAGGAAATGTAATCTCCTCCTCCCAGACTTGGAGAACTTCACAATTAGCCTCAGAAAAACAGCATTTAGACCAAGATCATAAACATGAGAAATCAATGTCTTTGGCCTCTGACTCCATCAAATACAAACCCATTACTGAAAAGCAGCACATTTAATTTAAACACAGCCAAGTAAATTGCAACAGTTTCTCATTTAACCCGTTAATCTCTCTTGTGGTTCTCCACAAAACTGTCTTACATTTGGTTTATTTTGTATTTTTTCATATTTTTTTTAACAGTAAAAGCCTTTTAGAAGCCAAGTCTCACCTTAACAGAAAATACTGTTCCTCCTTTGGGTGTGAAAGAACTAAATAGAGCCAGCAAATCCTTTGCCTTCAACCTATCCCAATCCATGTTACAAACTGCCAACCTACTTGTAACCTGAGGAAAAAAAAAAGGACAAAGTTCATAGGTTTAATCCCTGACTTTGATGGGGAATACACAATTCTCTACAAGAACTCTGTGGTAAAAAATCAAAGTCAGCAATAAACACCATTGAAAAAAATAAAGAGGCATTTTCCTCAGGACCTTTTACCACTTAAACTAGCAAAGGTCAGAAGCAGCAAGTGCCAGAGCAGATAAAAAGGACATGAATAGTGAAACACCCCAAAAGGGACTGCACCAATCCCAGATTTGGGACTCCAGTCCAGCACTCAGGATTCTGTTATCATCTTATATTGTCAGTCACAACAGCAACCAGCACCAAGGTATTGTGACAGCATTAGAGCACTGTCATTACTAATTGCAAAGTCATTTTTCACTGTCCAGTGAAGTCATAACTTCTTAGAGTGAATTAAATAACAATTTTTAAAAAGTGAAAAAAATCAGCAGTGAACAAAAGCAGTACTATTTCAATTCTGGAAGTTTCTGAAAAGCTCAATTCTGTTTGTTTTTCCCACTTGCAGACAGCTTATCTACAGGTCAGTCTGCTCGGAGGGAAAGGGAGACCGCAGGAAAAACTGCAAGTCTCCATCTCCGACCATTTCATCATCACTTGCACTCTGCAGCCAAAAGGCTGAAACGCTCTCATGAAAAATACTTCCACAAACTGTGTCACAAAATGAACTCATAACATTCCTGAGTTTGTCATGCAGCAGCTCCCCATGTGCCAGGTACTGGTACCTCATCTCCACGAGGGGCATCTTTGTCCAGCTCGCGCCAGGAATGTTCGATCTCCGGCTCCTTCGGAAACAGGTCATTCAAATCCTCCTCATCCTCTGAGCTCGTCTCAATGTTCCCTATGCCTCGAGCCAGATCAGGCCCACTATCACTGTCTTCATCATCCTCTGAATCACTGTCTTCGCCTGTCTCCTCATCTTCTTCTGGCTCCTCTTCCTCACCTGTCTCCCCATCTTCTGCTGGCTCCTCTTCTCCGGATTCTGCACCCTCACTTGCAGAAGTTTCTTCCTCTAAATGGCTTTTGCTTTTTACACTTTGATCACACGTGTCTGTGCACAGAGAGATAAACAACTAGATACCTGTATTTATGGTGGAATTGCATGTGATCCTTTACAAAAAGAAAAAATTCGGGTTTTCTTCATGACTAGTTACAGGACCCCTGAAAGGTGTGATGATGCAAGAACAAGTTACACCAGGGAAGTGCAAATAACATAAAACATCAGTACTGCTTCTTCAGCCTATCTAGTCTGGTCTAATCTAATGTAATTGCTCTTTAGGCCCATGATTGT
This sequence comes from Formicarius rufipectus, assembly GCA_013399695.1. NCBI lineage: Eukaryota > Metazoa > Chordata > Aves > Passeriformes > Formicariidae > Formicarius > Formicarius rufipectus. Next base: position 28,956 of record VXAU01003092.1, read on the forward strand.
ATTATCAATCTTAACTCTAATGAAATATTCTCTTATTCTATTTATATGAACAGAATTAACATGCAAAACATGGATTTCAGTAAGGTAAGTTACAGACATGCATAAGTAACCTAGTGAAAAATTTACTTTGAGCCATCTCTAATCCCTTCTAATATTAATGGCTCAATCCTGCCATCTTTACACTTTCAGTCAGCAGACTGATGTGATGAAGCCTTCATGGCATCAGGCTACATATTTGCTGTTTGGTTTGATAAATACAGTAGTTTATAAGCTATTAGACACGTTCCTTTTCTAACTAACCAACAATTTCCGCTCCAGCAATTAAAAGGATAGGGATGGTCACAACCTTACTGAAAAATGAGCAGTGATTCTACACAGAGGTAACCAGCTCCAATCCTTCAGCAACACTGAACCTGAGTCAGGCAGCTTTTTTTATACCTGATCTTGCAAAACATCTTCCATGGATAGCACCGACATCCAGGTAAACACAGCAGAATGCTACTTGTTATTTGAACAACTAACCTGAGTCTTTTATTTTCCCTCCTAGGGAATGGTCCCTTCTGGCAGCTTTGGCTGATTCATTATCACTTGCCTGAGAAGGCTTTTTTTTCTTTTGATTTGAAGTCAATCTTCCTCCTGAGGCCTCTCTGTGCTTGTTAACTCCCTTGAGTAAAAGGCCCTTGTTTTCTTGAGAGTCATCAACTTGCACTGCAGTTTTCTTTGAGTCCTCTTTCAAGCTGGATTCACACTTAATTTGTTTTCCTTCCTTTTGAAGCTCACTTAGTTTTGTCTCCGCTTCGCAAGTTTGCTCCTCACCCTGTCTGTTTATTTTCCTCTCCTCCCTTGGGACATCACCAGCAGGCACCTTGGCAGAACCTGCTTCTCCTCGACCTTTTGGCTTCTTTTTCTTCTTTTTCTGCTTTTCAGCCTGTCCTTCACTTCCAGAAAGATCGGAGTCAGATTCCGATAGGGCGTAAAACTTCCTGAGGTTCTCTGTGGAGGAGAAGTTCACAGGGCGACCTCTTTTGTCCACGGTGTATCTCAGCTTGAACTTCTTGTCGTGAAACATCGCTCGGAAGCGCTTGTCGATCTTGACTTTCCGCTCCTTTTCAGGCATCTCCCAAAACCTGGGATCCCTCGCCACGCGGCTGAACCGCCCATCGCTCAGGATTTCCTCCTGGGATGACATTCTTGAAGCTGCTGAAGACTTGGACATCTGCAACAGGGAAAGAAACCCAAATGTTTCTGATTCAAAACACAGGTTTAGAGATGCAACTGGGAAAAAATGGGTTAAGCAAAGCTGGATTTCTAATCTATACCTGAGATATCTATCTATTTCCAAAGGTACCTACAGCAATGTCATGGCATCAAAGAGCACCAGGTTGGAAGGGCCCTCAAGGATCACCTGGTCTAAGTTTTCTTGGCTAAAGCTCAGCTTAGACAAGATGCTCCAGCACCCTGTCCAGCCAAATCTCACATGTGTCCCTTGTTGGGGAACCCACTACTCGCCCGGGGAGATTATTCCAATGGCTGATTGCTCTCAGTGAGGAAATTTTTTCTCTTGGATCTAACCAGAATCTCCCCAGGAGAAACGTGGACTCATTACCCCTTGTTTTTTTGCACGTAGCTCTCTGTCAAAAGGGAGTCTCCACCTTTTTTGTAGCCCATCTTTAAATACTGGAACATGGGGGTAAGGTCTCCCCTGAGCCTTTTTTCCTCAAGGCTGACCAAACTCTGCTCTCTCAGCCTTTCCTCACATAGCAACCTCTGCTGTGGGGAAAGGCTGACGAAACTGGGATTGTTCAGCCTGAGGAAGAGAAGGCTTCAGGCTCACCTAATTGTGGCCTTCCAGTACCTGAAGGGAATCTACAAAACAGATAGAGAGACTTTTGACAAGGGCCTGGACAAGACAGGACAGAACATGAAGTGATGGCTTCAAACTGACAGAGAGCAGGGTTAGGTTAGATATTAGGAAGAAATTCTTTCTTGTGAGGGTGCTGAGGCACTGGCACAGGTTGCCCAGAGAAGCTGTGGCTGCCCCATCCCTGGGAGTGTTCAAGGCAAGATTGGAAGGGGATTGGAGAAACGTGGGACAGCAGAAGGAGTCCCTGCCCAGGGCAGGGGGGTGGAACGAGATGAGCTTTAACATCCCTCCCAACCAAACCATTCGGTGATCCTATGCATAGAATATCACCTTTTTAGCCAAATTAACAGCCTAAAAACTACACGTATTAATTTATACGGTTTGATTCTCTAACCGTACAGCGCCCTACTATTAGAATATCGCTTATTCTTTGGAAATACTACGCAAAATTAACAACTTACTAAGAAAATCTACTGAGTATCAGCTATAATAAGTAGCAGCTTGAGCTTCTCGTTGACGACGAAAGGTGCCCCTGCCTACGGCAGGGGAGCCGGAATCGAACTATTTTTAAAACCCCTTCCAGTCCAAGCTCTCCCGTGGCCCTGCGAGAGCGGACACGCAACAAACAGCCCCCCCTCACGGGGCCGCAGGCACCGCGCGGCGCCACTGCCCCTCCAGCTCTGCCCGGCGCCCACCAGCAACTCCCGCTGTCCTCCCCGACCCCAACAGCAGCCGTAACCCCAGACGAGCCCCCGAGGGATACCGTGACCCGCACCCACCGCGCCGGCGCCGCTATCGGTGCCGGAGGCTGCCGCGCCTCTCTTCACCCTCACCACGCCACCGCCACTTCCGCTTCCGGCGGAGCTACGGGAGCCGCGGTGGGACACGGCGCGCTGCCCGCCCCCGCGCTGCGCATGCGCGCGGCCATGAGGGGCCTGTCCCGCCCGGCGCTGAGCGCCGCTCGGCGGGCGTGTCTTTGTGCCGCTTCTTCAGCTTATTTTCCTTCTCGTCCGTCTTCTTCTCCTCCTCGTCCCCCCGGTGCTTCGCCGGGCGCGTTGAGCCCCTTCGACCGGCGGCTGAAGCGGAAGCAGAAGAACTGGGCGGCGCTGCAGGCCGAGCCCGCCAAGTGCGATTACCTGCGGGAGGAGGTGCGGGGCACCCGCAGTGCCGCCTTCGCCCCGCTCGGGTCGGGACGGGCACCGGCTGGGGAGGGTCCGGGGAAGGGTGTTTGGTGTGTCAGTGCTGTGAGGAGTTGCTGAGGAACATGGGGGAGTGTCGTCCTTCGGGAAGAGGAGGCTGAGGGGAGGCTTTGTTCTTCCCACATCCAGTTGATAAGAGGTGGTGGTCAGGTGGGGATTGCGCTCTTGTCCCGGGTAACCAGGGATAAGGGGTGGTAGTCTTAAGCTGCGCCAGGAGTGGTTTAGGTTGGACATTACGGGGAACTTCTTCGCACAGAGAGCGATGAGACGCTGGGAATGGACTGCGCGGGGACGCGGTGGAGTCGCCGTCCCTGGAGGTGCTCAGGCGAAGAAGACTGGACGTGGCACTCAGTGCCAGGGTGTGGGTGACAGGGACACAGGTTGGGCGCGATGATTTCAGAGGTCTCCTCCAGCCACCCTGTGGCTCTGAGCCGGGCTCTCCCCCCAGGTCGGCGGCAGGATCGCGGACAGGGTGTTCGATATCACCAGGTGAGCCCCGCCGTGCCCCGCTCCCCACCAGGGGTGCTCCGTGGGCTGTGTTCCGTAAAGCCTGCAGAAATTAGCAGGTGAAAATTCAGGTAGGCTGAAACTTAAAAGGTTCTTAAGTCTTGATGGTGTTTTGTGGTGCTAATCTCGTCCTTTAGAACGTTTCCTCTCGCTTTGGATGTTGGCTCTGGAAGAGGTTACATAGCTCAGCATTTAACTAAGGTACTGGCTCTTCATTCTTAACATGAGTGCATATGTGTCTCCCTGTTCTCAACCAGGGCTCTGTTACAGCTTAAGCCCATCTTATGGGTCTTGAGAAGTTAAATCTTCCCTAATCCACATTATAACTCAAAGTTGTGAATTTTGCAGACTATTCTATATTTATTGCTACTGAAAACTTGACAAATGGTAGTGCAAAGGAGGCTCTCTGAGAACTAACTTTGAGTAGGAATATGCATGTTTTTTGATCCATGTGTTAGACACAGTTGTTAAAGAAGAGTATAATTATGGAGACTAAAGCCATGAACGGTTTACCCTTCATGAACCGCACTGTAAGTAAAGGTGCTTCTTGGGCTGTTAGTCCCTGGTTTATATTTAACTAAAATTATGCTTAAAAATACATCTTCTGTTATCACTTCTGCCTCAGCTGCTCTTGCTGGGAGCAAGTGCCATGTTGGTTGGGGGAAAAAGTGCTTTCTGCTTCATATAAAGTTATTATCAAGAATTGGCAAGACCCTTTCTAACTTAAGGAGATGTGAATGTTCCAAAAGATTACTTATGTTCACTTACAAAACAACTTAAATATCTAATAGACTTCAAAAATTTTATTGCAGGAAACAGTTGAAAAACTTATCCAAGTTGATGTGGCAGAGAATGCTTTGGTAAGTAGCTTTTTGCATGCCACTGAATGTGCTTCAATTGTGTGATACTGGAAGGTAGAAGAACTGAGTTCCTGATGTTGTTTTTTTTCTAACCCAACATTAGAAAAGTGCTGTAGAAACTGAAATCCCCACGGTCAGGGTTGTAGCTGATGAGGAATTCCTTCCTTTCAAAGAAGACACATTTGATCTTGTTGTTAGCAGCTTAAGGTATGCATTAATCATCTTTTTGTTTGTTTGTTTGTTTTGTGGTGGTTAAAGTGTTAAATAACGTTCTTTTCAGAGTAGCTTAAAGAAAATGCAACTAAAAATATTAATAGTCCATTAAAAAGCAGTAAGAAATTATGAGTGTGCATTAGGAAAAATCGCTGTCCTGGTGCTTCTTCCTGGTAGTCTGTTTTCCTTCGAAACACTTGTTGCTTTTCACTTTTCTGCATTTGCCAAACTGGTCTCCAGGAGTGGCATCTTCCCAGCTTAACAAAGAAAGATAAATAAAAGGAAAAAAAATAACCTATTTTTACTAACTTCGGTTTGGTATCACTCTTAGGCAAGTATTTCAGAACTACTGCAGCTTAAGAAACTCATTTTGGGTTTGGTTTCTGAAACTTGTTTAGTTAATCAAACAGGTGCATTCCCCAAATTTTATTAAATACATAATTATAAGATATATGCTTCTGTTATTTCAGCTTGCATTGGGTGAACGACCTTCCTAAAGCTTTTAAAGAGGTAAGAAACTGTTTTTAAATAATAGAAGTCATCACTTGCATTGAGAGCACTCTACACTCCCAGGTCTTTTTTTATACAGGAGGCACAGAAATAACTCATGTTGCACACAAGTATTTTTTGCAATAGTTTTGACAGTTTGAGGAGCATCAGTTGATATTGCTTCTAATTTGCTGCCTCAGATCAGTTTGGAATAAGTCAGTGAAACAACGTGTTTGTATAATATTTTGAATTCTCAACAGCTGTGATTGTGGTAAGTAATGACACCTGAGGCAATACAGAGAAAGGCTTCTTGATTTGGAAATGAAGCAAATACTTGTTGAGGACAGAAAACCACACCTTTTACTGGAAAGAAAACCCCAAAACCAAAAACCCCCAACAAACACAAAAAAACCCAATCAAAAACCACCTTATTTTAGATTACTTCATCTCTTTCCTGCAGGTGTAAACTTTAGCTGAATCAAAACCTTGGAGCAAGAAAAAGCAGTGTTTTAACCAGTGTGGGGTTCTTTTTAAGTCAAATTGATCAGTCATTATAGTGCTATTCCATCACCTGATGGTAGGAATAAGAGCACCCTACTGTTAGGGAAATAATAAAAATAAATTGGAATGTATTTAGTACTCAAAAACAATTACTTGGAAATAAATGTATAATTTTCACAGGAGTTTGTGTTCTGCAGTGTCAAATATTTTTGCCCCCACAGTAAATACAACTGACACATTATAATACCTCACACAGGGGAGGGAACTGGGTTTCTTGGCCAACTTTGATCATGGGTGCTCATTTCCTGTGTTGGTACCACTGGCTTTAACTAGTGGAAACTGCTTTTAACTGCTTAATTTTCTTACTTGTCAAGGTTTTTTACTAGTATAAAAGAGGTAGCTTGATTAATATTTAATTAAAAAGCAATTGAAAATATTTCTGTTTCAAAAAAACTGGAAGCTTTTGCTTTTTAGCCTGATTATCTAACAGGGCTCTTCTGGATATCTAAACCAGGGATCATTGCCAATTCTTAAGAAAAAAGAAGGCATGAATTTATGGGCCTTCTCACTAGGAAGGGAACAAGGAATTAGACAAAAAATCAGCTTGTTTGAGTTGTGATGTTGCTGTTCTGGCTGGTTAAAAATAAGTAGGAGTAGACATAATAACTGCATTAGTCTGTCAGAAGCTGAGAGACCACTACTGGAAACTAAGGCCTCCATTTCTCTTAAATCAAGCCATTTACAAGTGCTTTTTGTTGCTCTCATCTGAGGAGGTAAAAGTAAGCAGAATCTACATCTACCCTAGTTTCCCAAGTAAATTATTTGAGGGTGTTATTATACAAGTATCCTGCTGAAAATAGTTTTATCCTCAGTTTCCCCAGTTCCTTCTATGTTTCCTGACTCTGAGTGTAATTTCTGGGGATTCACTTTTAAAAAAACCCAAATAGTGTCTCTTCAGACAGATTGACTGTGTGCAATGTTACCAGGAGCTGTAGCACATACAGTCAATAGTCAAGATCTGTTACAAATACCTGAAACAACTCCCTTTGTGTTCATTTAAAAGTGGAGTCCTGAGAACTTCAAAACACACCAAACTTACCTTCCTTCCTGTGCTGCAGATCCACCAGGTCCTTAAGCCGGACGGCGTGTTCATCGGCGCGATGCTCGGGGGGGACACGCTGTACGAGCTGCGCTGCTCGCTGCAGCTGGCCGAGTTGGAGAGGGAAGGCGGCTTCTCCCCACACGTATCACCCTTCACCGCCGTCGCCGATCTGGGCCATCTGCTGGCCAGGGCTGGCTTTAACACCCTCACTGTGGTAATGACACAGCAGAGCAGTCGGGCTGAACTGCCGAGAACGGCTGAGGTGTAAAAATCAGCGTCTCAGTAACATGCCGCTTCCTTCTGCTGTCCTGCGCCTTCTGGAGGGGCTTGGGCTGCTGCTGGTCTCGGCTTTGTGGGGTTAAGTGGGACCAGCTGAAGTGTGCCTTTGGCTCGTGGCCCAGTGGAATTTGTGTGGTGGTCTTGTTGGAGAATCTCAGAGAATGTTACACTTTCTTGAAAAGCCTTAAGACACTTGTTTGTTTTGAAAGCAAGGAAAAAATAATGGCCTTTCAATTAAAGTTTGGTTGTGTTTGGGCTGCTAAGCAAAAGGTTTTACAAGTGTTAGACTCTGCATTCTTCTGAGAAATACATTGTTTGAGCAGAAGAGGCAGATGACTAAAATCATAGAATGGTTTGGGTTGGAAGGGACCTTTAAAGATCATTCAGCACCACCCCCCCTGCCATGGGCAGGGAGTGGTCCTTTAGCAACTCTGAAGGTTGGCATACTGCTACTGGTTTAGCTTGATATGCTCTAAAACTGACCTTCTCCATTTTTTCAGGATACTGATGAAATCCAAGTCAACTACCCCGGGTTGTTTGAGGTTATGGAAGACTTGCAAGGCGAGTACATTCTTTGTGGATATAAATGTTTTCTCTCTCAGTGGTGCAGATACAGAAGAGTTTCACTGTGTGCTTCTTAACCCCAAATCTTTTTGATTGGAAGGCATCTTTAAAGGCCATCTAGTGCAGCCTCCCCTGCAGTCAGCAGGGACATCTTGACCTAGATGAGGTTGCTCAGGGTCTTGTCTGACCTGGCCTTGAATGTTTTTATATATGGGGCATCTGACCACCTCTCTGAGAAAGCTGTGCCAGTGCCTTACCGCCCCATCATAAAAAATTTCTTTCCTAAAGCAATACAAATACATTATTGTAACAGTGGAAGCATTACTGTTTTCCTGTTCTGCAGTGAGTCAGGAGATTATGCCTCTCAGCAGATTTGTGTTAGGAAGCAGAAGTCAAAGATGTGCTATTTTGTGGCCTGCTACGAATTTTCTTCTTCCTTGGAATTCCTGTTCTGTGTGAGCCTGTTCAGTGTCAGGTGCAGAAAAGCTCTGGAAGGGAGACAGAAGCCTGTATCCCATATACTGCCTCTTCCTGTGAGCCTTTCTAATTATCAGACATTCAGCAAACTGCTTTGGGATGAGAAAAAACAGATCCTCAATGTGGAGTCTGCTGAGGATTAACAGACAATTGAGTAACAATTTGGTTAATATTCTGATTGTACTTGTCATGGATTGTAAAGCAGTCACTCATACACAGTCAGTTGTTCCTTACAGGGCAATGCAGGGCATTTCTTATCTGGATCAGCTGCTGTTTGGAGTAATTCCTTAATGAAAATGAAACTTGTCAGGAACATTCAGATGCAGTAAGTGATTAGTGGTGGGTTTATTTCTTATTAAAATCGCTTAGGATAGTAATTTTAATACTTAGGTGGAAAAAAAGTGTGTTGATGTGTCTGAATAAACACTTTGTACTCAGTCTTAAAATAAGTTATACTAGAAAGCCTAAATGTTTCAAGATTCAGGCTGCAGAAGTAATTATTCCAAATCATTCCTAGTAATGCAAATTGTAAATTGCAAAGCATTGGAATTAGTTTTCTTACAGGTGAGAAACCCCCCTAGTTATTTATGGTATGTTCTTTCTTGCAGTGAATTGCAGAGGATTCTGTACTTATTCTGGTTTAGTAAGAATCTGTCCTTAGTGCCTGACACTTAACTCATGGCATATGCTGTATCTTCTTTTCCTTAAAGCTAAAACATATTTTTAGGTATGGGGGAGAGTAATTGCTCTTGGAATAGAAAGCCTCTGCTACACAGGGAGACAATGTTGGCAGCTGCTGCAATATACCGAGGTCAGTATTGGAGAGGTAATGGCTTCACCTGAAATGACTTTAAGAACATTTTTTCTGTGTCTTTTTCTCTGACCTTTGAATAAAAAGAAAAAATAATTAAAACCCTAAACCCCAAACATTTTGGAATAGAACAAAATACCATTATCATAACCTATTTTTAGCCTTAATTATAATGACAGGATTTGAACTATGTTGATGCACCAGTATGAGATATTTTTATTGTCCCAAATCTTTCACTAGGAGTCATTGTGATGAATATGTCACACTTAGTTCTAATGTGGTGAGAACTAAGTGTTTCTGAAACTGATACTCTGTGCACCTTTTCTCTCTCCCTTCCTGCCCTAACAGAAATGTATGGAAATAGTGATGGTTCAGTACCTGCCACCTTTCAGATCTACTACATGATTGGCTGGAAATACCATGAATCACAGGTAATGTGAAGCTTAACTATGGTCTGTTAGAAGGTACTTTTTAAATACTTCTACTTTAAGAGCATTTTACAAAATATTTGAAATTTTCTTTTTCTTTTTTTTTTTTCTTTCCTTAGGCAAAACCAGCTCAGAGAGGTTCTGCAACAGTTTCATTTGGAGATCTGGCAAAAATAGAAGAACTTATTTCAAGAGGCAAAAAATAGTTGTTTGCTAGAGATAATAATGGTCCTGAAGCTTCTGTGAAACTTCTCATTTCAGGCAGTCTTCACTTGTGCTGATTTAGTGGTGACATTCTGAAACAATAATAATGTACACACAGCAGGGTTTTATGGCTTTGTACTGCCTGTTCCACAGCAGCATCTGTGTAAAGTGATGTTCATTTTTTGTTTCTAGAGAAATATTTGAGCTGTTTCTAAGAGAATACGTGCTCTGCCAAACTTCTGATTAAATCACTGTTTTCAAAAGTAACATCTCTACCACTGTTTCTGTATCACAGACTACTCCAGGTATGATTTGCAAGTCTTGAATGTATCTCACCCTGCCTTATTTTTTTTAATTACTCCTCAAGGGTTGTAGATCATAATAAGCAATGGTGTGTTGTAAAACTAAAGAATGATGACGGATGTATTTATAAGCATGCTATCAGAGAAAATACCAGCAAATACAAAGATCTAAATCATTATGGCTTTTGTGGGCTGGAAAGGATGGGTAAAAAGTTGCTGTTGGTATTGAGATTTGAATAATTAAAGGTAATACTTTAGATAAATCATAGTTAAAGACAACATTTACGTATCACTTTATGATTTTATACTCTGAGGCTGAAAAATAAGTATAGTTTTCTTTTTAGCTGTGACATGGAGCTATGATTTTTCCTCTACAACTGCACAGCCAGAAATTCATGATAATTACAAATACAGCCCTTTCACCCGAGGTGTTTGGAAAAAATATCCCCCAGAGATTTCACATGATTTCAGCACAGAGATTGTAGAAAAGGATGAAGAATAATCAAACATACCGTTCAGTCACTTTCATCAGAGTATCTGGGTGGTGTATCAATACTGGTGGAACAAAAGCTTTTTTAAACCTTCTGAAAGCTTTTTTTCCTAGTCTTTTTTAAGGTTATCCAGCAGGTGGAGTTTGACAGGACTTGAGTGTGGCACAAAGCCAACTGGCAAGGTAGGCAGAAACCTTCCTCTCTCTGTAAGGTCCTAATTTGAGGGGTTGTTTTAGCTAGCAGGCTTTCACTCTTGAGTAAGAAACCATGATACAAAACATTATAAGGAGGCCAGGAATATTTTGTCTTGCTTTTGCTTATGAGCCTAATCCATAATTATTCGAGGGGGATAGGTTCTTCTTTTGTTTTCCTTAGAAAAGAAGAACAGCCCTCCTGGAAAACAGGGGAGAGGCTGTAAGTGATCTGATAACTTTTGTAGCCCTCTAAAGACTAAATCTATTGTTAGAATAGAAAGCTTCTAGGTATTTCTATTTTTTTTTTTTTTTTTTTTACTACATCAGTGGAGTCCATACCAGATATATATCTCCCTACAGATCTTTGCCGGCTTAAATAAAATTCCCTGATTTCTGGGGGAATCTGTGCTTTCCCAGCTGTATGTGTCTGCAAAGTTATGTGCCAAATTAATATAACTTCATACACTTTTTGCTTTAGTAGGTTAATTTCCAGTCACTTGAGCTGCTGGTTGTGACTCAGATGTTTTGAGGGAATGAGGAGGTGGAATGTGCTGGGTAAATGTTAATTGGAGAAGTGCTCCTACTGTGCTCCTTTGAAGTGCTCAGTGGAGTTAGGGAGAGAAGGAAGGATTTTCACTTCTTGATTCTATATTTCATGGATAGAATATGTAAACAGCAAAGTGGTTTGGTAATGGGGAGAAGTACCTTCTGAACAGGGAGAAATAGATGACTATTCCTCCGAACACTTGGGGGATGGAAAAAACGTTTAGGTCTTCCATTAATTTGGAAAAGGGTTGGGGAGTAGTAGAAGTGAGGAGTAATAAATATGGCACTGGGGCAGTGCTGGCTGGATGTGCAAGTGGCAGGTAAGGTGTTATTTCCCTGGCTAACTGCATTTGAATAACTGCCGTTTATGCACATTTTAAAGTGCAATTATATTTTTTTCTGTAGTATTTTTTCTTGAAATACTAGGCTACTCTGATTTCCACTAGTCACTTGAATGAATAACTTTGAAAACACTATGAAAAGATGCTTTTGTCACATAAGGCTCTGTTCCATTTTAATTCTCTTTTTCAGATATAAGTCTTTATGGCTTTCTGAGATTATAATGAAGAGTGTGGCTGCCAGTTGCTAGCCTAGAAATTATTTTAAACTAAGTGCATGTTGAGAGCTTTTGCAGAGTAAGTAACTTCTAAAAAGTAGTTGCTAAGGTGACATAACATCTCTGTAAGCTTAGTTAATTATAAAAATCTTTATGCATAATACAGAATGTTTTTCTCCTGGTTACAGAATAATGAAAAAAGAATTATTTTGACTAATGAGAAGTTAGGAGCACATAAATAAAAAAGTTCAGAAGAAACATATGTACACTTAATGAACATCAGTTTTTATTTCAGGGTCTGAGTCACACATCAGCCTGCTCGGGCTGTGTCTTTGATTACAAGATCTATCAATGTACAGTTTTAAGCAAGTCTGTTCAGGATATAGGGATGAGATCCTAAGATTTCAAAAGGCTCTGAGAATTTGTGAAGTTAAAACATGGGAAAGGCTCTTTCATTACCTCTAATTTATAAAAATGTCATCAGTAGAAATACAGAAGTGAACCATAAAAAGTTAACTGTATTTTTCTTACTCTGTTTAAAAAAGAAATATGAATGACATTCTTTTAATATTTTCTAGAAAAACTAAGAGCTAACACTGAACTTTGCCAGTTACAGGGGGAGAAACACCCCAAGCTTTCATATGGTGTTTAATTGGAATTTCCTGAAGCAAAACTGATCTAGTGGAATAAATTCATTAGAGAATCTTGTTTAAGAAGCCACATATAAGAAAACATATGTGTTAAACCCATTAAATTTTCATCTGTCTCACCCAAGAACTTAATATGCCCTTTTCAAAGACATGGCCTATTTTGGACCAGGTTCTGGAGCCATTGTTCTGGGGGAGTGCAGTTATTGTAGTAGTTTGATTGGAACCAGTTTGAGGAGTGAAGCAAATGTGACCTGTGTAGCTCGTGGGTTGATTTCCTGAATATCTTGGGTGCCCTCAGGGGAAGGAAAAAGAGAATGACAAGTCAAATTAAAACCCTGAGATAGTTAAGTTTAGGTGGAGGCCACATTCCAGTGTGAAGCAGAAAACACTGGAGGCAGTGCTTGTGCTTGTAGGGCAAAACAACTCATGGCTTAAATCAAGTTAGAATTGAAGTAGTTGGTGATTTACTGATGTCTTGTAGTTAACTCTTAGCCCATGCAGGATTAATAGGAGCAATAGAACAGATTAATGACAGATTAAAACCTTCAGATACCTAAACACCCTCCTACAACAACCTTCCCCCCCTGAGTTTGCAGGTACGTGCTCACCTCTGTCCCTCTCCCAGGAGGTGACAGCCCCGGTGCAGGCTGTGCCTGGGGCTCCCTGTGCTCCCAGCCCACTGCCAGGCCTGTAGGAGAGGGGCCTCCCTCAGCCTCAGCAGAGCTTGAGGTGCCAGGGAGCACCTCCCTGCTGTCAGAGCAGGTTTTCACTGCTCTCTTGTCACTGTTAGACATGTTGGTGCTGTTTGTACTTGATTTTTAGGCTGATTCCCACCTCATGGTAACTGCCTGCTTACTGTTCCATGTCTTCATTTTCAGGCAATCTTACCAGATTTGGAGCAGACACCCTCTCAGTTTTGGATATTCTGCTCACACACATGGCACTTGTGTTTCTATCATAGCAGCTGATGTCCAGGATTTTTTGCCAAAGTGTAGTCCACGTGGATTTCCCCCATGATTTGGAGCTGTTTCTTGGGGTACAAGTTACATTGATAAGAGGCAAAGTCCTTCTCGGAAAAAAATGTTCCTGTTTGGAACCTTATTTTGAAGCAGTGAATGGTGAATACAGGGGAATTTTATTTGGACTCTTTAAGTGTTTGGATACATTTCAGCTGGATATTTTGGCAGCCTTCCAGTACCTAAAAGGGCTGCAGGAGAGCTGGTAGGGACCTGTAGTGATAAGGCCAGGGGTGATGGCTTCAAACTGACAGCAGGGTTAGATATTAGGAAGGAATTCTTCACTGTGAGGGTGCTGAGGCACTGGCATAGGTTGCCCAGAGAAGCTGTGGCTGCCCCATCCCTGGAGTTGTCCAAGGCCTGGTTGGAAGGGGATTGGAGCAACGTGGGACAGTGGAAGGAGTCCCTGCCCAGGGCAGAGGGGTGGAACAAGATGAGCGTTAACATCCCTCCCAGCCAAACCATTCTGTGATCCTATGTATAAAATACCACCTTTTTAGCCAAATTAACAGCCAAAAAAAGTGACTGTTTGATTTAGTACATGCATTAATTTACATGGTTTGAATCTCTAACCTTAAATTTTTCACTTCTGAGGTAAAGTGCCCTAATATTAAAATGTTACTTATTCTGTGGAAATGCTATGCAATATAAACAACTTACTAAGGGAATCTACTGGGTAGCTGGTTTAACAAGTAGTTTCTTGAAGCTGTTGATAGTGGAATTGCTGTTTTTTCTCCCTGGAGTTGTGTTCTCCCTGAACTGAGCCACTGATGGTTCTTTGAAACACCCCTTTTTTAGCTCCTTCATCGATCTTGTCTCTACAACGTATGTCCTGCTGAAGCAACCAGGTGCCAGGAGCATCAGTTCTTCCCAAAATCTACCTAAGGGATGCTTTAAAGTCTCCCACTTCTTTCCTGCTCCATATTCTAGTTTTATTTTTGTGAAGTTCTATTACTTTATTCCAGTTCTAGAACTATTGATTGCTTTAATTTGATGCAGAACTTGTATGTCACCAACCTCTTGCAGTTACTTCCTAATGTTGGAGTCTCTTTAACTTCTTTAATTAAAAATGTAATTCCTATGAAGTACCACTTTAGATTTGATGATTATATTCCCAGTCAGTATTTTTTCTGACTCGGCAGCAGAATACCCAGTCTTTATTGCAGTTCTGGGGCAGCAGCTGTAGCAAGGTTTAGTTGGTAAGTAATGCTGAACTTTGTAGGTAGCCAAGTTCCAGGTACAAGCCAAAGTCCCAACTCGGTGTCCACTTAATACTTTGCATTGCATCGTGTCCATGACTGGGGTTTTTGTGAATTTCTCTTACCTATAATTATTTCTGGAATTCCAAAAGATAGCAGAGCTACTGCTAAGAGCTTTTGTTAATCACATCTCAAACAAAGCATTCCTCAGATGCTTTTGCTTCCAGGATTCAACTTGGAAGGCATTCCCAGGAGGAGCTGTGGTGCTGTCACAGCCCTGTTGAGTCAACAGACGTAGAGCACTTGTTTGAAGCATGGATGACTGATCCTCAATTACCACCTTTCACTAAACAAACGAAAACATCTGTTCTTTTATTTGTATATGTGAGCTTTCCAAGTAGGAGCTCATTTGATTTGTTCGGGTTTGGTTTGTTTTTTTTTGTTTTTTTTTTTTGTTTTTTTTTTTGATTGTGTATTTTTTGTTTTTCTCCTGACTCATTGAATCTTTATTGTATGGAAAGTGAAACTTTGAACAATGGATGGATTGAGTAATTGCATGTCTATTCAGGGCATTTTATAGCACAGTGCCTTTTGCATTTTACATGATAACTTTGACTGGTACTTTTTGGTACCTGAAAGTTTATTATCCCTTAGAAGGTAGTATTTAATTTATAACTCTCTGGTTAGCTGTCCCAAAGGTATGGAATTAGAAAGTAATAGTATGATTATTTATTAGCTTCTGAGATATGTTTGCAGTAGATTTCTCCGTTCCTCTTTGGGAAGGCTTCCTAAGTGCAGGGAAGTGATTCCTGCAGGGGTTAGTGTATCTTCACAAATAGAGAAGTACTCAGTCTCTGCACTCCCTTTCTGGCATTTTCCACTGTTCAGTTTGGCTTTGCTGTACTGACTCTCCCAGATCTCTGAACAGTCACACAGAGACTGTGCATAATTTTAGAAGTCTTGAGAATTCAAATTGGAGCCCCTTTGCTGTAAAAGGATCTGAGGTTTAGAACACAGAACAGTTTGGGTGGAGGGGACCTTAGAACTCATCCAGTTCCAGCCCTGCCTCTGTGGGCAGGGACACCTCTCACCAGAGCACAGCCCTGGGTGCTGCAGCAATGCAAATGCTTCTGTACACCCACTTGTTCAGCTTGTGCCTTTTGAGTATTGCTGAATAAATCCATTTAACTGTACTGTAAATATTATTTGTTTCCAAGCAGTTAACCATCTTGAAAACACATCAACATGACTTAGTAAGTATAACACTTGATGAATTTACAAATGAATCTTGGCATAAGGCAAACTTACTTTAACACTGTGGTTTGTATGCCTGCTCCCTGCATATTTATTTTCAACTTCCAGTTGATTAGCTGCTTTGTCTTGTGTACAGAAATGGCCTGTTTAATGCAGTGGGAAGTCGAGTCGAAGCCAGCATTTGTTAATGGGTGCTTTGAACAGGCACAGTCAGACATTTTAAATTATTCTAACTAAACAGGAATTCTAATTTATTTCTAAAGATAGAAGTACAACCCAATTACCTAGTTTCCTCACAGGCTGGAATGAGTACAGTTAGCATAAAATTGGTCTATAAATTTAATGGGCAATTTCTTGTGTGGACATGGAAAACACTAGTAAAAATGTGGCAAGCCCTGTTAGAGTCCATATAGTAACTGGCTCCCGTTGGATGCTTCCTTGACAGAAGGCATTACTGTAAAATATCAATCACATCTGTTCAGCACAAGGAATTTTTAAAGTGTTGGCTCAAGCTGGCATGTCAGTAGGATTGAAAGTCCCTTCAGTGAGAATTTTTTTTTAATCTAGGTTTGCAGTAGGCTTTTTTCACTTCTTTCATATGTTATTGCGACTATAAATTCAAACTTGTGATGTAAGTCATGATGTGGCCAGTTCTGTGTGTGCAGCCTCATAAGCTTAGCTGAATCAGTTCTAAATGTAGAATATACTTAGAGATAAGCATCATAAAATATGATTTAACATTGTATTGGAAGGGGAAAGAGTGCTGGAGTCCCACAGGAGATAGAGATTGTCCAGGCACGATTCAGGCAGCTGGTGCTGCACAGAGGTGCCAGCAGTCGTGCAGTTGGTTGGATGCAATCCCAGCTGGGGGGCACTTCAGAAGTTCTAGCTGATGGAACCCAAAGGACAATTTTTCCCTCCCTTCTACAGCTGCTTTGTTTGTGATGGCAAATTCCCTTGGTGACCGTATTTTCATACAGTGCAGTAAACTGAGAAACTCGTAGTGAAGTTGGAGTGACCTGCTGAGACTGAAGTGGTGAAAATCGAGGCCATGAGAACACATACTTTGCAAAACTTCCCTGGAGAGTGAATAAACAAACAAACAAAAAAACAAACCCTAAGGCTGAAAGATTAGAACCAAATTCTTCAAAGTATGTTTTCATGATGGATTTTTTATTTTACCTCAGTGCAAGCTGACACTGTTGGAAAAAGAGATAAATGTAAAAGACTTTTCTCTGCAACAAACCTATGGATCATGAACATGCTTTAATTACTTCAGGAGTGCATCCATTTTGAAGGTACTTTTATTGTATCATTCTAGTAAGTACAATGAACAAATTAACTGTGACTATGAAAATAGCAAGCTATTTCTTGTGCATTAGAACACAGACTTCCTTAGGGATTTATGCCCTAGCACACCTTTCCCTGATAATTTTGTACAGCACACTTGCCTGGCTCCCTGGTTTGCCTCTTAACTGAGCAAAGGGAATAGCCTGGCTGGCCCTGGGCTGCTTTGGGGGCTGCCGGGCCACTGTGTGTACTCTGGGAGCAGCAGCCTGCCAAAAAAACCCAGGCACTCTGTTCAATTTACTTGTTTGTAGGGCCATTAGAAGATAATATCTGTACATTTGTAGGATTTAACTCAGGGCACTGTAAATTATTAAAATATATTATTTGCATATACTATAGAAAAAAAGTATCTTTGACTTTTTGGAATGCATAATGTTGGCTCTTCATACTGGTCTTAGACTAACAATTGTGTTCCAGGTTAGACCCGAGGCATATTAATTTTGTGAGATTTTTAACTTTAGTTTATTCAACAAATAGTATTTAAAAGTAGATATTAACTTTTTAAAATAAAAAATTTTGGGTTTTAAGTTTCTGAAGTGACTGTGAGCCCCCCAGAGCAGACAGAAAAGCAGGGAGCAGCCCATTGTTGTCCTCCCTCAAACTGAGCTGGACTCTGTTAAAATAGAAGTTCTGATGCAGGAGAAGTGTTCTCAGGTCTTTTGTTCAGGGAGAGCCACAGAAAAGGTAGGTCAAAGTTTTACATAAATCTCTTGAGGGAATGTGCTCATATCTTACCCAGTAAATCAGTGCATCTCTCTTCACTAGTAGCTGAAGAGTAAGGATCTGATTCTATGATTAGGATATTGTGACAGTAGAACTAGTAAGAAGTAAAATGTTCTGTGGGTCTGTGCAGGGATTTGTGCTTGACTTCAAATGTTAGAGCAGCCTCACTTAATCCTAATTACAAGAATAAAGTTACAGGCAGTGCAGGAGGTGTTTGGTTTCTGTGATTCTGCTTGCACATGGGTGGCTGCCCCTCAGCCCTAGCAGCACCTCGAGGCTGCCCTCACCCCTGCAGGCAAAACCAAATAAAATAACAAAAAAGGAGTTCCCGTGCCTGAAAATGTTGGATGGGGCTCTGAGCAACCTGAGCGAGTTGAAGATGTCCCTGCTCACTGCAGGGAGGCTGGACTGGGTGGCCTTTAAAGGGCCCTTCCAACCCAAGCCAGTCTATAAGTGGAAATTATAACATGTATTTCTCCTGTAAAATGCTTTGGGATTGACAAAGTAGAACTAGATGTGAGCACAAAACAAAGCCCTGTTTGCCAAGTTTTGGATGTTAAAAAGGGACATATGGGCAAGTTTAGAAGTTGGCAGCAAGGCTGAGTAAGTAAAACAACGTCATTGTTTGTAGGAATATTTGCATTGCAATCCAGTGATTGATTTTGCTCTTCTGTGGTAATTTTTTTTTCTCCAGCAGATTTTCACCATCTATTGGAAGCAGAGCACTTGTGCTCTGCAATGAATAATTGGCTGTTTGAAATACCTGTCACAGGTCTGTGCTGTGGCAGTACTGTCTTCCACTTCTCTTACGTAACAGAAACTGAAACTAAAATGGGGAAAAGATACTAAATCCTATACACAGGTTTCACTTGTAAGTGAAAATGGGAAAGCAATATTAGAGATACTGCTAGGGAAAGACACTTGTCATTCTGGTGTTTTTCCAGTAATGATGTTTTCAGCAGTATTCTTACAGAACAGACTTTGAGCATACTTAATTTAAAAAATATATAGTCATTTAAACTCCCGTATAGTGCCATTAACTGACTACTTTTACTAAATGGTACATGAGAAGCAAATAATTTAACAGTAATGAGGACATTAAAATCAGCATTCTATGGGCCAAATATGGTTTGTGTTTTCATAAAACATGCACATTTCATTTTTATAATGTATTTTGCATAAATATTGAATGTGATTACTCTTTCTTGTCTAGATTTGCAGCTATTGTCACTTGTATTAAGCTGTTTTGCAACTCGCCCAGCTCTGAAATACAGCTAACTGTATGTCACTGTCCGTGTTTCAGGTTTTTTCTCCAAAGGCATAAATATTTATAAAACACGGTATGAAAATCCCTGTTCTGGTAAAGTTTACTCAGCAGTGCAGTATAAATTGACTACAGGAGAATGAAGTTTGTGATGGAATGGAAATGTAATTTGCAAAGGTACAGCTGTAGCAGATGGACATGTGACCTGCCTCTCACGAGGAACTGAACTAGCAACGACAAGGGAAGAAAACTCAGGAAAGAAAGATGGTTCACAATTTGTATATTGAAATTCACACTCAAAACCAATGAGAGCCTAAAAGGTATTACCAGCTGAAGATTTTTAAAAGTATAGTATCATCTTTTACATTAACCTTATCTCATAACTTACATTCCATATGTATTTTTCCATTTCCCCTTTTCATGCCCTGCCTTCCCCTTTATACACTGCAGACAAGTCTCTGCTCATTTTTCATTTCCAAGCTGTGGTGCTTAGAGGTGCTCAATCATAAATCACAATGGTGTGTTTCTTTCCATTTACTGAGTGACAGAGTGCACATCATCCCTGCATTGAATCATATGTTAGGTTGACACAATTGCTTTGGCTTAAGACCTTGACATTCATTCCTTCTCCACAGGCATTTATGTCAGGAAAACTCAATTGTTTGAGCACTCATGGAAAGCAAATGGAAGAAGTGCCCTGCTAGGACTGAAGCAAATTCACTGAAAAATGTGAGGAGAAAGGTATCAAGTGAAGATGTGAGGCTGGGGAACTGGAGTGTGGTTAGACATGGAGAGAAGCCTTGTAGCTGGTTTGGGCTCAGGTATTTTTATTGCTCATGCAGGAATCAGTTGCCTGTGTCATCTGACAGAAGGTCCCACAGCCTGGCTGGGACAGGTCTGCATCTCTGACCTTGGGAGTGCCAAGTTATTGCAATCAGTGTTTTCCTTTGCTGTATTTGTTACTGGATTGTAAAGCTGGTGATTATTATCATATGCTGCTCTGAAAGGGAAAAAAGGGTCTACTACAAAGAGTAAGTCGGCATTTATGGCCTGTTTATAAATAAGGTCATTGTTCTAAGCAATCTGAGACAGTTGCAGGGCTGCAAGTTCCAGTTTTAGGCAGCAGGCTCCTGATGAGGGAGCTTCTGCAAAGGAAGGGCAGGGGGCACAAAGAACAAATCTCACTCATAGTTTCTGTTTTCCTCTGTTGCTCAAGCCCTGAAGTGCCAAGGTTGCAAAGTGGCTTGAAAATTTCTGAGATTTTTCTTTTTTTGACTTCTCAACTGGAATGGAAGCAGTTCAGAGCAGCACATCTGTTACAGTTCTGTGTTCAGCTGCAAAGTAGAGGAACTTCCCTTGTTTTGGGACCTGACTCAAGGTAGCACTTTTGCTTCATCTCCTTGTTACCAAAAATACCAAAGTATTGTCAAGCTAATGATGTTTGCAGCTGTGCCAGGGAAGCTGCATTGCTTCCATGTGACTGCACGGGGTGTTGACAGAGAACACTGTGAAAAGGACCTGGAAATGAGCACTTGGGGCACCACAGGCTAAATTAAACCCTGAGATAGCAGTGGAGGTAAGAGTCGAGGACTTCTGAAGCTGCAAATGAAAACCCTAAATGTGATGTCAAAACTGAAGGAGTGTCAAAAGCAGGTGCTGAGGGTGGGGTGGTTGGCAGCTGCACTCCCAATAAACCAAAGAACTCGGGGTGACAAGCAGGAAAAGGGGTAATGTCAAAACTATCTACTATGGTTTCAGGATCAGAGAGAGGAAAACGGGTTTATAGAACAAAGTGAAAGTAAAGCAGATGGGATTTAGCAACAGCTTAGCTAAAGGAGAAATAGGTTTGAGTGTTCTAATGATGGAAGAGAAGAAAACTTTGACGGGGGAAGATCTGACAAACTTGAAACTTTTTGGTTGGTTGGTTGGGGGTTTTTTTGTTTTGGTTTGGGTTTTTTGGTTCTTTTTTTGTTTGGTTGGTTTTTGTTTTGTGAGTGTTAGCTGGAGGTGACAAGCACACCTTTGACTGTGGTGCGAAAACTGGGAGCTGGGAGTACAGCCAGCAGAGATTTAAATCCCTCAAAGGCAGAAATGACTTTTGGAAATACTGAGAATAGGTGGTGTCATTTGGGTGAAAGAGTGCACCCAAAGTGCTCCCTCGAGGCTGCAGGAAAAGGAAATCTGTCTCTTTTTCAGCTTATTCGGTGAGGTTAAGTTGTAGAAGTTGTTGCTTCTTCTTCGACATTATGCAGTTTGACAGGTGCAGTCATTGAAAATATTTTAAAAATTATTATGAAGGTAATATTTGAACTTTTCGGTGTCTTCCTGCTCACTTGGATAAGTAAAATTTCAGTGAAGGAAAGAAAAAAGTATGTTGTGGCTTCAAAAGGATTAAAACCAGTAGGGCAGCAAGAATTACTTTGCTATAGAAAACACTGAAAAAGTTTTGGAGAGAGGCTCAGTGCAACAGGTTTAGTGGTGAAGGTGAGAGGCTGAGAATAAGAGAAGTCAGTGCAGGCTGACTCCTGCTGTATGTGACATTCAGGGTCAGCTCAGTATTTCTTGGTACTGTGAGCAAGGTTGAGTTTTAGTGCCCAAGAGGTGAGGGGAAAATAAATTTCCTCTTGCAGAGAGGATGAAAACTGACTCCTGTGCCTGCTGCTACCTGCCAGAGAGTAAATCTGCAGCCACTGTAGACAAGAAGTCAGATGCAGTGCCATGGCAACTGCTCTGAGACCAAGCAAGTCTGCCTCTTTTTGCCACCTTATGTTAAGCTTTTTCCATCCCATTGGCCTGAGGTTATTTTTCTTTTCTCCCCCAGCAATTGCTTGCTTTGCTAAAAAGTGAATTAAACTGAGGAAAGATGTCATACAAATTGTTAAAGAATGGTAAGAACATAGCCAGGGATTAAATCACCTGAGAAGGCATCAGCAACACTGATTGTTTTTCAGGGGCAGACAAGAAGGCGTGTTTCTGTCTTCCAAGGAAACATCTTCGTACCTAGAAGGAAAAGTTGAGTTGAGCAGCAGGAGATGTTATTACAGATTGATTTATGGATACAGGGAAGGATGTACATAAGGATCTTGTTTTACTTCATGTTGGCAGCTTCATATGATGCAGTTCCAGTAGTTTTTGAATGCTCCAGTCCTGTTTCCTTGAAAGTATCTTGGAATTTTCATGTTGGTTGGTAAAGCTTTTTGTGCTTGGGGTCAGTCTTGCCTCCTTCAGGGGCTCAGTATCTGTCTTTGGGGCATCACCTCTGGGGACATTCTTCAGAGCACTGAAGAAGCATTGGTGGCTTCAGTAAAGGACACAAAGACATTTAATCCTGATTTGAGAGCTCAAGTGCCAGAGAAGCTACCACAGTCCTCCTTATCTGCAATGGTTAATTACTTTCACTTTTTAAAATGGTGAGCTTTATTTTCAGCCTTAAATCTGGAGCTTCCTGCTCTTGAATTGGCTATGAATTGATACATAAGACTGCAGCCCTTCAGGGTCAAAACATACCTAAGAGTGGATGGTGATCAAATGATGTTTTAACACACTTGGATGAAGAATCAAGTTAATGTCTTTAGAATTGCTTATTCTTTAAATAGCATTTAATTGAAATAAGTACTGTGTATTTAACATATTTTTACCTATTTCCCTCAATTTTTATCCTTAATTTCTTTAAGTTTTTTCTGAGGGAATAAGATGACATTTTTTTCAAGAAGGGATTAATTTAGCTAAAGACAATTTTTTTTAAACTTTTTTTTAAATTTTGCTGATTGCAGAGATACAGACTGTACAGAGCAGATAATTTTTGCTGCAAAGAATATTCATATATGATGATTATGTAAATACAAAGTATTGCACAACCTGAGGATGTGAAAACCTGCTATCTGCCCATCATTTTTAATATTCTTAAAGGCTTTATAGCACATGTTATTTTGTGAGCTGATCACAGAATAAATCCTTTGATGATGGACAAACTGCAGTTCTCAGGACCAACCCAAACATGGACTGGTTTCCCCAAACTGAGAAGGAAAATGTGCAGTACAGAAGTTCCTAGAGCAGCTTTCCAGTTCAAAAGCCCTCTGGGAAAGCTGGACAGGGAAGCAGCAGTAGAACTGTGTGAGATTTTACACTTCTGCAGCACATCTAAGCCATGAGCCAGACTTTAGTGTTTTACTGTGCATAAAATATTCTATGGTTTAATGAGATCTTGAGCTCTTGGCTCTGAAGATTGTTGGTGCCCTGCTGAAAAGCCCTTCAGACTTCAGGCATACAATGACAATTTGCTTCCCCTTTCAATTCTTCAACTTCTTGGATGGAATTTATTATTTCCCTAAATATAAGCAGCTGTCAACATTCATTATATATTTTAGTACCTCTTTTTGCTATTTTTAACTCCATCTCATTAAGTGGATTACATGGTTTCCTTTCGTAATTAAGTGTGGATTAAATATTTTATTAAAACCGTAAGAAATTGCACCTTTTCAACTGCCATAATGAAATTTTTAAAGACAGAAGAGCTACTCTGGTGCTGATTTTATTTTTTTTTCTAGAAACGTTGGTCAATATAATAAATGCATCTTGTTATTGATGTGGAGGTAGAATCAGAAATATCAAGATGAAATGTGCTCTGTTCTTTTCCACTTGAAGGCCATTCAAAGAGAATTAATTTTTTGCCTATTTTATCCTTTTGTGCTCTGGGCAATAATGACTCCCTTCAAAAATTTCTGTAGGAGATGGGTTATCTGGACACCAGCAAACTTAAATATTTGTATAGCTCAGGGAAAAGAGCAAAAATGTAAATCTAGTAGGGACTTGTGTATTAATTTGGTAAGTATTTACTTTGATAATAAAATAGCATTTCTATTTCCAGTGGGTACTTAGGGTCAAATCTATGAAAAAATACTTGTAAAAATTCTCCTGCATGCTTGAAAGTTTGATCAATACAAATATTATGGACCCAAGCTCTTCTTCATGTGAGCTTGCAGAATCCCAAATCTAAATCGAACCCATTTAACAGCAATCAGTTAGGACTCTATAGAAATGAGAGGGGGATTAGACCTTCCAGGGATTTAATCCCCACCTAAGACTTGCATCACCCTTGACAGCACCTCTCTGCCTTGGCTGCCCCACTCCTGATCCCAGTGCCCCATTCATGTCCAGACCTGAGGGGACATAAACTCAGTGGTCCCCACCGAGCCCAGCGTAACCAAAATGCTCAGTGGAACTTGGTCCCATGTCTTTGGAATTTATCTCTTCCTTTGCCTCCTGCTTTGCTCCAGGTTTGGTTCAGGTATGATTTCAGTATAAAGCCAGTGTATGTTATGAGTTATCTCAATCTGTATCCTACAGAGATTTCTTTGGGTAATATTAATTCTAATTTCTCTCTACATTCCATTCCCTGGGTTGGGGTGTAGTGACAATCAGCCCATTCTGTCACTGGGGCTTGAGTCAAGCTACAGCATTTTCTTGAAAAAAACAAAGAGCAGACATCATGTTATTATTATATACCTGAGCAGCTGCATTAGACCTAGCAATTATCAAGACCTTAATGATGGCAATTTATCAAATTAGCCCTAAAATGATACATACCTTTTCCTAAATGCCATATCATTAGCATGCCCTATTTTGACTGTCTTTCTTAAACAGTAGAAAGCTTTCTTTAAAGTAAGACAGATTTACACTCACCCCCTTAAGCTGATATGACCCTGATGCATTCTACGTCTTCGCTTTGTTTCATATGAATTGAAAAGTATTAAAACACACAAAAATGGGTTTCCCTGATCAGCTTCTTAATCTGATTTCTTGCAAAAAGCGATTATTGCACGTGCAGTTCCACTCAACAGATTCGTGATGACAAAACAGCCATACTTCTGTGGGGGAGGTGGAAAGTGGCTGAATTTGAGGTCATACAAGAAGAGTTTGATATCTCAGCTGGAAAGAATTCCCTCCAGAGAACAAGGTCAGTTTAACTCTGCTCAAACCAGACAAAGCAGCAGTCTGAAATGCTCATTGCAGTGCACTGGTTCGTATGGAAGATGCAATATTTTTTGTGAAAACATGAAACAGTGTTCTAAAGTATTATTACTGTTGTAAAGACATTTCCTGCTCTGCCCAGCTGTTGATGGCAACTCTGAAAGTGCTCAGCAAAGTATAAAATTAATGAATATATATATATATTTATGTGTGTATGATTTATATTTATGTCTTTTAGAGAGGGCAAGCCTCAGGCACAGGAAAGTACTTACATCTTTGTTATTTTGCAAAACCTTGCAGACTGTGCTGACCTACTAAGTCAGAATTGTTCCTTCTTTTCTCACAGTGGGCACAGAAAGAGAAGAAACACCTTCTGATTGAATTGCTTTTCCTACAGCTCTGAAGCAGGAAGAACTCTCTCCTAGTTTCATTATATCTGGCAGCCTCAATCTCTCTTTTGTTGGAGACCTAGAACCTATTGTGATTCCAGATTTGCAGCCTATTATCTTTTTGTCATATTTTCAGGTTTTATAGCTATTGCAGCATTAGAGCTTAGTCTTATTATTCTGGGCATAGTGAAAACAAGCACAAGAACCAGCCTCCACTCTGAGAAGTCTTACAATGCAATCTGCTCTTCTCTGAGCTTTTCAGTTCTGTGGGCTGTCTGTGTGAGCAAATGGTGTGGAGAAGTGGACGTGGATCTGAGAAACAAACAGGCTGAAGGTACTCACTGTTTGGGTTTGAAGGGTTGAGGGCTGGGTTTACATCAGACTAGTCAAGATATTCTAAATGGTTGATGGGCACTCAGTTTAGTTTCACCTTAGACTAATCTAGTCAATGCACACCAAAACTGGTGCACAAGGGGAACCAAGGCAGGCAAGTGGGGACATGAGGAGATTTGCTTTGAAAATACACTTCTGAGCAAAGCTGCTTGTGTAAAATTTCCTGTTGCAGTTGTGTAAACGTGTGATGTGTGCCCAAGAAGTGCATATGCTGAGTTGCCAATGAATCTATGTATCTGAATGGATCCAGCTGAAACCAATGGCTTAATGTCTTGCAGTAAGTTTTGTTTTCTCTGATTTTCTGTGCCCAAAACACAGGCTCTGATGATTAACAAAACAGCACTTGTGTTCTCTGTGTGTGACAGTGCCTACCTGGAGCAAAACCCAGGAAACACTGTTAGAGCAGAGGGCTGAAACACATCCCCATAAACTACCAACCCACTGTTGCCTTTTGTGATGCTCTTTTTGCCCCAGACCCCGAAACAAATTTAGCAAAATATTTGAGTGTCCCCCAAACCCTCTGTTACCCAACACAAACTTAGCTGTTAAAGGCTCAACTTCTGTATATCTGCCATCTTTTTAACCTAACAGCAGTTGTTAATAAGCTGTAAGACCTAAAGTTAGGATGAAAAAGCAGCGTTTAGTATATCAAATATCAAACCAGCCAGCTCCTGTTAAAAAATGAAACTGCATAAACATGTTGGGTAACTGCAATAAACATAGGAAAGTATTTCCTATGGTCTTTATTTCTCCTCTTAGTAATTATTGGATGGCTCAGTAAAGAAAGAACAGTAGTTGGGAAAAGAGTTAGTGCCAGGGCTTACACTGGAACTGATCAGCAGTTCACCCTTCATGTGTCTGCAGCTATAAAAGCAACAAAAACGAGAAATAATGACCATGTTTACCAAAACACAGGGTGTTTCTGTGAGCTCTGTATTTGCTGTTGCTACACAGATGTGTTTCAAGACCATTGGCCTACAAAATAAGGTAGTTTAATTTTACCATCACTCATGTAAACTGGATGTTCTACTGATGATGCATTAAGGATAAAATTATCTTTGGCAAAAACAGAATCATATAAGAAAACTCAAATGAATTCTGTTAATTTCAAATGGCAAAATATGGTCTCAGCCATTACAAACAGAATTTCTCATGAAGTTCAGCATACTTCAGAAACAGAGCTGAAGGTAAAAATTTATGACTCAAAGTACAACATGGCTATAAGTGTAATCTTGTGAATTAGGGAAACTTGGTTAATGGGGTCAACACTGCTCCTCTCACTACCCTACTGCCTGGCACCAGTTCCCACAGGATGCTCAGTCGGCTCAGTTACATAAATAGCAATAGTATGATTGCTAATGGTATGTGAAAGTTTACCACCTACTCTTGCAGTTACCGTAGGGTACAGTCGTTTGTAGAGAACAAAGTCTTGGGGAGCTCGTAACTCCGAGGGCTGAGCAGGTTTTGGTTGTGACATGAGTGGAGCTGCACAGGTCCCGTGAGCTCCAGCTCTGCAGGCTCAGCTTGTTTTCGAAGAAATCTGAAACATAGCTCTCCCTTGCTTTGCAAGACTAACTAGGGTGTGAATACAATCAAATACGAAGCCATTAAAGGTGCAGCGCTATGCAGTCAGGTTCATTTCTTGGCTGGAAGCACCAGCACACTGTTGAAATTTGAGAGGCAACTCTACAGGGGCACAAAATGCATCAAGCTATATATGGTGGAAGCTCTGCAAGGTTTTCTTATTTCTTAGAATATGGCAGCTACTGAAACCAGAAATGTTTTTCAGGAATAAGTATACCTGTTTGATTTAGTAAAGGTTTCATAGGCACGCTTTGGAAATTCTCATGAAAAGAGTTAATTGGCTTGTGGTGAAATCCAAGCTCCCCCTCTGTTTAAGTCATGTTTTTAATTTTAAAAGATCTACAAAAAATAACTTAAACCCCCCCCCCCCACCTCAAACCCTTAAGTTTTTTAGGGGTTTGGAATAAAAATGTTTGTTTGTTTGTTTGTTTGTGGGAAAAGGTATATCTTTGATATTTCCAGTGTAGGCTACTAAGAATTGGATGCAATCCAGTGAACTGGTGGCAATAGCTCAGAAATGCCCATAATCACAAGGGCTGGGAACCCACATATCAAGCCACTGGAAGTTGATATAGAATCTGGGGTGTGTCATTTTTGTTATGTATTCCAAGCTTTCTGGTAGCTAAAGTCTGGAATTAAAGACATTGATGATTATGGGATTAGAAGGATAAAAATCTACAGCATCTTCTGCAGATATTATAGCAAAGCTGCTTTGTGTACCCAGAGAAATAATGCTGTACCATATTTAAAATAGAGATAATAATTCTTAGAGATAATAATTATCTCAGAGTTAAATGATTTTTACTATTTTGATTGAATTGATGTCCATTCTATGTATTAATGTGGGTTTTTTTTAAGGAATATGAAATTCTTCATAGCCTTTAAAATCAATTAAGGGAAAAGGTAAGTCCATAATTCATGTACTATTTGCAGTCCACCATCCTGCACAAGAGAGGAAGTTCAGAGGAAAAAACTAAAACCAAACACCTGTAGAGTTTAAAAGAAATTGCTGGGGTGTTAAATAAGGGAGAAATCGAACTTCTCTTCCACAGTTTGACTCTGAAATGTGAGTTAAGTATAAAGGGAAAACATGCTGAAGCACTGGGGAGACTTTTAGACCGAGACAGTGGAGGTTTCACAGTTGAGTGACAATCTAAATATAACTGCATCGTCACACGCTGTTCCTTGCAAGGCTGTAACAAGCACACCCGAACAATCCCTTCTTGCACAATTGCACCTCCAAGTGTCACCCAGTGCAGAACTCCTTGTTGGTCGTGGCATTTTGTTGCTTTTTAATCTCGTTCTGCTGTAAAACTACGGGAAATGTTACAGAGGAACATTACAGGAGAAGAAATGTTATTTTCCAGGTTCTCTGCGGGAGACCGGAGCGGGCTGCCAGGGAGAGCTTTCAACAGGAGTCTTGCCATGTGAGATGCTCTGGGAGCGTGGAGCAGCTGAGGAACAGGGAATTATTGTTATATAAGCTTTCTAGTTCCTGCTGGAACAAGACAGGTTTCTTGTGGACACTGAAGTCACGAGCTGACACGACTCCCTAATATGCGTGACAAAGAGTCACATCCTCGTGGGAAAGGGTGTCCGATGTCAGGATGAACCGCAGAGGGGCAGCTGCCCCTGGGGTCTGTCTGTGGGGTGCATTAAATGAAAAAGAGGTGAGTGAAACTGCTTTACTGATAAAAAACCTGTCACACAGAAAGAGGAATGAGCAAGTCTGGTTTGTAGGGACAAGGGAAGGAGGTTGAATGATGCTGGGCCAATGCGTTCCTTCTCTCCACTTGGTGCTTGCCACCCAAGGCAGCTTGCATCAACTCCTCTGCAGTGGGGTGCAGTCACCAGGAAGGTGCCAAACTGGGCCAGGTGTGGTGTCTCACTCCTTTGAGGCACAAACTTCATGGGGAAGAGCAGAGATCCTGCCGAGTACTTGGGTGGATTCAGTTCAGCCTCAAATACTTGTTTCTTCCATCTTAAGAAGAAAGAAAAAAAGGGAAAATGAGTGGAGAGAGCCCTACCCTACACCCTTTGGGAAAGAAATTTTTTCCCAGTCCAGAAGTGGGTAAAGTTGATGCGAATCTCTGAGTATAGTTTATACGAGTCATTTACAGTCACTTTTCTGCTTTTCCCCCTAGTGCTTTTGTCCTTAAAACTACTTCTTTTGCGCTGCAGTTAAGCAGTGAGGCAGTTACCAGTTGCTTTTCCGTGTTCCTCGGAGGGGAGCGTTCTGCAGCTGCTGGATTCGCCTCGAAACGGTGGAGAACATTGCCATGAGTTACACGGAGGCTTCAGGTCAATTCCCTGCTGAGGATGAGCAGGAACAGGGTCTGATTGGAGAGGGAGAACTGCTGCTGCCTTGAAGTTAAACAGGTGCCCTTGAGGGGAGACCACACAGGGATCACAAGTTCAGTCACTCCAGGGATGTGGTAGATGGGTCATTTACCTAAGGAGTCTGGAAGTAGCAATAACTGTTCATTACTGCAGAGCT
Organism: Formicarius rufipectus; assembly: GCA_013399695.1. NCBI lineage: Eukaryota > Metazoa > Chordata > Aves > Passeriformes > Formicariidae > Formicarius > Formicarius rufipectus. The sequence continues at coordinate 58,832 of VXAU01003092.1, forward strand.
ATCAAAATGATGGCTCTTTTTTTCCTTCTCTTCTTGGGCTTCCGTTCACTTCCCTGAGCATACTGAGAGCTAAACAGGAAAGCCATTATATTAAACAGCTCTTAAATAAGGTGGAACAACGTGCACGGCTGTAAGTAGTGTTTATAACTGGTACTGAACAAGATCCACAAAGAACAATTTACAGCTATTAACACAAATTATTTCCACTCATGGGAAATTTCAGAAAGTTCTCAGTCCAAACGAACTGAACTTCCTACAAAGGAGAGAGTGATGTCACAAGGTGTGGACAGTCTTCCCTTTTGAGCACAGGAGTGCAAGAAGAAAGATGGACTCCAAGTCGGTGTCATCCAGTGAAGGGTGGATTCCTGCCAAAGAAATCTGGGAGTTCAAACTGCCCGAGGCAAACCTGGCAGGACAGTCAAAACAAGTTATTCAAAGCTGCTCGGTTAAAGAGCGTAGGTTATGGAGGCCAGGCAGCTGATACTCGTTAAAGAAACAGCTCTTCCAGTGTTGGTAAAACCAATCTGTTGGCTTAGACATTCAGCTGGGATGCAGAACTCTTGTACTCTGTTTCAGATTTTACAAAGACAGCCCATGCTCCCTGGGCAGTTGGTTATCCAACTTCTTCTGTGGTTCCTAAATGAGAAATGGGTGTAATAATTATCTTGCTCGAGCCATGTGCTGGTAACCAAGAGAAAAGATCACTGCCATGGTGCTCTAACTCCATGTTCCATCCACTGAAAGTTCAGAGGAACAAGGATGGATGTTTTCTTTCTGTGAGCTTTGCTTATGAAATATGTTCTCAGTGAAGCCCATTAATCGAAGCAGAGTTTGATGCATGGTTATTTGCTTGATCTAATGTTTACTGAGGTCAGCAGAAATCTTTCACTGGGTGTTTAATGTCTTCCCCTCCCTGTCTGGCTGTGATACTTTATGGTCAGTGGAGCAGCTGAGGAAAAACTGGGTGAGATTAAAAGCCCTTGGGGTGAGTATTGAGGCAATGAGGATCCAGAAAAAAGTAATCTGAAGGGTTACAAAGTCCATTTATTATAAGTAATTGTAGACCCACAGTTAAAAGACAGTGTTAGTGTAAGGACTGTTGCAGCCTTGATGGTTCAAAGGTATATGGGAAATTGGGTTGTTTAACTCAAGTTCTAAATCAACTTTAAATGCATTTATTCTAACTTTTATTACACTTATCCCCACAGTCTAAACTGCAGAACAGAGTGCCCAAAAAGCTGAACACTGGCCCAATAAATCTTTGTATTTCATCAGGTAAAGCAATTGAATCTGGAAGTTTAAAGTGCCATTGTTTGAACTTATGGAATTCTTTACCTGAGATGTAGCCTTCGTTAAATAACACTGCCTTGAATTTGCCCTGTTTTCCCACAAAGACTTATAACAATAACCTGGAGTACAGGTAAGGAACAGAAGCAGGAGGAGCATGTTGTACAAGAAAGAGCTGTGGCTGGACACATCCAGCTCTGCTCCAGGACAAGGAAGGGTTGGACACAGAGAGGAGCTCAGCCCACGGTGACTGAAGGGTCACACTGTCAGCTCCAGGCAAACTCAGTGCACAAAGGTGTGGGCAATGCTTAGAGGAGCCAGGGAGGTAGTTGCTGAAATTACAGGATTTTGTTTTGATGGGACCGAGGAGGCTTTCAGCTTTTGCCTCTCCTGGGAAGAGTAAAATTTTAGTGTGGTCTCCTTCGTCCCCCACACCAGTTCTGTGGCTCACGTATCCTGACTTATTTTCTTTTCAGTAAGAGCTACATGATGAACTCTAGTCATAATTTTGGCATGTTCAACCTCTTCTCACATCAAAGGCTTATTTAGAAAATACCTGGAGGGCTGTTTGTAATCGCTAAGACACATTCAGTGTGTCCACAGTGTGCTTTAAAGAGGATTTACTGTTACTTGTTTTATGCTTCTGTTAATAGTTTCCAGAGTTTTTTGTCTTTAAGACAAGTAGCATTTAGACCCAAAGACCAAAATTCCTAGAAGGTCTTCAAGTTCTACAGCTATAAGATTGGTATGAATGAAGTAAGGAGCAGCACACAGGAAGTCTTCAGGTAAGACACCTTCCACAGTGTGTGTAGTAAGTGAAAACAGGTCTTGAAAATTCTGCCCTCCCTCGGTATTTATTCTACTGTCCATTGTGCAGTGTCCTTTAGACTACATTTTCTATACCATATTATTGCACAGTTCAACAAAATGAAAAATTAATAGAATGAAAAATGTGAATGAGACTGTGACTTGCCTGGTTTGTACAGATAAGGGAGTATATGAAATATAATGTTATCAGTTTAATCCCTCTTACCTTGGACATGACCACACTAAGAGTTCATTAACAGTGAGGTTTCTGCACTGTAGGTTTTGTAGCAGCTAAGTTGCTTAGCAACCTTAACTCCAAGATAATGATGTCTTTCTGCCTGTGATTAAAGAATGATTTTTCCTGTATTCTGTTTATGATATATCTGGCTTACTTATTTTCTTGTTTGCAAACTCTTTTCCTCGTTTTTCATTCCAAACATAGCAAGCCATATATATATATGTTCCTTGAAGCATTTTATCTTTAAAATTCCCCACAGTCACCTCCTTGAGTGAATGCAAATAGCACAATAGTATTATGAAAAACCCACACTGTACAGTAATGCAAAGAACATAAAATGGAGAAGCAGCCTATAGACCTGCTCCTGATACTGCTGAATAAATCCTTAAAACCTTTTCAGCACAAGTGCATTGCAAATAACCGTGGATAATGCTCTAGTTCTGTGGTTTAATTCTCCTCTTAAATAAATAAATAGAAAGCTCTGGGACTTGCCCATATGTGATGCTGTACTTTGGAACTGGTCCAGAAAAGTGAAATACTGTACTTTAAGTGGTAGCAGATGCCTCCTGCTAAAGCTGGGGGCTGGATCAATTGCTTCGGTGGGATTTATGGAAGTCCACTGGACCTCAACACTTAGTGTTCTGAGGTAGTATCTGAAGGATGTCACACTTTAAAATGGATGTGGGGTGACATTATTATTTAATATATTTCAAATTATTCTGTTAATTCCTGCACAGGTTATCACCATGGTTACTGTGACAGGAACTTAAACTGGAAAAAAATTAATACATCCTGAATAAGATTCCAATGGAATCTAGTTTCATTTAAGCATTGGGAGCCACAATGAAGAGGACTCCTCTTTAGCTAACAATATAACCCATGCCTGCTGGAAGAGGAGGAGTTTTCTCCTGGGATTTGGTGTCTCTGTCATAAACTACTTTCCATACTGTAGGAAGTGGTGGCTTTGCAATGAAGGCCTGGATAGAAGCTACTGATGTGAACTGCCTGCTTCCAACAGACTGGAATTAAATCCATAACACTTGGCGGTGCAGAGGTTTGTAAGTGAAGTACCAGCACTGGTGTGGATACCACAGGAACACGTGTGTGTGTGACAGCACCAGAACAGCTGAGTGTTACAAGACCAGGACCTGTGTTGAACCCAGAGCAGCACTGAGGACTATGCTGTTTAAATCCAGCTGAGAAAACAGCACAACACAGGTGCTTGCTCAGGATCAGACCCTCCATCCTAAACTCAGGTGCAACAAGTTGCAGCACATCATGTATGCCAATCCTTTCCTTTTTCTCCAACAGGACAACAAGCATTTCAAACCAAAAAAAGAGAGGAAAAACAGACAAGGCATAACAAGTTTACCAAAGGCTTATGGAGCTCCTGGAGTCAAAACCAAAGCACCAGCTGCCAAAATTGGGAAATGGATTGTCTTTATGCCTAAGTATAAATTTCATTCTAAATTCAACTATCTCTATCAAAGAGATGTGAACAACTTCTGTAGTATGGCATTTACCTACTGTTTCGAAGGGTTTCTAACATATCAGGTTGCTTGCAGTTCCTAACTGTTTATTTCAGCAATTACTGTTGCTTAGAAATACAGAAAATCTGGTCTGAGTGTTTGGAGTAAGTTTTTAAGACCTGGACTGGCTTCCACTGCAGTGCTGGGTGTGTGAGGGTGTTACACAGGCGAGAGGGGAAGGTATCTGTAATACACAATGATGCTCATGTCTGTAGTGAACTAATTATTCCTTTAGACCAGTGATGTAAAAATCTCAGCATTTGTGCAGTGAATTCCTGCTGGATCAGCCTGGTGTTTCTTAAATATTTTTGTGAAGAGTGTTTTAAAGAGCAGAGGTGTTGCCTCAGTTGAAGTTGGAAGTTGTCCCATGTAGGATACAGTTCCTCTACATAAAGCACATTTGTTTCAAACGTCTACCTGCCAGGTGGGTTTCAAATTTGAGATTGTGTTTGGTTTGAACTGGAAACTCTGTCTGTTCATCCTCTAGTTGCCATGGGATCTGAAGCAAATTTTAAAAGTACTCTTCCCAAAGAAATTCATAGAACCAAAATGCAATGCCTTGGTAAGAACAACACCAAGGCTTGGGGAGTACAGCAAGGTCAGCTGAAGTGGCCTCCTGAGTGACAATTTAATTCACAGTTACTTTACTCTGTGTCTTACACCAAACAAACATGTTTAGACAAGTAAATATTCGGCAGCTGAGGATCCCCCTTGAAATCAGACCTTAATTAAAACACTTCAGCTTTTGCTGGATTAAATACTAGTCTGTACTAAACAATACAGTGAGAAACATCCAAGCAGCTGCTAACAGATATACAGGGTTGAGGATCTCATCCTCTGATAATTATGAATGAAATTAATATGACCTGGAGCATCTGATTTTGCAGTGAGATCCCCAGTGGGGAGTTCAGAGTGGTAATCCTGGCTGGCTCTGACTTGAAGGAGCATTAAATGGTAGTAAGTCATGATGGGAAGTGAATCTGGTATGAATCACCAGGAAACAGCAACTGGGAATAATGCAGTATTTTTAAGGGAAGACATAAAACCCATGTCTTTAACGCCTGTGTGTCACAAAGGAATTTCACTCAGCCTAAAATTCCTCTAAATTATATCTTGTATTTAAGACTCTTGAGCATATCAGAAAGACTCTGATGTGATAAGTTTTTCTATTTTTCTATTTTCGAGTTATAACTAATGTTTTTTCCCAGGAAAGCATTTTGACCTTGGTAGCATTTTAAGATGAACCTATAACTTCAACAGCTAAATATAGTTTTCAGTGGTAGTGTAAGAACATCTCAAGTAAAATAGTCAAAACATCTCCCATGTTTATACACTCAAAATTCAAGTTTAAAACCTTCATGGGAAGTCGTATGTAATATTTAGTTAAACATTACCAATTAGTTTTGGAACCGCAGAATAAAACAGAACTCCAGCACTTGTCACAAAAAGTGACATGGAACAGCCTATTCCAATATGAATGAAACTCTGAACATAAGTAGTCCTTTTAAAGAATGACAAAGAAGTACATTAAAGGTTCAGTGGCACTCATTAATGTTAGTTATTCTCAACACTGATCAGGAAATGTGATCCTCTTAAAACGATCTCGAGCAGATACTGTCATTTGGATAATTAAACCTGACCCCCATTTATGCCAACATATATGTAAAAGTAAACTACAGCTTACTGCTATTCAAATATTTATAAGCTTTCCAACTGAGTTGTGCTAATTACGCCTTTATACACTTAAAAAGAAAATTTAAAATAATGCTTTTAGATTGGCTTTTGTGAAACCCTTTCCCCCCCACCCCAAGATGTCGTGGGGCAGCACAGCTGCAGTGCCATCGTGTGCAGAAGGCCATCAGCACTGAAGAGTAAATCAGGAGCTACTATTTCCACTGCTTTCAGGATTCCTGTGGCTGTTGTTTTGTTGGCATTGATGGACTCTAAATCAGGATTGAGGGGTTCAGATTGAATCTGAATGCTTCCCAAGGGCTTTAGGAGTAGTTACGGAGAGTGCAGAGCTGTTATTCCTCCTCTGTGAGCTAACTACATACATTTTTTTGGCAACAGAAGTCTCTCAAGTTCTGTTTCTCCTCCTACACTCCCAGAGCAGTAGTTTTAACTTAATGTGACTCTTACTTTGGTAGCATTAATATTAACATCAGGTTAGGGTTAATAACACTAAAGGAGTAAAAAATATGGTCTGGAAGTTAACTTGTAGAGAAAAAAACTCCAGTTCAGTCTTACATAAAGCCTCTGGTGAGAGGCAGGACTCATAAAGGCCTTTGCACTTATTGCAGCCAGAGTTGGATTTACACTGAAAGCTGCAGAAACCTAAAGGAAGCCACTAGAAGGGCCAGTAAAATCCTGTCAGGTCACTGATAACCCAGATCAGTTCCTCCACCTGCATCAACCCCTGTGCCAGTGCAAGGAGAGGTTGGCCCAGGGTAAGGAGTGGGACTGAGTTAGAGATGATTGTTTCTTTTGGTGCCCGTGCACTTCCACCTTACACACTGTGTGAAACTCTGCAGTTGGTGTCTTTGGTGTAAAGGACATTCTGCTTGAAGATTAAGCAGAAGAAAAAAAACTGGCAAAGAAACATTTTCCTCTGTTCTACCTGAAGTGATCACTGGTAATTCCTCTAGTGTTGTTCTGAAGGCTGATTTCTGGGTACAAAGTGTATGTTTTTGGGGCCCTTCTTTCTACCAGCCTCAGGGAGTTTGCCTTGGACAGGAAAGGAGAGGGACAGGGTCTGTAGATGTGTGTGTGCATCCGTGCTACACAACTGCTCTGCACCTTGGTCATCTCTGGGGAATACACGAGAAAGTCCTTTCATAAAAAGGAAGAATACCTGCCCTGAAACTGGTGGCTTCAAATGTTTGTCACCGGCTAAAATAAAATAGCTCAGGGTTGTTATTACTTGCTAAGGTTGACATCAGGTAGAGGTACTGCAGGAGGTGAAGTGGAGGAGAATTCCTCCTCCTCTGGGGTGCTACAGCCTCTTTTTAGGATGGGGGCTTGGGGACTAAGATCCCTCAGTGCTGGTGTCTTGCATTTTTATTGAGGATAATGCTGGATGCTTATTTTTCTGTAATAAGGAGGAGAGAGGGAACACCACCACAAGTTCTTTCTTGAATTCTTCAGTAGAATTTTGTGCTCTGAATGGCTGCTAGAGAAGTACAAAGTGCTGCTGCCTCAGGAAGAACACGTTTCCTTCTCAACCTACCTTCCCTCATCCTCAAGTTTTAAATTAGGTTTTCACCTTTTTTTGTGTGTGTTTTTAAGGATTAAAATTTAACCTTATCTGGCATATTTCTTCCTTTGATTTTGCTGTGTTAGAACCTACAGCTACTTTCAGGAGATGCTTATATCAAAAATCGGTACCTATAAAATCTGTTAAGTCTAAATATGTTTTATTCAGTTATTGCTCTGCTTGTTTTTACCTAAGCTGCATTCTAATTGAATGCCATTGGTTTTCAAAAGCTTTATTTCAATACATAACCTCTTTGACATAAATAATATCTATAAGATATTATATATCTTATCTTTATAGAGCTATTTAACTTTTAATAGTCAGACACTGATGTGATACAAATGAATAGCATTTATCATTTGGGTAATCACATTAATATAAATGCATAGAGTGACATTATCTTATTGCAATAATACTGTAAAATGGTACATGTCATTATCACAGTGACTGTGAGGTTTGGGCTGTGTTTGATCTAGATATAGTGCCTGAGTATTTAATAACCCTCAGTTTTATTTTTCATGAAGTTGTCCAGTGTCCCCTAGTGCTCCTGTAAGTTTTGAGTACTCACCATACCTTTGGGGAAGTAGATCCTTAATTCTGCTCTCTGCTACATGAAGAAAACTTTCATTTGTTTCCAGTAGAGCTCCTAATAACTTAATTTGATCCCCCACAGGTTTTGTTTTGGAAGAGGCAATGAATACTTGGTCTTTATCCAACTTATTTATACCACTTATAATTTTACACATCTTTGTCATTCCCCTTTTTAGATATTCCTTTTTCTGACTAGAGATAAATACATATTGTACAAGTTGAAGCAAAACCAAAACAAAGCAATTTTTAAGACTTTTAGAAAACACTGCTGCTTATGAAAGACACCATCCATTCTGTAGACTGAAGGGCAGTATTCTGCTTTCCTCCATGATTAATAGATGGCTCAGCTGTCTGATTTTCTGCTTTCTTTATGCCTTTATCATCACTAGCAAGGGACTTACTTGGAAAGTAGCAATCCTTCCCACCATGGGGTTTGATGGAGTTTGCCAGGCTGTTCTGCAGGCAAACAGAACCACCCAAATAAATTATAGCACCAACCAGAGGTAAGGGACATGGTATTTTCCCTATCTAATAACTTACTGAAACAGCTGTAGTAATAAATAGTTAACAGGAAATAATAATAATCAACAGAAGCAGAGTTTTCAATGTCTTTCTAAAAAGGACTGTCAATCACAATGGAGGCAATGTAATAACATCTGCAATCAGACAACATCAGCTTGAAATAATCAGAAGAATTCCACTGGCAATGCACTACTTGAAAAAAATCCAGCCATTAATTTAGATAAGAGATTTTTATTTTTGGGGGGTACTTCAGTGTAGATTAGATTACATCAAGGGAAAAATACCATGATTGTGGCTTTTGTCTTTTGTAGAAGAAGCAATTTGCTTTCTTTGCTTAATTTTGTCCCAGAACCACAGGGTGGATGAGGTTGGGTGGGATCTGTGGAGATCACATGGTCCAGTGCCCATCCCATCAGGTTTTGAAGAGACCAAGAATGGAGCCTCTGCAACCTGTACTAGTGATCACCTTCACATAAATAAGTATTTTCTTACATTTAGCTGGAGCTTCCCTTATTTTAATGTGCCTCTTGTCCTGCCTAAATCCCACTGAGAGTGGCAGTTGTCTTTCCTGAAGTGAAGGCATCAAGTACTCTAATCTCTTCTGTGTCCTCTGTCATCAGATCCCTGTCTCACTCAGGAGCAGCCCCACATTCCCCCTGGACAACTTTTGGCTGCTGATCTTCTTGTAGAAACCCATCTTTTTGCACCTCACGTCTCCAATAATTCAGCTCCAGATGGGTCTCAGTTTAAAGGTAACAGGTGAGTTTGGACAGATTTAGCTAATTGCAAATTGCGAAATAATCTGGCTGCAGTGAAAATTTCAAGGCTGAGTTTTACAGATGCTACTCCTTGCTTGAAGAACCAGGAGTTTAAGAGAAGTAAAAGTGGAGTTCCTAAACCAACACAGTTTTTACTTTGGACCTCAACTTCCCGAGATGTAAGGAATCTTATTTTCAAGTTAATTCTTGTCAGCAAAGAAAATCAAATTCTGCTGGGCTTGGTATGTCTTACACTGCATTTAGGAATGGAATGGCCCATATGAAAATTGAAGTAACTTGTTATATTGTTCCACCTGTCTGCCTCTGGTTTTTGCCTTTCTCTGTACTTTGTCCTTAAACGAATTCTGTCTCCTCAGGAAAATGTATCTTTGTTGCTCAGCTTCAGTGGAGCTTATGCAAAACAGATAGCTTACTAGAATTAGCTTATAGTTAATATAAGCTTTGCTGCTAATTATAGATATCTAATTGATTTCAGAGTAGGTGGTAAGAAATATTTTGCCTAGGTGTTTCAATGCTCTAAAAGCATTAGGTTAGAAAATTTCTTTGCCTCACAAATCCCTCTGACACCTATTACAGCATTGAAAATCACAACTGACCACAATATAGATCTAAAGTCTGTGTATTTGACAGTTAAAATACATCAAAAATTAAGTAATCTTAGTGTTTTTCCTCTGTGACTATTCCTTCACTTCAGTGTACTCACTGCACACTTCCCCTACTGAGTCACTGTCTTGGATCATCAAACAATCTCTAATCTGTATTTTATAGAAAGGTTTTCAAAAAATAATAATCTACTCCCAAATGCAAATTGAGTGAACAATGGTGAACTGGGCTCACATTCAATTAAAAGTTTAAGCAAACGCTCAAACATTGTACCATATGGAAGCACTTCAGAGCGAGGATTCCAAATTAACCCCGCATGGGATTTATGTGGTGACCTGGGAAGGTGGGTCATGATAGCACCCAGAAATCAAATACAACTCTTGTATTCACTGACTCATTTGTTGTTCTCTTACATGGAAATATTATGGAATATGAGACTGGGGAATGCAGTTCTTGAACCCTGATCTGTAGGCAGAGTTATTCCCATCTGTCCACAGGATTTACTTGTACCTTGTAGTTTTTTGATCCATGTATGAAAAATTTTTTATATCTCCTGTTTGAAATGAGAGGCAGAAATGACCTTTTACCACAATTTCCATGGTGACAATCCTCATTCTGATACCATGAAGCTGTTCATTAATATATTACACAGGGGACACCTGAAGTGGACAAGATATAACCAGTGAAAGCAGAAGAAAGTGAAACTTTGTTGAAGATTGTGCTTTAAAATTCTGAGACACATCTGCTTTAGAAAGGCTTTGCAGTTCCACTGTCTTGCAGGGCAAACAGCAGGTGGGCCAAGCAGGTACTTATAGCCAGGGCTGTTAACTTGCTGTGAGGGGATGTCTTCCATTCTTAATCTTTGACATTCATTCAGTGTGTCCTGGATATGAGAAGAAAAGAAATGATGCACCATTTCTTTCAAAGCTGTTTTTATTTTTGAAGTGTATACACACATTTGTGTATTTCTAGATATCCTACATCATTCACATTAGCAGTAACTAAAATAAAATGTCACTCAACCCTCTGCTTTTATTCTTAATATATAGGGCTTAAACAGTGTTGTTGTGCTGCTGTGAGCTACTGAGCTGTATTTGCCACATTTGTTAAGATTGACATCCCATAAATAAAAGATCTAAGAATTCAGCTTATCAGCTTTTGAGGCGTCACGAATATGTTCACATATTGTGTGAGCTAAAGGAATCTGGGCTCCCTGGACTGAAGAAAGCCAGGTTATAATTGGTAGCTGCAGTGTGTGTGATCATTAAGGGATGTATTTGTTGTATGTATTGACTTTAAGTAAGCAGAAGCAGAAGACACTTCAGTAAGTATTTAAACATTCTGCTTTATTAGCACTAGGAATTTAATAAGAGATATCAGAACTCCAGCGTTACTTATGCAATCTCATATTTAATATTTGTTAGATTTTGCAGAACATAAAAAGTAGAGACCTTTGTGTAGTAAAGATTTAAGTCTTCCATTTATTGCTATTAATAATTTTGCACCTGTGCTTCCCTTTTCATTTTATTTTTTCTTAAATTGTTCTCATTCAGGGAACCTGCTCTTTTCCCAGGCTGATGCTTTTGCTTACATGAGCTCCCTAATGATTTCACCCACGTCAATATGTTTCTAGAATTTACAAACCTGGAACCCCAAAGGTAAATTTACTTACTCCATAGGTAAGTAAATCTCATGGACTCTTTCCAAGTGTAATACCTGACAGAAAAACTGAGATCTAGTCTGTTGTCACTGACTTAAACCAGCCCTTACGACAGGCATAGTGTGAAAGCAGTTTTCCTTAGGGATAGTTGTTCTGTCCAATGCTAACGTTGCCCACATCTTGGTGACATCATTCATTACATACTTTGAGGAGTCTTACAGTCCTGATTAAAGCACAGAAGAGTTCACCAAAATTCTCAAAAAACTACTGTTTCATTGAGTGTAAGTGCCACGGGCATCACAGTCACTTAAACATTTTTCTGAGTGTTTGCCTGCCTGTGTTTCACATTAGCCTGACCTAATTTCCCCACATCTCCAAGGCCATGCCAGGCTTCACTCCCTATAAGTCAGTGTAGCCTCTTGGAGAGCCCGGGGGCACGTCCAGATCTAGTGGTAGTAGCTACAGCCTTGTTTTATTATTGCTGGAATGTGACCTATAAGAAGAAATCTTGCTTCCATTTTTATCCTGCTGAGGTTGTTTCTTAAGCCAAGGAACCCAAATCCTGGTTTTCCCTCTATAATTTCTAAAGCAAACAAAGAAACTTCAACAAATGATCACCTCTGCCCACCAAAATACTCTCCATGACTATTGATATAAATCTTGTTAATCCCTCTCACTGTTATTTCCTGTTGGGAGCTATCCTTTTTGGAGCTATCCTTCATCTATCTTTTCTTCCCAAAGAAAACTCTTTTAATAATCTTTTCTATAAAGGGAGAATCTTGAAAGTTTTCAAAGAAATAAAATTTCAGCAGCCCCTTTTTAATTTCTTTGAAATTTGGATTGTAGTGTTCAGGTAGTTGCCATTTTAGTTTTCTCTCTCAGGGTGTAACTTTTTCAGTTGGAACTTGCCATCACTTGTGAAATGGCATTTGTGACCACGGAGAGTGTTCAATCATCATTAAAGGCAATGGGCACTTTTGTCTGCAGCAGTTGCCCTTTGGGACTGAAAACCTTTCCAAGCTTCTCTAATCCTGTTTGGATGTAGGGACACACCAAGAGAATCCAACAAGGCTCTGGCATCAGACCAGTTTTGACAGTTTTATACAGTTTACTTCCATTAGGATTGCATACAAAAAAAGGTCAAATGCAAACGTTTGGAACCTGTGGCTCTCCCTGCAGTGCTTCGCAGGCTGCAGGATGTGACACTGCGTAGAGAGGGACGTGGCCAATTAAGGATAGAAAGAAAGGCAGAGGCAGGTCTTGTGTGAGGCTGGATAATCCACACCAAAAAGTCTGCTGGCAGACTTATATCAGTAAATGAACAGTTTGGCAAGAATTGGTTCATCAAGCAAATTCAGCTGTGCTAACAAAAGCAGTTTGATATCAGCCTTGTTGTGTCTATGCTGAAAGGACAGGGGAGAATAAATTAAAAAAAAAAAAAAAAAGATGACTAACGTTTTTAAGTTAGAACTATTTTTAGCGTGGGTTTAAATTGATTTTTTTAAAAGTTACTCCTGCTAGGATGTCTATTTTCTATTTTTTCTTTTCCTCCTTCTATTCATGATTTGCATTCTGCTGACTTCCTTAATCTGTGTTTTAAATGATTTCTATCAAACTCTCTCACCTTGATATTATAATATCAATATGCTTTGGTTTTTTTTCAGCCTGGAAGTCGTGTTCAAAAATGCACATAATTTGTATTCAGATAAGACTTTATTTGCACGAAGAAGTTCAAGAACAGCAGCTTTTTTATTTTCCCTGGAACATTTTTTCACATTTGAAACATGTAACCATTCTAGATCACCTTTTTCATAGCTTGTGTAAGTCTATTAAAATCACATTTGCTCTAGGCAGTAAACCAGCCTGAAGCTGAAACACCAACTGTGACCCTTGGGAAAGATGTAAAGAATTTATCAGCAAAAGTGTTGTGTCCCTTTGGCAATGTCACAATTAATTATCCTTGTGCCACTGCAGATCTGACATGTATATTGCTATCAAATGGCTGGGGTGAACTAAAATGCATTGTTTTATTCCATATTTCATACAGAAACCACGTTAAAGGTAAGCAGATATTGCTATTATAGAGAGGGGAAAACTGTGCAAACTTACTGCAGGGCTCTGCTAAGGCACAGATATATTTCCAAGCCCACTGTTAATCTGGCATTTTAACTTCTCATAAATGTTGTGTGTGTACCTTCTGACACTGTCTTGAGTTCTGTGTTTCGTCAGAAAAACACAAGTAGAAACCACAGGTCAATTACAGCTGATCTTGTGATGGGTTTCGGTGAATTTTACCTGCTGCATCTGGACGTATGGCTGAGTGCTGGGGGATTGAGAGTTGTTCTGTCAGCTCCACTTGAACTAACCTCATTACTCCTGCATTCTTCCCTGAGGCAATTTCTACCCCATTTTGTACAACCAGAGCAACATGAAGAGACTGAACTTTTGCAGACTTGAGTCTATGACATGAACTACTAATTTATCTCTTTTTTTTTTTCCTAAGTAGCTGAATTTCCTTGTACAAGGAACTCACTAAATTGTCCAATTAGCTTGTCAGAAGGAAAATTTTGTTATTAAAGTCTGAGAGGGTGTATTCCAGGTGGATTTTCTGTGGATTATGATTAATATTTTTTGGTAACATCTCATATTACCTAATTTTTAGGGTGATGTGAAATGTGGAAGATTATCAACAAATAAGACTAGTGTCAAAACCAGAAATCATCACAACACTGTTTTGCTGCCATTACAGAGGCAGTCTGTAACAGTAACATTTTTAGAAATTGGAATACGTGTTTTGTACACAAAAAGCTGTCACTGTTTCACAAACCACAGAAGTCCTACTTTTCTTTCTGTTTACTCTGCTATTTACCAATCCAGAAAAGCTGACCTTGTTTGCTAATGCCCAAAGAACCAAGTCACTTATTTAATAAACACACACTGGTTTCAGATGGATTGTATATTGGTAAACACTGTTTATTACTCCACATGCAAAGCATCACCAAAATAACAAGTTCAGGCTAAAATACATGCAAGTTTCCAGCAGGAAAAGATTAGCAATGAAAAGCTTATGGAGAGCAGCCTATGATAATACTGCTCATAGATAAGGACTTCCTTTGATATAGCTTATTTCCAATAAAAACATGGAAATGCAACTGGATTTAGGCATAAAGGGAGATAATGTTTCAAAAATTTACTACTAAAATAATTGCATCTGGAAGCAAATGTTTGAGAAGCACTCCTTACATACATCACAGCTCTAGCTTAACACTTGAAATTGAACTCATTTAATAAGTGCCATCTTCACAAATCACATCTCTGAGGTATTGATTGGGATACTAAAAATGAGCAGATCCAGAATTAATGACCACTTTGCAAAATGTACTTGTACTCAAATATTGTGGGGCAGCTCTGGCTGTATGTGGTGAATTTCCATTTCCATCTGATTCCTAGTTTAAGAACCTGGACTGATTCATCAGTCTTGGAAGTACTTTGCAGTTTCCTGCCTTATCAGCAGCAAGATACAAGACACTGACATTCTATGCTGTTATATATAACAGCAGCCTATTGCTCTTTAATTTTTCCAGTAATAAGGATACATTTTACCACAGTAATGGTATTATATTTTAAGAGTTTATTGAAAATTGCAATTTTTAGCCATTACTTGAGAGAACACTTACTGTAAGAAACAGTTTTTAGGACTGAGGGCTTAAAATTGAGCTCTCATTTTCTCTGCCCAATTCAGGTGCTCTGTGGTCAAGTGTATTCCACTGCCTGGTCCTGTAGTGGTGACCAGAGAGGAGACAGATGATGAGAGACATTTGAGGCTCAGGAAATTACCAGTAAGTCCATCTGTAGCAGGATGTGTGGCTGGGGGTGAGGAGAACAATTTCTGTGAAGTGGTGGCTGTTTACATTCCTTTGTCCTGGGGAAAAATGCATCCCAGTGATGGCTCTCCTCCCTCTGAGCACCAGACTCAGGGGCTGGACATGACTGCTGTGTGAAGTGCAGACCTGACATCTCCAGCAAATTCTGGTGACAAGTCACCTGGGAACACATGGCCTTGACATGGTGGTGGCCAGGGCTGGACAGCTGAGCTGCAAAGGCAGAAGGCTGAAGTGCAGAGCTTTATTTCCTTGGCACCTTCTGCCCAGGAGGGAGCTGCCCTCCAGAGACTTGTTTAAACTGTCTCCCACTACTCTAGCAGCATGTAAGAGCATTTATAAATTACTTTAGTAATTTATAAGAGCTGTGGGTGTCTCAGAGACTTTTACCTGATCTTGTTCCTGCCTGCTGTCCCCCCAGGCATCACCTCAGTGCCCGGTTGGAATGGTGACCCTCTGACTCAGGGCTCCCCAAGAAACACGTGTCCCTACAGTTGAGCCCCTGGGAGTAACTAGAATTCCTTTCATTGCTGTGTCCTCTTCCAGCCCTGGCAGGCTCTGTAAGTTGTTCACACCATCAAATACCAGTGGTGCTGCTTGAAGGATTCCCACCTCCAAGGAATTTGGGATGCACACAGTGACTGACCCTCACTCCTGTGGTTCCTCAGGTATGTTGGATGGCTGATGCTGATTTTTGCCAGGCTTGGCCAACCTCATCAGCATGGCACCTGGTGGACAGTCAAAGCAGGTTCTCAGCTCCTGCATCCTCAGCTTTGCTTTGAGCTGCTCCAGAGACCACTCCAGCCTGCCAGAGCCTCTGGAAAGCTGCTGCCCAGGGAGGCACCCACGGCTCCAACTCCAGAGGTTCCTTGGCAGTGAGTGGGTGGGACTGCTGCCTCTCCACGCTACCTTTAAACAAGGGAGTGGATGCAGTTTGGCTGTTAGGAAAAAATATGGGTACTCCAGACAATTTTTCAGATTTATGAGGAGGAGTAATGTCCCCATTTATAATGACAGTGCACACAGTATGTGACTGTGTTGGAGGGACTAAACCTTCATCCTGATAAATTAGACAATTATGCTTTGAAATGCGTTTACTTGTTTTGAAACATTATTTCTCTGTGGTTTTCAAAAGAAAAATGTATTCTGCTCCTGAAAATAAGTTACTGGTAACAGGGTTCATTTTATTATAAAATTGTTTTGTTTCTATTCAAACAGAATGTATTTGGGAGACAAATTTTCTTAATTTCCTAACTAATAATGTCATTCTTTTTTTTAAGAGATAATTCTAACACCTT
Organism: Formicarius rufipectus; assembly: GCA_013399695.1. Classification (NCBI taxonomy): domain Eukaryota; kingdom Metazoa; phylum Chordata; class Aves; order Passeriformes; family Formicariidae; genus Formicarius; species Formicarius rufipectus. The sequence goes on from VXAU01003092.1 coordinate 75,280, forward strand.
AATAACCCTGTAGGATACTTATTAAAATATAAGAGATTAATTCTAATGAGTACACGACAGACCTCTTCTGGAATGGGCTCCCAGGAAGGGATTGCTGTAAGAAAAGAGACTCAATTCATTTTCCAGCCTATAACAAAAGGCAGCATACAGTACACAGCACACAGCTATAACACCTACCTGAATAGCCATAAATTAAGTGGTGTTTTAGCCAGCCAGTTATCCCTCAGAGTGCTATGCATGAGCAGACAGAAAGTCTCCATTTTCCAGGGAATGGATGATTGGGAGACTTTGCTGTGTAGGAGCCTTAACCGTGCTACTTCTTGTACATGGATTTGGATTCACTGTCCTAAAGGACATTCTGTATCCACAGTAAATAATTCACTCTCTGTGAAAACACAGAGTTTCATGGGGAGTTCAATATGAGCAGAATAGAGCTCAAAATACAATTCTTGACCACCTTGAGAGGGAGAATGAAAACAAACCTCATTCCTACAGGTCAAGCAATACTTGTGGATTATGGTTGACTAATAAAAAGATTTGCACTGATTTGCGCACATTAGGAAAAGCTATTAACATAGCAGCAACTAAAACCACTGTAATGAGGCAAAACATTACAGTTAATGGTGATGAGTACTATAAAAATTGAAAGTTAGAATAAAAACATCTTGTAAGAATTGTGATATAAATCTACTTGTGTATATGATACTTGTGTATCATGTACCATGTCACTGCTACAGTACCACACCTTTTACAAAGCAATTCATTCCAATTGATTTGGAGGACATTTTAATTACTAGCATTAAGGCTATTATTTTATATATAATAAAATTACTTAAAATTTTATCTCCTATAAAACCTGAACTCCCAAATATTGAACTAATTTTCGCCCAGTGATAAAATCAAACTGAAAACAATACACACAATGTCATAATACCCAGGTGATCAAAGGTAAAGCAGTTATTTCTATCACAGTACCCTTCTCCCCTCACCTCAAACAAATAATTTTGAACAATTTAGTTGAGAGGAAAGTAGTGGCTACAGCATGTATTGCATTGAGATGAAAGAAAAAGATAAGGAAAATGTAGATATGCTTGTGCAGTGCTGGAAGCATTACAAGAAAAGGAGCAGGAGCATGTGTTGTATTTAAAGGGCATAAAAATACAGAGGGCTACTAATGGAAAGATGAGCACTAAACAACATGAAATGTTAGATGAAGCAAGTAAAATGCAAGAGCATACAACAGAGCAAAGTCACCTGGAAAATAACCATGCCATTGCTTCAGTGAAGTTAAAAGACACCCACCACCCGCGCCCTTTTTTTCAGGTTTGACTCCACACAAGCATAAAGATACAGTTCCTTGCCTAAAAGCCATGGAATCCAGCAGGTCTGAGGATACAGGCAGGGGGAATGTAGTGCAAGGAAGGCACAGAATGTGGTGATACCCTCATGCAGGTTTAGGAATTGTGGTACATCTGTCCGCTGAACTGAAATTCCTTGGACTGTTTCTTTAAAGCTTGACTCTAGATGAAGAGGCAGGAAGGGTGGTGATGAACTTCAACATGTGCAGCAGAGGCTGTGGATAGAGCTATCCCTGGAGGTGTCCAGCACTGACCTATAAAAGCCTTGAGCCCCCTGATGAGAACTCAGTGCAACCTTGCTCTGGATTAGAGCTCTCCTGTGGGCCCTCCGGCCACAATGAGTCAGTGGTTCCTTCCTTAAAGCCAAGCCAAACTAAATGACTGCACAAAGGAGAGATGGAAAAGCAGACTTGAAAAGTTAATTTGGTGGTTTCTTGTTATGTGTGTTTGTAGTGGTGTAATTCCACTGATTTTGGTGATACGTGATACCATTTGAAAAAAAATAGTAAGGTGTGTAACATTTACATTCAAAAGAGCCTCACTTTTCATCAGTAACACTTTTGTACCAGCTTTCACTATTTGTGATTTTAAAAATTTGACTTGTCTTCCCAATTCTCGCACCATTATCTACTCTCTCTACCCAGGCTTTCAACTCTCAGCCATATCTCTTGGCTTTTTTTTTATTTTTTTATTTTTTAAATTTCTGTCTGGCTACAAAGTTGTTGTAAAAGACAAAGCAGATAAAACAGCAGAATAATGACAGTGGATGTCCCCTCTGGTGAGATCTAGATTTCCTCAGTGGAGAGTGTCTGACCTTCTTTCATTCTTGACACTTGAAAGCTTTCTTTAATAGTCTCATTTCAGCCTAATTTTATACAGTCAGCATGTTAGATGTCTTGTAAAAGTGCTCCCATCTTTTATTGGTTTTAGCCACCAATTAGTTCCCAGCCTGAGCAGCCCCAGTTGCTCAGCTCTGTACTGGGGATTTGGCACAGTGGGTTGGACTAAATCACCCTCCTTCTACCCCTTGCAGCCTCAAACACAAATCCAAGTATTGATATAGATGTGTGCAGTTTCCAGGGAAGAACCAAAACAAGAAAATGCACGTTTGCCTCTTCTTTCAGTCACCCTGCTTGAACCCTTCTAATGGCAGGATTTTGTTTTTCTGGAAGGAAAGGAGCAATCATTAGTGGAATTTTACAATTAGGAAATATTTTCACTACTTCTGCATCTTTACCACTACTCTTTGTGCTTTGCTCTGCTAGATGTGATCACATTTCATTATCTTCTGTCCTTGCAAAGCCACTTGATGATGTGACTCTGCTGCCGATGAGAAGGTTGTGCAGAGACCACTGAGGTCAAGTTCCCAGCGGTCACCGAGTACGTCAGTGTTACTTTTATGTACTTCAAGTTTGAGTACATTGTTAAGTCCTGCCTGTTCTTTATATTATTTTTTATTTTTTTTAAACTGTGTTCTTCTTTCTTGAGGTCACTTTGACTGCTGTTTCATTCTGTTTGTGCTTTCAGTCTCTAATTTTTGCCGAGGACATTGCAGGCTGAGCAGGAATTCCACATTTTCAAGTGGCATACTGAAAAGTCATTTCCTACTTGAAAGTTTTCCTATCGAGTACTTTGTGCAATAATATGACTGAGACTAAAAGGCACTTCTCTTTGCAGCAGCCACTGGGAGAGGCCTGAGGTGGTTTGTGCAAGCACCACCATCACCCCTACAAACACCTGAACTGGGGCAAACTCCTTGGCACCTGGGACTAGGGAGCCAGTGTGCATTCCACTCCATTCTCCACCGAGTCATCTCCAAGGTGGGGCATTTTTTTCTCCCTCTTTTCCTCTCTGATCCAGGAATAGTTCCAGGAGCAGAAGACAGTTTCAGACTGGATTGACTGCTGGTTTTTTCAGCTTATATTTTTATCTCTTCCATATGATGCTGATCCCAGAGAAGAGCCCAAGCTGAACATTCCTGTCTTTTTTTCTGTGTCTGCTGCTGCACATATAAATTCAGGTCTGTGGGTTCCTTCTGGCAACTCTGAAAAGCTCTTTCTCATTTGCCTTTGCAAACATGGATTTTGACCACAGTAACCATTGGAGTAATTAAAACATGCATCAATCTCACACAATGTACAAAATCACACTTGATACTCCTGAACCATAATTAAATTTTGGGAAAAGACTGCACTCATTTACATCACCAGACTGAACCGTGTTAAGATACTACTATGTTGAAACAATGTTTTCCAAAGTAGTTGACTTAACATGGGTCTGACTTCAAAGGATCTACAGATTTCTAAAAGTCTGCAATGCACCAACAAATCAAAATAAGACAAATCTATATCAAAACATTAGAAAAAAGTCTTGTTATAAATCACTTAGCAATGTGTATATATATTAGATTGTTTGCATAATTATATAAAATTATTTGGTTTATGTGTTTAATATATTATTTTTTTACTAAAAAAAAGACCATATCTAGATATCTGTATAACCTTAGTGTTTAAACTGAAATGCTGTGCATCTAATCACTCATGAAATAGTGGAATCATAGTAACAAACACATCAGCAGTACAGAGACATAGATTCTTTGTTTGAATAGCTTAGCTATCGCATTATCTGATGGACCAAAAGGTATTTCCCTGACAAAGTGGATTAAAATCATAAGGCTGTAAGCAACACAGGTATATTGCCTTTCATCTCCCTCTGCACTCACCCAGTTGGGCAAACGGGACTCATTTCCTCTTCGGCTCATTTGCCCACAGGCACCAAAGTGAAGGCATTGCAGGTAACAGTTGATGGAGTGTTTGTAGCTGGGGGACTCCCTCTCCTCCTGTCGCACGGACGTGCGAGGGTGCTCGTACAAGGGGACGTCTCGCCCCCGACCTCGTGCAAGCCTTGGGATAAGACCAGTCCCTGTGAGAGGAACGGACAGGGGGAGACACGTCGTGCTCAGTGTCCGGGGGCTCTGAGGTCGCACTGGATTTGCCTGCAGTGGAAACGCGCACGGCACAGGGACCACCAAAATCAGCGAGACCGCGCACAGCACAGTTTGCTACACAAGCACGGTTCCGGAGAATAACGACAGCTGAAATACATTTTTATTAAAGATAAATCACTTGTAAACACACTTTACATTATTATATTGCTCTGTTATTGGTGTGGCAAGTCAGTTTTGTTTCATAGCTACAGAAATCATCCATGTACCTTCACCTGCACAAGGAAGGAATTTCCTGTTAACACGTGAAACTGTCCATAAGGTTCTGTTGCCCATTTTTAAGTTTTGTGAGGTAGAAATTGAGGAAGTAATATAGATTTGAATTTAATTTTTTGTCAATATGATACTACAAAATATTGATTATATGGATACAATAAAATTGATATATAACAAGCAAAATACTTAACAATTTTTAAGACATTTAAATTTCATCTTTACCTTTTTCATGGTATTCAAGGATAAATCGAATACACAGTGTAAATAACCACCAAAGGACTGCTTCCCGTTGTAAGCAACAAGAAGAGCTGCTTGCTGTCATTTTCACGTAAGTGTTCTTCTTGCTAAACAGTGAGGCTTTTCTCACAACACTGCTCAGTTCTGCTGTCCTTGACCATGACCCTGCACCATGTAGTGTTTGTGAAGGTGGCACCAGCCTGCCATGGCCAAGTGCCCTTCCCTCTTTGGCACAGAATCTTCCCTGTACTTAAATGACAAGGAGACTTGGAACAGCCAATTTCCATTCCCCTCTTCTCCAGCAACTGGTATTTTCATCCTTTCTTTAGGATCCTTGTCTCAGACCGACCCTCTCCTCCTCTCTCCTAGTGAGCCACGTACCCCACAGCACAGCTGATTCCCCCTGGAGCCAGGGCTCACCCAGTGGCCACCCACTGCCTCCTCCAGGGCCCCGGATCTGCTTGGCTTTGCTCTGCTCAGTGCAGGACCTGCAGTGCCCTTATTTTGGTCAGGGTGGTTGATGGCCATGCTAATGCTGCACGTAGGTGCCTTAATGCTGGTTCAGTTGGATGATCCAGCAGCTTGGATGGAGCCTCTAGCTCTCCTCTGGTGCATTTATTCACTTCTACAGCACAGTATTCGCTCTCATATTCATTTACATTTCCTATTATATCTCTAATGGGAACTCTCTAACCCATCATTACTTTAGCCATATGTTAAGTGTTCATTTTACAGCTATTAGTATTCTGCCCAGGCTATATATCTCTTAAATGCTAATTTTGGACATTTCCCAGTTTTTCTGTCTTCCTCTGTACCATGTTACCAGTGTGTTCACTAGGCCTGGGATGGGCTAAATACACCCAGCTCATCAGACAAAGACATTTCCTACTGGACCTGTTTTTATGCTCATTGTTTCACCTGAACATTTTTAAGCCCTTCTGAGCATTGCTTTAGCCTGCCATGTGTCCACCTTAATACAGTTTTCTCAGAAAATAATCTCCTAATTTTTGCAGCCTAATTAGTTCTTGTCCAAGCACTGAAATGCCGATTTTCAGGTAAGCCTTCCCACCACATGGGACACTGCCAAAGATTTCTCTGGTTTCAGGCCTCCAGAATCAACATGTAAGAGGTGAAGGACAGGTCATGCTCATATCAGAGTCAGTAGCATGATTTCTTACTGCTTTGGGGGGATCAATTGTATCACCAGGATCTGAAGTTAAAAAAGATAAAATGCAACAGTAATTTTTTACTGGAGTTGTAACACGTGGGCATTTCTATTTTTATGTCAAAGTTTTATTCCCTATATGTTGTTTTCCATTTCGATGCTGGTGTAAACACCAGGCTTCATAAGGTTTTTCCCCCCCTTTATATATGTCCATACTTTCTTTAGGTACTTTCCAAAATGATAGCTATTGTAGCTGCTTTTACAAATGACCCTGCAGAAGGCATGCAGATGTCCTTTACAGGAAGAGTTAAGTTCTCTCTCTTTCCCCTTCTAGTCCAATAAACATTGATTTATAAAATGTGGAACAGATCCCACAGGACACTAGAATATTCAGTAGCTTGGTAAATATGCAATGATCTAGGATATGCATTCAAATATTTGCTCCACATCACAGAAGAATGATTTAAACTATTTTTTTTTTAACCTGTTGGCTTCTCTCTCATTTTTCTTATCAAGATGAGAAAACTGTGCTTGGGCTACCAAAGCACATCACCTGGGCAAAGCAAAGAAACCAGGTAAAGATGGAAGATAACATCTACTGTGGAGGTGGTCCAATACAAATGTTTAAAGATGCTTGGTAAAGAGGATTTTTTAGTGCAATTCATTAAAAGATAAACTAAGTGGTTCTTTGCATCCCAGAGTGGGATAAGACTAACAATTTCACTATAAAGAATTGTACCAAGATTAGTAGAGATGCTCATGTCTTTGTTCAGCAGGAAGTATGAGAAAAGCAGTCAAGCTGTTGCTAGGCTGTGCCTCACCTTTCCCTGATCCAGGTGAAGCACAAGAGAATCACCAGTTCTTGGCCAGGTGCTGCGCACAGGACACTGTGTGATTTCGCCGAAATTCCCTTTCCCTGGGAACAGAGGTGGCCCCTCTGTGCTCGCCTTCAGGCAGACCTGTGTGTGGCAGCGAAGCCGTGTCAGATGAGCGGCACTGCGAGGCACCGAAGGCTGGGCTGTGTCCCGGTCAGCGCGGCCCCTCCTCGCTCCCGCTGCGAGCTCAGCACGCCGTGCTCCGGGCTGGGTCCGCTCACCGGCACAGGGACGGGCCCGTCCTCCCGCGGGGGCGCCGCTGGAGCCAGCAGGATCCGCACAGCTGCAGGGAAGCTTTAATACCTATTTATTTAGGCCGGGGAAGTTCGTGTGAAGGAGTAAGTTGCTCTCGGAGAGGCGCAGGGCGGCCGGGGCTGAGGTGGCACTGCCGACCTTCGGCCGCGGGCGGACCTCGGCCTCAGCAGAGGCTCACGGACTGGAAAAGACCTCGAAAACCACCCGGTCCAAACCACTGACCCAACACCGCCCTGCCAACCAGCCCCCGGCACCGAGTGCCAGCCCTTCCTTAAGCAGCGCCAGGGATGGTGACTCCCCCGCCTCCCCGGGCAGCCCATTCCGATGTCTCGTCACCCTTTCTGCGAAGAAATCCTTCCCGATGTCCAACCTCCGCCTTCCGCGGCTCAGCTTAGGGCTCTGTCCTCTTGCCGCTGGTCGCTCGGGAGCAGCGGCCGCCCCCCGCTGGATACCCCACCTCTCCAGGCTCGATAACTATCCAG
>VXAU01003092.1:83663-188201 GCA_013399695.1 Formicarius rufipectus
CCCGCACCCGGCGGCGGCACCACCAGCAGGAGCAGCGGCATCGCCCGGCTGTGGCTCTGGCTCTGGCGCGGCGTCTCCTCCACCCCCTCGTGAGCCTGGGGAACCTGCAGTTGAAAGCCGCCGCCAGCCACGCCACCATGTACTCCACCAACAAGCGGAAAAAGCTCTGGCGGGAGGAGAAAGGTATGATCGCCCTCCCCGCCGCCGTGGCCCGCGCCTGCCGCCTGTAACCCCGCGCCGAGCCGAGAGGGAGGGGGGGAGAGGCGGTCCCGAGGGGTGTCCTGCCCGGCGTGGGGAGCCCCGGCAGCGCTCCGAGCCCTGTGCCCCCGCCCGGGGGGCTCCTGGCCGAGGCGCCCCCAGGCTGTGTGCCTGCCGTGCCCCCCGGCGCCGAGCGCTCCCGCCGGACAGGCCGGGCGCTGCTCGGCCCCCCCAGTGTCACCTTGGGGGGCGGTGTTTCGGGCCGAAAAGTTGGGCACATGCCCTGAAAACGTGCCTTGCCTGCTTTTAATGCGCTTGTTTTCGGCGCGAAGCGTTCCCGCTGCTGGTGCGGAGCTCCCGGTCCGGCCCCCGCTGTGGTGCTGGGGGGTCTGAGGCTGTCAGTGCACCCACTCCACGTCCCAACTATTTACTCCTTCTATATTTTTAAAAAACATTCTCCCCTCTCCCCCCTAGCCGTTCCCCAGCCTGTGTATTCTCGTTTTAAAAATCCCCCAAGTCAAACTCCAGGGCATGAGAGCCGTGGGCCAAGCATTTGATGCAGAGCATGCTGGTTTGGTAGTTTGTGTCAATCCAGTGGAGAGCAGCATAAAAATTAAGGGGAGAATTCACACGGTGGGAGTGTGATGACAATTGTATCTGCTAGGAGGAAAGCTGCTTGCCTGGTGTGTTTACAAGTAAAATAGTAATATACGAGGACAGGATGAAAATAATACCAGAGGGTCATACTTCATGTTCTTTTCTTTTTTTTCCATTACCCCTGTGACTCTGTGTGTGTTTCAAGGTAAGAAGGCAGAAGACCAGGTCAAGGGATGGGATTCATCCTTCTTGTCTGTGGCAGAAATCAAGTGTACATTTGCAAGGAAAAACTACTAAAACATAAATGAGCTGGTCTTTCTGTAGGTTGACTGCTCCTGTTAAACTCAAGTGAAGTGACTTTTCTTCCATGCTTCTTTCCTGCCTTACAATCCACATTGCTGTAGTGAAAGTAAGGCAACAAATTTGTACCTGATAGAAGTTTATATTTGCAACAAAGAAGGTGCAGTTAAATCTTCTCAGGCGTTGTTTAAGTAGGGTCAGCTGTGACTGATTTGCCCTTAATGCTGTATGTTATTTTCAAGAAATGCTGCTTTTGTGCAGGGGGCAGGTTTCAGGTAGGTTCTGGTGAGCATTGTCACTATTCCCACTTGTCTCTTCCAGCTCTGCTGCTGTCTGTGTGAGTTCATAACCTGGCAGGTGGACTCAGACCCTTGGTAAGGATAGCTGAGTGGAGGGTTGGGAGGGTGAGCTGGAAACCAGAGCTGCTGACACGTTTTCCTTGTCTCAGTCAGCTGTGAGGGTGGTGGTCTCCATCAGCATGGTGATGGTAATGAGTGCAAACCAGAGCTCCTGACTACTGGTGAGGTTTTTCCATGCAGGAAGTACGTTTGAGTGCTGGCTGGCCAGAACTCATTGTCTCTTCCCAGTGAGAACAAACAGCATTTGATAGTCTTCTGCTCCAGTAGCTGCTTTCCAACACCATGCTGATGGTGCTGGCCCTGGGTATTTTGAGTGAAGAGGGCAGAAAGAACCTCTCCATGGCTGGCATTGTTCTCCAGCTTGTAGCCGTATGGGACTTACCAAGTAGAGAGGGAAAACTACAGAAGCCCAACTTCTTTCTTTCCTTCCCAGACTGAACTTTGGAAATCAAATCTTTTATTAGGGCTACCTTCACCTTTCCCACGTACTCCTGAACCCCAGCAGAGCTGGTTCTGCTCTTCCCATGAAGCTCTGAGTGCAATTGCTCTCAGCCTTTTATATTTGGAAGCACCTCTTGAAAAGAAAAAAGCACTGGTTGCTGAATATCGAGTTCAAACCCACTGACAATACACTTGCTTTNCGAGAGGAGGAGGAGGGCGCTGAGCGGCGTGTGGCAGAGCCAACAGGCGGCGCGGCGCGGGGCGGGCGCTGCGGGGGTNCCTTTCCCACGTACTCCTGAACCCCAGCAGAGCTGGTTCTGCTCTTCCCATGAAGCTCTGAGTGCAATTGCTCTCAGCCTTTTATATTTGGAAGCACCTCTTGAAAAGAAAAAAGCACTGGTTGCTGAATATCGAGTTCAAACCCACTGACAATACACTTGCTTTTCTTAATTACTTTCTTGATAATTAAGGGTTGGTCCATGTCCTCCCAGGGGAGGTCTTGCTTGAGGACAGCTGAAACGGAGCAGGAATGGCACTGGAGTTGATTTCAGAGCCACAGACACAGGACTGGGCTGCCTGCAAACTTCCCAAGTTCCTGCTGCAGCCGGAAAATGGTACTTGTGGCGAAGGCTGTTGGGAGCATCTTCCGGGAGGTTTGTGTCTAATTAAGACTCAGGTTTAGTTCTCGCTACTGGCTCACAGCAGCAAAGGTTTCTAAAACCTTTCTGTGGAGAGGAACTTGTGTTCTGAAGGCCCAGGACTGGCTCTGTCACCTCTTGAGCAAAAGGCACCCAGAGCTGCTCTCCTTGGCAGTCCCTGAAGCCTGACACACACAGGCTCTTGGGTCTGCCTTGCTGTAGCATTTTCACTGTTCACATCAGATACTTGGAATTTTGTCTCCTGGAAGCTCAGGTAATGGAGTTAAGTGCTTATCTGTTGTGCATAATGGTGACCCTGGTCACTTCAGTTTTGCTTTGGCAGGTGTAAATATCCAATTAAGATGTACCAAGCTTGACTAACAGGAGGGAAACGTTTTTGTCAGCTGAAGAAATTGATGATACTGTAAGAAATATCAAAATGGACTTACGTTGTTAAGGGAGTCTGTGCTCAGAGGTTGCCTTTGGTTATTAGGCTGTGCTGATTGCAGCCTACATAATTAGGAAACTTTATTTAAAAAAACGCACAACAGAAAGCCAACCCAACAGAAAAACCCAAACCACAGAGTAAGTGATTTTTCTTCCTTTTTTAATGTTTCATCTGAGAAACAGTTTCCACGTCCAACTGTTTCTCTGCTTCTTCAGCTTGAGAAGAAAATGTTCTTTTTGTGTCCATCTAGTCCTTTATGCCAAAAGCAAACAATGTGGGTCTGGCCTTCCCCATCACTCCTAAACACTCTTGAGTCCTTCAAGAGCATTTTTTACTGATTAACATGTCAAAAAACTGTTGGTGTGGTAACAGTAGTAGTAGTGCCCCTGGTGAAAACTGGCCAGAGATGTGAGTAGTGTATGGGTGTTACAATGTGCTCTACTGGGATTTTTTTTCTTTTCCCCTCTTCTTTTGGGAGGGGAGAAGCTCTGCAATCTTGTGCTGAGCTAATACTGAGCATTGATGAGTTGGGGAGGGAGAAGAGGATGTGGCTGCAGAAATCAGCTGAAGTGCTGGGCTTGTTTGCAGTGTTGGGTCTTTGGGATGTTTTTGGTTTTTTTGCTTTTTTTTTCCTTACTGTAGGACTTAGTCCATTTATAGAAAGGTCTGAAGAAGAGTGGAGCTGGCAGCAGCCATCACAGTTGTACAGCCTTTGAGGCTTTATCTTTCACTAAATGCCTGAGAAAAGAGGTGGTGACTTTTCCAGGAGGAAACAAGCACGACCNCCCAACTTCTTTCTTTCCTTCCCTTCCCAGACTGAACTTTGGAAATCAAATCTTTTATTAGGGCTACCTTCACCTTTCCCACGTACTCCTGAACCCCAGCAGAGCTGGTTCTGCTCTTCCCATGAAGCTCTGAGTGCAATTGCTCTCAGCCTTTTATATTTGGAAGCACCTCTTGAAAAGAAAAAAGCACTGGTTGCTGAATATCGAGTTCAAACCCACTGACAATACACTTGCTTTTCTTAATTACTTTCTTGATAATTAAGGGTTGGTCCATGTCCTCCCAGGGGAGGTCTTGCTTGAGGACAGCTGAAACGGAGCAGGAATGGCACTGGAGTTGATTTCAGAGCCACAGACACAGGACTGGGCTGCCTGCAAACTTCCCAAGTTTCTGCTGCAGCCGGAAAATGGTACTTGTGGCGAAGGCTGTTGGGAGCATCTTCCGGGAGGTTTGTGTCTAATTAAGACTCAGGTTTAGTTCTCGCTACTGGCTCACAGCAGCAAAGGTTTCTAAAACCTTTCTGTGGAGAGGAACTTGTGTTCTGAAGGCCCAGGACTGGCTCTGTCACCTCTTGAGCAAAAGGCACCCAGAGCTGCTCTCCTTGGCAGTCCCTGAAGCCTGACACACACAGGCTCTTGGGTCTGCCTTGCTGTAGCATTTTCACTGTTCACATCAGATACTTGGAATTTTGTCTCCTGGAAGCTCAGGTAATGGAGTTAAGTGCTTATCTGTTGTGCATAATGGTGACCCTGGTCACTTCAGTTTTGCTTTGGCAGGTGTAAATATCCAATTAAGATGTACCAAGCTTGACTAACAGGAGGGAAACGTTTTTGTCAGCTGAAGAAATTGATGATACTGTAAGAAATATCAAAATGGACTTACGTTGTTAAGGGAGTCTGTGCTCAGAGGTTGCCTTTGGTTATTAGGCTGTGCTGATTGCAGCCTACATAATTAGGAAACTTTATTTAAAAAAACGCACAACAGAAAGCCAACCCAACAGAAAAACCCAAACCACAGAGTAAGTGATTTTTCTTCCTTTTTTAATGTTTCATCTGAGAAACAGTTTCCACGTCCAACTGTTTCTCTGCTTCTTCAGCTTGAGAAGAAAATGTTCTTTTTGTGTCCATCTAGTCCTTTATGCCAAAAGCAAACAATGTGGGTCTGGCCTTCCCCATCACTCCTAAACACTCTTGAGTCCTTCAAGAGCATTTTTTACTGATTAACATGTCAAAAAACTGTTGGTGTGGTAACAGTAGTAGTAGTGCCCCTGGTGAAAACTGGCCAGAGATGTGAGTAGTGTATGGGTGTTACAATGTGCTCTACTGGGATTTTTTTTCTTTTCCCCTCTTCTTTTGGGAGGGGAGAAGCTCTGCAATCTTGTGCTGAGCTAATACTGAGCATTGATGAGTTGGGGAGGGAGAAGAGGATGTGGCTGCAGAAATCAGCTGAAGTGCTGGGCTTGTTTGCAGTGTTGGGTCTTTGGGATGTTTTTGGTTTTTTTGCTTTTTTTTTCCTTACTGTAGGACTTAGTCTATTTATAGAAAGGTCTGAAGAAGAGTGGAGCTGGCAGCAGCCATCACAGTTGTACAGCCTTTGAGGCTTTATCTTTCACTAAATGCCTGAGAAAAGAGGTGGTGACTTTTCCAGGAGGAAACAAGCACGACCATCCATATGTGTTTTTAGTGTGGCAACAGGGCATCCTGGTAATATTCAGATGGAGGGCTTGAGAGCTAAACATGACTTTCTTGGCACACAGGTCACCTGCCAAGTAACAGAAGGTTTGCTTTAGCTCTGGTTTCTTTTGTGAGGTGGTGGCACTTGTTAATTTCCCTGCCGTGCTCCCAGCCTTTACTTGCTGGCATTGGTAAACTTGTTTCAGGAAAAACGTTTCTATTTTGACCTTTCTAACTTTTGTTTGTTTTCTTATTTCTGGCTTACAAATGCAGAACCTACAGCATAGACTTTCGTACCTGAAAACGCCTTTAAAACAACAATTCCCTACCTAAGTTGCTGAGTTCTCTGATTCTGGAATTAAAGTGGCAGGAAGCAGCAGTGATGTGTGGAGGAAGCCTGGACAGCCCAGAGTATGGGGAAGAGATATTTCATTTTTCATTTTGCTGACTCGGGATATCCAGGAACAGGCACGGGTAGTTGTTTAGATGCACCACATTTAGCTCCTGTGCCTGTAACTCCCCACATCACCCGTGCTTGGTTCTCTCAAGTGGCATTTCAGTTCACAGAGGGCACTGCACTGGGCACTGCGTGGGCAGGAACATGTGGAAGTTTGCCAATCCCTTTTCCTTTCTCCTTCCCCTAAACAGAGCGGCTGCTGAAGATGACCCTGGAAGAAAGACGCAAGGAGTACTTGAGGGACTACGTTGCACTGAAAACTATTCCAACGTGGATGGAAGACTTGAAAAGCAAGAGTGAAAGTGATGGTAAGTAAAATGGGGGAGTCTTAAAATATAGACCACTCTGTTTCCTCAGCCTGAAGTTACTTTCAGGAAGGCCAAGACGTGGGACCTGTGTTGCTGTGAACAGTGAGAGCCTAAAATGGGGGCAGGGAGGAAAAAAACTCAGTAAAATTTGTTAAAGCATCCCTAGTGTCCTCTAACTCTGCAGGTACCCCCAGGTGGAGTCAGTAACCCTTAAGTGTGTAAAATAACTGTTTCCTGCATGAGTCTTCCTTTCCAGGTATTCCAGCAGTCAGCTGTGCCTAAGGAGCTTTGTCTTTGCAACTTAGTGAGCATAATGATATGGGGACTCTGGACAGAACAGTGCTGTAGGTGACCGAAAAGCAGGGGGAAAGTGCACTAGTTATGTTGTTTTCTAAGAATCCAGAAGTGGGAAAGGAATCCCTCTCTTACTTTTAGTCCTGCTTGCTTTCTTGGGCTGAGGAACATCAGCCTGTGCAGCCTTGTCACGGCTGTGATCATCAGTAGAGTTGTCTAAATACTTGCAGGGAGGACTGCCCAAAAGTGAGAATCCTCTTCACTTAGAGAGTCCTGTACTCTGTAAGTAATTCTGTAACAGTGCCTTGTTGTTTGTCTAGTTCTCTTTCATCCACACAAGGGTGTGGAAGAATAGCAGTGACTTCTGAGCTGGTTTTTTCCTCCTCTTTTCTGTCTGTCTTGTTATCTTATTTGGCTGAAGCCTGTGTTATTTTGAAGAAGCATCTCACTGACACCTGAAGTGTTTCCTGCTTCTGTAGGTACAGGACAAGTTTTCTTGACCCTTTTGTTACCCTTAAGGGTAAAGAGGAGCTTGTGTGGACAGGTGTCATTTATCTTGTGGCTTCAGGTGAAGGTGGTTTTTATGGTAATAGTCCAGGTGAGATGAGGCCTGGAGCTCATCAGCTGGTTTTAATAAAATGGGAAGGCTCTAACACTTATTTTAGCACAGTCTGAAGTAGCTGACAGATTTGCAGATGTCCTTGTCATAAACAGCTAAAGCTCTCCTCTATTCCTAAAAGCATCTGGAATGACTTTTGCAGTGAAAATATGTCAGAGGTTGCTGAGCTCTTCAGCGCTGCTGAGAAGCTGAATTACATCAGCACCCATAGACCTCTTTCTCCCTTTTATATCTTACATCAGGAAGCCTGTCTATCTAGAGGAAAAAAAAAAGGCTGCATAAAAATAGCAAATATTACCTGAGTTGATTCCAGAGGCCTGCAGTATGTGGGAATATGCAGTATGTCATGGGGCTTAACTGGGAGGCACTTTATCTGTTCTAGCCCAAACCATGTTTTCATTCCAGCTACTCTCACATTCTGTATAAAGTGCTGAAATTCACAATCTTGTATTACTTGGGCTGCTGAAGGTGACAAGGTGTGGATTTAAGTTGTGATTGGTGTTACACTTCACAGAAGCAAAATGTCAGTGTCTAATATGTGGGTATTGAATCATGGCAGTGGTGAATTTATTTTCTTGTAGCTGCTGTTGCATTCTCTCTGTTAGTACCCAGTACACAGCCAAAAAATATGCTGGAAGGCAAGAGTTGTGCTGAAACACTTCTCTGCTGCTTGAAGCTTTTGTTATACTGTACATTCAGGAGAAAATGTCTGTAGTCACTTGTTTCCTTTGATGTATTTGTTGTAAATAAGCCATGTGGAATAGTGAACTTGTGGAAGGCTGGACTGCTGAAATGCTTCCACGTTCAACTGATCAGTACAATTAGAAGAAATATGTGTGTTAATGTGTTGTGCCTCAAACTTCCCTCAAGTGTTGGCCCCGTTCTGAAGGTATTGAGAGTTGGCAAAAACTGTCTTTTTGAGCTGAAACACTGAAAAACTAGAATGTAGGTCTTGCTGATGGAAACTTCTGCCCTGTATACTGCAACGTGTGGAGGGCAACAGGTACAGCCCGAAGGAGGCTCTGGAGAAAACAAGTGAAGCCCTAGGTGTGATGGAATTGGTGATAATTGGACAATGCCATGCCTAGGTGCTCCTATTTTCTTCAAATGAAAGGTGGCTGCTTGCACTGACAAACTGAAGGGGTGGGGGGGAAATATAAAATCCTCTGTCTACTTGTCAAGCCAAAACAGCAACTGATGGGGAATGTGGAAAAGATTCTTTGCCATTTACTTCCAACACTGTATACAGTGCAAAAATGACAGATTGATTAGTAAAGCATGGAGTGGCTGTTCAGGAAGAGTGATGAGGAGAAATCAAGAAAGCAACCAAGAACAAATCAAGTGAAGCAGGGGCAATCAATCAGCTGCTGGAGTAAGAAGCTGCAGGAGAAGGGCAGAGCATCTGGGCTGGCAGCAGTCCCTGCAGATACTCAGTGCTCAGCTGGGGATTAGGGCTGTTCAGTACTGCAAGGATTTGTGTCCTGCCTGTTGGGAAAAGTGGCATGAACAACATAAAACCTTCTTGGTGCCTGCTTTTCAATGTGACTTGCTGGAGGATGTTGGGACATTCTAGGTAAGCATGTATTTTTGTCAGGTGGAAGTTTTTTTAACAGGAGATTATTGTCAAGTGTGTGTGTGGAACTGCTCAAACTGAAGTGACTGAAAAGGTTCATGAGTGGAAGGAGCCAACCTCACTGCTGGGGGACCTCCTGAATGCTCTTTATTGACAAGTTTGGAGAATGTACCTTAGTTTGTGGAAGAAAGGTTTTTCCTCAGCCCTCGTCCTTCATTCTCTAAGAGGAAGTTGTGCTCAGAACTAAATTCTGAAGAAAACCAGTAAATCTTGGAGTAAGCTGGTGTTTTGGCAAGGCTGGAAGTTTTTGTAACTGAGTAACAGAGGGCTGTGTAACTGTGTAAAGAGGATTCTGAACGGCAGAAGACAAGGGCTTGTCTCTCTGTCACAGCAAAGGTGTTGGAAAGCATTTGGAGGTTGAAAGCAGCAGTGTCTTTGTCAAAATGCTCTTCTGTGACTAAAACAAAAGCCCAAGTTTTTTGCAGGTCTCCTCATATGGACACGACAGCCATAAGAAATTAAGTTGGTGTATGTTTTGGCATGGGTTTTGGTGCATGTTTATGTTAATTCTTGGTTTTGGGAGGAGGGTGGTGCAATGTGGAATGCAGACTGAGCCTGGTGCCCACTGCTCTGAGCTAAGGGAAGCAAGCTGGTGTGGGCACGTGCTGTTGGCATCCCTGGATTCTTGGTGTGCCAGGATGCATCTCAGAGACCAAGCAGACAATTAGTGACAAGTGGCCCTCTATAATGTCTGAGGGGAGGGTTGGAAGGCAAAGTTTTTGTTCTTGAAATGGTTCTTTAAACATAAGCTGTCTTTGTTTTGCTGCATTTACTGAGGAAATAAGCAGTTGCCCACTTGGAAACAAAAATGTGTGTTGTAGAGGGCTGGGTAGTATGAATGTACTGAAATCCATCGTTCTTCCCACTTCTTATCCTTCAGATACACCAAAAGGAGGCATCTCATCTGTTTTCTTAAGTACTTTGAAGCAGAGTTCCTTCCTGACAACGTGTGAATAATGGACTTGTTTTCTGAAGCTCTGGAATTTATATCCCTTTGTTTCAATGATATTTATTACACACCACTTTATGCTGGGCACTCATCTCGTACAGCAACAGGAGCTGATGTTGCTCAGTGAATAAAATGCCACCATGTAGAGTAAGAACTGGAGTGGTTTTTGAAGTTAAATACATCTATTAGCTTTTTGGTGGGTGCACACTAATTCCCAGAGATTCTCTGCAGTGGTGAATGTGAGAGATGACTTCAGAAAACTTTGTTTTGAAAGCTTTTTGGAAGACCAGGATCTTGGGAATTTTGTTGTTGCTGCGTTTTTGTGTGCCACTGGTAGGAAAGCATTTTGTTGCATTAATTGGGCAATTCAGAAAATGGAATAAATGATACAGTTTAACTCCAAGCAGCTGACAGTCCTGCTGACTCTCACACCCCCTGGTATTCGTTGGTACGGCAGTGCTGCCAAGAAAACAGCTCATTCAGGTGGTGGTTTGAGGATCTTTGCTAATAGTAAGAACTAATTTTGATTAGATGAAGTTAAAATGGAAGGACACAGTGACTTTTTTGTGTAAGATTAAATGACAGAAAAGGTCTGCAGTCCTTTTTTTAAGCTAGCCTTGAAATATGTTTAGATGTTTTGGCAGCTTCTGGATCTCTTTAATCTGCTGTTTTAAAAGAAAATTATATGGTTCGAAGTGTGTTCAAATTAATCTACTTTAACACTGAGGGGTTTATGTATAATAGTTAGGCTTGGATTTAATAAAAGCATCTTTGTACTGTGAATGTGTAGCTTTCTAAATATTCACAGTGGGTTGACCCAAGATTACAGAGACAAAGCATCCAGGTGAGCCACTGGGAATGGAGCTTCGTGGTGGAAAGAAAATGTGTGGTGATACTGAGCTGTGAGCAGCAATTCTCGAGCTGGGTAACAGGTGACACTCCCAAGATCCCAGTGTCTGCATGTGGCCCTGTTTGGTGTGAGCTGATGTCCTGCAGGAAACAGGAATCGAGGTGAATGTTGTCAAACTGACCTTGGAAAGTGACACCCCTGCTAAGGTGCAGTGAAATTCAGCTCACCACAAGTGAGAAAGAACATCTCTCTAAACCACTCATTATTTGCAGTGACTTACACAGAAAAAGAAATTGTGTTGAACTGGAACACAAAGATTGCTTGTGGGGCAAGTTGGGACAATGAGTTGTCTGTAAGAGCCGTGTGAAACCAGTGTGCTTCAGGACCATCCCCCACCATGAACACAAGTCCATCGGCTTGCAGAGTGCTTTTTTTCTTCCAGTGCCTTTAACAACTGTCTTTATAACACGTTTTTAACTGAGTGACAAGGATGGAAGTAAATGGGGACACCTTAGCTCAGTGTGACGCTTTCTACCTGTCAAAGAAAATGGTGCTTTTGCCACTGAAACTCTTGGTTTGGTGAAGTTCACAGTGCAGCACTTTTTCTGCTGAGCTCACAAAGATGTGCCACCACTCAGGATCTCTGCTGTTACCCGTGGCCTTGAATGTGGATTCCAGCTTGGCTTAAACTCAGGCTGTATTTGGTTTTGTCCTTACTCTTCATGTATTATCATACCACTGTTACTCCCACTAAATGCCTTTATTACAAGGTCTCTTCAGGTTAAAAAGCTTTGTCACTTAAATGCATGTGGAGATCACTGCTTGTGAATTGCTGTGTGTGATAGCTGGGGGAGCACCAGGGGAAGACCAACAGCTGTGGTTTGTGTGAATTGTGTGCACATCAAGAGAATAAAGTATTCTGAACGCTTGGGAAATGATGTGCTCTTTGTGCAAGTGACTGTAAATCTGTTTGCTCAGTTTCTGCTCTGTCCATATATATTAAGAGCAAAGAAATCGGAGGGGTGACAACAGCAAACCATGTTTGCAGCTTCTCACTGCTCTGGAGGTGTCCAGGGGGTCTGTCTGTGTGCCCGTGGCATTCTGCAGGGGGACTTCAAGGCTGAGCTGGTTTTTGTTCGGCTGCAACAGATATCAGAGGCTGCGAGGGCAGGAGGGAGTAACCAGAGCCCTGTGTGCTCTTGGCTGCCCTGTGGGGACTGTCCTGAGCAGACACAGAGCTGCACAGCAGGGCCAGTCTGCCCGTGTGATCTGCTGACCCCACATACCTCACTGCCTTCCTCAACACACACCTCTGCTGCTCCTTTCCAAAGACAGCCTTGCACGGGACGGGGATGGGAATAACTCTTCAGGTGCAAGTTTATTTACTGCTTGAAATCAATAATCTCTGTGTTGGTTTGGTTTTGGAGGCACCTATTCTTCTGTAATTAGTGATAACGCTGATAGAAGTGGATAAATTAGTGTGTTTAAGGCAGTTTGTTTCTCTTCACTGCAGTGAAGAGAAAGAATGAATATATATTCAATTGACCTTGCAATCCCCTGGGGAGCTGCATGCATATGACCTCAAGTAGGATGGATTAGCTGTCAAAGAAGTGAGCTTGTGCTACAGTTTTCTTTAAAGTGTTCTGGGGAAGAAACAAACAAAAAAATCTCTTTCAGCAAATGCGAGATGATTATTTAAAAAGTTCAGATCTGTTTACGTAGATTAAAACCACGGAATGCAGTGTGGCTAATCCTCTCTCTAAGAAAGTAACAGCACTTGTCTTTGATGTAATTAAGATGGTACCTCGATTTATTTTTTTTCTTTTTTAACAAGTTAACTTCTACACAGCCATAAGCTTATACAGGCCCTGGATAGAGTTATCATTTTGTGGCCCTTCTGCAGGCAGCTGAGAAAACCCTCTTATCTACAGTGGCAGACAGCTCCTTGAGGGGCAAGAGTTAACTGCAGGAAAGGATGCTGCGCTCAGCAATAAATTGCTGTCCTTACCGAGGCTCTGCAAGCTCTCAGTATTTTTCAGAGAGCAATAGGAGGTGGAGATGCCAAGGGAAGTTTAAGCATGACTTTGCCAGAGAGACTATTCCTAATGTTTAATTACTGGTGACATGAGCCTTGACCAGATTAATAATTCCCAAGCTTCTGTCCTGTGCAATATGAGATACAATCCTTTTTTTTTTTTTTTTGGTGGCTGCTGCACGTCACTGTGCACTGAAGTTTGGTTCTGTGGTCCCTAAGGGAGGACTAAGCAGAGTCAGAAGGTGGAGATGCTGCTGCAGGGTGCTGTGAGCTGGCAGGCTCTGCTCGCCCAGGCTCTGAGGGAGGTTGGCTTTAGCAGCAGTGATGCTGAAAGTTGGGATGTGCTGTTCCTCAGGAACTGCTGAGAAAAATTGCAGCTTCCAACCTGGGATATTTTGGTGGCTGGTTTGTCTCGTGTACAAGACTACTAAGCGAAAGAAGAATAGTGGTAGCTTTTTGAGTGAGATAGTGTAATATATGCAGGAAAAAAGTAACAGGTTATGTATTTTGGCTTCTGTCTTTGATTGTAATTTTTTTCCACTCTTCTTTTTATGTATAAAGGATGAGGTTCTTTTGAGCATGGGAGTTTGCAAGATTAAGCCTCCAAATTAATGCTCTGCAAAGACGGGTTCAGTAAGTCACGGGGCTTTGCTCAGCGTGGAAGCTTGGCTAATGCCCTAATCTATAATTTTTGGTGGATTGTGGCATATGTCCTCACTGTCTTTTGCAGACAGATGTGAGTCAGTGTGCCAGCCTGCTTAGAAGCCATGTGCTTGTGATTAGGTTGAGGCCAAAATCAAGCTGTTAAATTGTACCTTTGTCATGGCTTACTGATGGAGGCCTGTTGCCTGGCTATGTGACTTTTGGATGTTTTCAAGTGTAGGTGGAAAAAGCTGATGCCCTCCTGCAGGAGACAGGAGCCTTTTTTGATAAGACAGTAAGAGACTGGTAAGGCTTGGTTTAATTTGCTGTAGCTTGGGTGTGATAGACATTTATGAAGATGCTGGACTACTGCCTCAACTAGGATTTGCTGGACTAATGGTAATTAGTGATCACACAGGGCAGGCTACTCAGCTGCGGCTCTCTGGGTGTGGGGGTCTTGCATCGAGTTTGAAAACGAACCTCACACTGAGACTAGGGGAGGATGCTGCTTTAACTCCCTGGGTGAGGTTGGGGGGTCACTGATGGAGTGTAAGCTCACTGATCACATTCAGCAGCTCATGCATGGCTGGGTTTGCTTCATGCACAGTTAAACACTTGATTACACGTGGTAGAAACCCAATCACTGGAAACTAGAGAAGGTTCCCTTTTCTGATTCACTGGAGCCAAACTGCTCAGCACCTACAATGTCTGACAAACCAACTGATGTCTGAGCAAGCTGTGTAGACTCATAGAATCATTAAGGTTGCAAAAGACCTCTGAGGTCACTGAGTTGAACCATGAAATGGTAGTACTTTGTGAAGTGATACGTGGCTTTCTCTGTGTGAGAGCATTGAGCTGATGTGCTTCTGGAAAACCCGGTTGAGATGGAATTCCTCAGCCCTGTAGGAAGTGGTGTGTTACAGGTGTGTTAGTTATGATGCCCAGAAAATACTCTTCTGTGCTGGAGAGAAGGCTTAACAATCCAGTTGAAAGATGAACTTGGATTTTACCCCGCTTTAAAATCCTTAAAGTGATAATTTTACCCGTGGCTCCATTTCACTACAAAATATTTGCTATTTCAGTGTGGAGTGCGAGGGGGAAGAGTAATGTTTGTGCACAGAAAACGTCCTGAGACTTGCAGCTGTTGGATGCTGCTTTGGCATATTTGCAGGAGTGTGTTACAAGGGTCCTTACCAAAGTTCCAGATGTTTGTTTTGGGGATGGGATGCTATAGAATGTGCATCTTGCAAAAGGACGCCGCTCAGACTTGTGCTGTTGTAGCCAATATGTTTATTTCTGAGAGTGTAAGTGGTTCTCTGCCAGCACCTTTGCACTGCCAGCATCTCTGAGTTTGTGCTCAGAGTCAGAAAAGGCTGTTCTAGAGTTTAGCAAGAGCCTCCTGTGCACAAGACTCAGTTCATCTCGAGTGCAGATATGAAGAAACTGGTTGCACTTCTGTCTTGCTTTAAAACATTTCCCTGTCTTATCCTGCCCTTTGCTTTTTCAGAGACATTTTTATGCAATGATGGGTCTTTTTAGATGGATGGTTAGACTATAAAGGTGTTCAAAGTTTATAATTTGCTGCACAGGTATGACTTGTAGTTGAAATTCAGCCTGTGTTTGGTTTATCCCTATGTGCTCAATGTAAACCTTTCTGTGTGGATAAGGAACCGTGCTGCTCACCTACCGATGCACTCTGTGTCGCAGTGCTGCCCTTTGCTGGGATTTCCTAATGGAGCTGCATCCACTGACAGCAAACCCCACTGGGACTGTCACTGAGGGTATGGATCACTTGCATTTAAAGAAAAAGTAGAGGTCCATTTTGTTTTCTTTCCCTTTCTACATTCCCGCCAGTGTTTTTACAGGATTGTAAGTGTATCCCAAATAAGTGAATACAGGCATTATATGTGATGCACAGAGACGTGCCTGTATTGACCTAAAGGTTTTGAGATTTGGTGCATATGATTTTTACATAGACATGCAGAAGAAGGTAGAGCTAAATCTTTCTCCTTACTGCTGGTGAGTTTGTAACTGCTTGTAAGTTTGTATTAATTTCCATTTCCAGGGGCCTTTAATTAAACAAGTATGACTTGCAGCACTAATGATAATACTGGCAGAGTTCTCTTCAAGTATTGCAGATTTCCTCTGTCCCTTGCTGTTGGGATTGAAGCCTCCCTGTTCCTTAGGGTAGCAGATTACACATGGTATCTTAGGGAGTAGGGGAAAGGGAATGCTGTCACCAAGCCAAATGTCTTCATGTAGGAAACATCTTTTGCACTCACATAAGAATTTACCTACCTGCCCCGAATACTAGAAAACTAAAGTTCCTACTCCCACCTGGTAAACAGTTGTCACTGTATCTCACGCAGAGAGGTTCAGGAATGACAATGCTACGAAATGTTTGCTGATGGTTTTGCAGTAGTTTTGCATAGATTTCTGGTAGTGACATCTTATTTCCAAGCTCTGCTGCAAGTACTACAAAAGCCTGCAATGCTCAGCTAGAGAAGTTGTTGCTTAGCAATGGCGTAGGGAATTAAAAAAGCAGAAAACGTAGAATATAAATTGTCTGACTGCTTAGTAAGCTAATGAATGAAAACTAATGGATTTGTGGTTCCCCACTCTAAGCTTATTTTAATCCTCCTCAATGCTGCACGTGCTCCCCTATTCAAAATGGGTTTTCATGCTTTGGTAAATAAAATAGGTGCTGCTGAAAACCAAACACCTGGTTGTTCATGAGAAGTCATTTTCTTTGCAGACGGCTTCTGAAGCTGCACTGCTGGTAGTGTGTTTTGGATGAGGGCTCCCAGTCATCCCAGGGGGTGCTGGATCCATTTGAACACACCAGGGATAGTTGTACGAATGCTGTGGTACTGCCAAGGCACAGCTCTTGCTGTGAAGGTGATTGGCTTGTCAGTGGGGCCGTGTAGTGAGGTGTCACCACCTGGAGCCTTCTGGCCTTGTAGACCAGTATCAGCATATTCATGGAGCAATGGACAGGGGTCTAAAGGAAGGTGGTATGTTGGTCTCTCTGGTTTTGCACTCCCATTGTTAGTCACAAACTGTGTCGTAGGAGGAGGTTATAAAGTAAGAACTGAGTCAGAGACAACACAGGGTAGTTCTTGCCTCCATGTGACCTTGGCTGACCTTCTAATGTACTTCAGTACAATCCAGACTGCCATGTGGGAAGAAGAATCTGCATATTGCAGTTTTTGGTAACACTGGGAGCGAGGCACTGATTGATAATCAGGCTTGGGCAAGAACTCAGCAAACACAGTATCCAACAGCCCTTTAATATATCATCACACAGCCTGGAAGCCCTCTGAAGGTTCACATAAAGAACCCACCAAACAAGACAGTGATTGAATGAGTTTCTTCAAGTACACAAAGCACAGCTCCTTCTGGGTCACAGCTAAACCAGCAGGCATTCCTATGGACCCCAAATCAGGAAATCCCAAGGCAGCAGAAGCAGCCACAGCAGCTGGATGCTGACTCTCCAAGTAAACACACAAATACCCAGGGGCCTCAGCCTACTTGTGTCGTGTCTTTGCTGTCACTGTGCATGCTGCCAAAGTGGGAAGACTTTGATTTATGAATTGACAATTGCAGGTCCCTGCAGACCAGGTTCCATCACAAATTAGAATTGAGAATGTATTCCTGTCCTCCTTCTCCTCGTTTGTTGTTACTCCTTTCTCAAACTTCAGTGTTTGGTACTTCGGCATTCCATGCCAAGTCCTGCCTTGGTTTGCAAAAACTTTAGAAAAAAGGCAAACTCCTCCTTTCTTTCTACTTCCTCTGCTCCCAGACTAAAAGGTTTTTTTTTGCCCTTCAACTTTGTGTGTTGGGGATATGGAGAGCTGTGTGGGATAGACTGAGGAAAAGGTTGGAACATAACACTGTAAGGACTGTGCAAGACCTTTGTAAGACACCAAAATTGCATTTTGCATGAGCGCTGTGTGGGTTGTTCAGACTGACTGGCTGTTTTGATCAGTTCTTGTGGTACACCACTCTTTCTCCCTGGAATGTATAAGTGTCTTCAATGGCTCCCATGCAAACATGGAGCTAAAAACTCAAGGCTGGAACTTAACAACCCTGTTTGAGGGCTGCTGGTAGTCACATCACTGCATTTAACCTGGCACAAGGGGGCAAGTTTTGGGCTTTTTGCAGAAGTTGTGAAGGGGTGTGTTGTAGCCCCTCGTACCTCAGGTGGGGGGTATTTCATAATTCCTGAAAAACCTTGAACGGGAGATACCATGACCTCCAGATATGGACGATGGGGCAAAGTGCGGCCTCAGGAAAAATGGTCAGTGTGCAGGACTGTAGTTGATGCAGCAGATGAGCCATATTGATGATTAAAAGAGGGTCAGGGGACATGGAGAGGCTGAGAGAGATGGGGTTTAGCCTGAAGAAGAGACACCCCAGATGGGATCTGATCAGTGCTTACACACAGAGAATGGAGGGTGTAAGGGAGATGGCTCCAGAGTCTTCTCAGCGCTGCAGTGACAGGGCAAAAGGCAGTAGGCACAAGTTAAAAGAGGAAATTCTTTCTAAGCATTAGAGAACTAAAGCACATACTTAGTGTGAGGGTGGCTGAACACTGGAATAAGTTTCTCAGAGAGGTTGTAGAGTCTTTGGAGATATTCAAAAGTCAACTGGGCCAGAGTCCTGGGCAATTTGCTCTGAGTGACTCTGCTTTGAGAGGGGAGGTTGGACCTGATGGTCTCTAGAGGTGCCACCCAACCTCATCCCTTCTAAGGCTCGTGGTGTCTGTTTGCCTGTGGAGTTTGGTTCTTGGCTGCAGTCCTCTTCTAATCCAATTATGCCACTTTGTAATTAGCTGAAACAGACCATCTTGGCAGAGTGTGCAGGCAGAGAAGGTGTTGGTGTTCATCATCAAGTGCTTTTGACTTGCATGTTGTGCTGTTTTTGGCTAGGTAGGAAGTGATCTGTCTGCAACAGATGTTTCTTCCTTGTGCTCAGGTTCTGATCTCGTTAAAGTCCAAGGAGTGATAGAACAAATCTGTACTACAAATCTGAAGTACTACAGTGCATCTGTGAATGCTTTCCCCCTGCTGATGGAACATATGGAAATAATGCTTATCTTGATTTAGATAAGCAATTGCCTTTCCTGTACAATCATCCACGCTTAGTAGGAGTGGAAGCAGACATGGAATATAACAGGTTTTACAATCTGTCTTCTCCAATGCTCCTTAAGCCTGTGCAGAAACAAATGGAATGGAAAGCTGTGTTGGATGTGAGGTTATTAATTTTTAATAGCTTGTAATTTTTAGTCTGTATAGGGCACTTGTGAAAACAAAGCCTTACATTAAAAAAACAAAAGGCATGGAGCGTGTAGCAGAACTGCTGCTGCACATTCCCCCATGGTCAGATGTACTCCCCAAATCTTGCTCAACTCCTTTTGGTTTTGAGTAACCCAGGAAAAGTTCAGCAGTGTCCCAGCCCAGTATTTGCTGAGGGTTTTCCTAGGTGTGGAAGGGTTGGCTGGGGATGATGGTGTGACTTGTCCCTTACTCAGCTTCTTTTTCCAGTGCTGTTTCCAGATCCTGTTAGAGAAGCCTTCCTTGCAGGGGGATACACGTCTCCACTAGTAACTGCTGTAACAGGGATGAGATAGTGGGCAGACTTGCTTATTTTTAACTTCAAATTAATGTACTTCCTTCAGCTGTAAATTCTGAAGCTGACTAGAAAAGATGAAACTGTCCCATTTTGAGCTTATTTCCTGCAATTCAGTCTGTTACTTGTTTTTATGAACTAGAGGGGGGAAAAAAGTCATCTGACTTGCTTAACAAACTTTTATTGTAGCAGTGAGAGCCTGTGAGCCTTGTTGCCATTAATCCTTTTCACCTGTTCTTGGATTTCTTCTTACTGGGCTTTTGCTTATAGAGTGCCAAGAACTTTTTATTTTGCCATAGGTAATGTTTTACGCTTGTGGGGCTTTGGTACCTATTTCTGCTACTACGTGTGTGCTCTACTTTCATTAACATGTAGTTTTAAAATGCAAATGTAAGGGTGTTTTTATAACAGAACCTCTTCCAGCTGTAGGTTTTTCTCCTCCCTCTGGTTGTAAGCTCTTTGGTATTGCTGTAGGGATTTCTGTAATTGGATGCTTGAGATTTAAGTTTCAAAAATTAAGATACTTCATGCTAGACTTGAAAACTTTGCCTGTTTGGGCAGCGACTGAGTTTCAGGGCTGATACCCCAACGCTGTAGGTTTGTGCCGTCCTTGGCCACTGCACCAGCCGAGCACATTCATGTCCTGGGTGGGGGCTCCCTCTAGCGAGGTGTTCTGGCAATCCTTTTTCCTCGCAGTTTGGGTGAATTTCACGCGTTTTGTTTACAAGCACGGTTTTTGTTGACTAAACTTAATGTGTTTTTCTACCCACGTGTAAGTTGTAAAGGCCCCTTTCACTCGGAAGGGTTTGTAAATAAAGCTGAGCACTAGGACTGCCGATTTGCTGGATTTAGTGTGAAGGGCTCAGTTGATCAACCTCATCCTCCTTCAGGCTGGGACTCTGTGGACTCTGAGATGTTGGGAACACGACTGAAGGGCGAAAGGGTGATGAAGGGTAGAGAGCTAAATGAAATTGGGTTGCATAAGCCAAGGTATAGAACATGATGGGGCGGATCTAGAGGGGAAAAAAGTAGGGGTGGGACTTGAATGTTTAACTGTTTCTGGTGAAGACTTTCGACTCCCATGTATTCCTGCAGGCTGGGGTAGAAGGGAAAAGAGGAGAAGCTGGAGCATATAGAGTGTTCCCACTCTTGTGTGTCTTCAAAAACATCTTAAAAAAAGTTCCAGGAAGGATGTAACAGGATCAGCTCTATCCTTTATGTGTGTGAATGCAAAGATGATTTAGTGGCTATTGACTTTGCTTTCTAATAGGAGCTACATCCAACTTGCTAGTAAGACTGAAGTTAAAACAATAATAAACGCTGTCTTTTTTAATAAATAATTTTAATAATCGTATAAAAGCTGCATAAGAAATCTTGCAGTGACTTGCTCGGTTTGCCCAGTGTCTGTGCGTGTCCTCAGTCCCAACCAAGTGCCGCCTCCTCATCGCGGTCGCTGCCGCTCCTCTGCCCCCGCGCCGTGTCCCGGCCCCGGCAGCGCCGGCGCAGCCTCCTCAGGGAGCTGCTCATGGACACGGCGTGCTCGCTGGCCCGGCAGCAGCGCCCCACGCAGCAGCTCCTGCGCCAGCCCGACGGTGTCCAGCACATGCCCTGCAAGACACAGGGCAGGGAGCGCGTTGGAAGGGGCAGAGGGGCCGCGGGGCGCTGAGCCCCCTCTGGCCGGGCTGGGGCTCTCCCGGGGCAGCTGGAGCAGCGCTGGGCTGCCCCGGGCAGCGGGGTATTCCAGGCTGCAGAAGGGCTTGGCGGGCTCTGCCCGGTGGCCCCTGAGCTCTGCCCGGCCTGGTTTCCCGCTGGGAGGAAGGAGGCTGAGCCCCACCTGCCTCTGGGCTGGGCTGCGGGGCTGAGGCAGAGGCAGAGGGCCCTCGGTGCCTGCCCCCTCTCCTCAGGGCTCTCAGTCCTCCCCCTGCACAATGTAGCCCCGGGCCGTGGTGTGTCCTGGCTCCTGCACCGTCCCCCCCGCATCCCACTGCATCCCTCACCTCTCTCCCCGGCCTCTTGGCTTTTCTGCAGAGGCGACATCCGAGCCACAGCGTGGCCACCAGCAGGAACAGGGCCAGGCAGGTGCAGCTGTGGCACCACGGGCTGGCACTGCCTATGCCAGTGCCCGGCGGCGGCTGCTGCTGCTGCTGCGGGGCCCGGACAGGCACATCCCGCCCAACCCTGTCCCAGAGGCTGGGGGTGCTGGGGAGGACCGAGGCCACACAGAGCCCCTGGAGCAGGGACAGCCCCAGGAGCAGGGACAGCCCCTTGCGCAGCATTGCAGCGCTGCCTGGAGATCCCACAGTCACCCCGAGCACAGCTCAGAGGGCTGGGAAATGGAACGTGCTGGTGGCATCAGAGGTGACCCCAGATGTGCTGTGATGTCACAGGGCTGTTTCCTGGCTGGGAAATGGAACAGAGCATGGAATGGGAGGGTGATGCTCTCACAGAGAGCACAGAGGTGACCCCAAACGTGCTGTGATGTCACAAGGATGTTTCCTGGCAGGCAGAGAGCTGGGAATGTCAAGGTAAGGCCAGAGGGTCTGGCCGTGTGGCTGTCTCAGCCCCAGGAGCTTGGGGCTGTGCTCCCCAGCGCTCAGCTGGGCCAGGGCTGGGGTGGGATGCTGCTTGCAAATTGGAGTGGGTGTTCTTGAATTCATGGAAATTGATGGTAAGACTAAAGGGGCAAGTTTATTTGGACAGTTTCCACCTTCTCACTAAAGTCTGAAGACTTTTTGCTTACCAACAAATTTACTTGTTCTGAAGATTTGGGACTGTTTTCCACTGTAATTGTCACTTCAGCAAATGCTCATCAGTAGATGAACTCGAGCCTCTTGAGACTGTTGTTGGAAAGAATGTTAAGAAAGTAATAATAAGAGTAAATTTAATAATCTTCCCTCCTCAATTCAGTGCTGATGATGTGCATATCTATCAGTGCAAGACTTGGTGAAGCTTTGGGCAATATGTTTGTAAAAGGGTTAAAGGTAACTCAACTCTTCTACAGACTGAGTAGAATGCAAAGGGAGTGATTTGGTGATGCAAAAATTAAAGAGTTCACCAGAATAACAGACCTCAAGTGTTAATTGTAACGTTATTTGTTAACAAGTCTGTTGAAAGCTAATGTATGTTGTGTCTTCACCACCTGCCTCCTTCTAGCTGAGCAATTTAAGGTGACAAAGCTCAAAGTTTTAAATTTGCATGTTTTTTGGTTTTGTTTTTTCTCCAGTTTTCTTCTCCTGACTATGTGTCTTCCGGAGTCATTCTGAATTTTGGGGCTCTTGGCAAACGATGTGTATATTTTTGTACTCATTTGAAGAAATTATTGCTCCAGCAAGAGGAGTATCTTAACTAATTCCTCAGTTTGTTTTTCTAATTCAGCTCCCCTGTGATGACCAAGTAAAATTTGATGGATGCGCTTCAGAAAATGTGTTTGTTCGTACAGTTTTGTAACCAAATTGGGGGATGTGGGCAAGGATTCCGTGCTTCCTGGCAGGTATTCGGAAGCAATAGGCAGGCAGCGTGGTTTTAGGGCACTGCTGGTGTGTCTGCGGGCTGCCGGTGCCCTCTCGAGGTGAAAAGGAAAGCTGCTGCCGTCTGACAGCGGGAGTGTGGCTGGACCGCTGCCTGCTTGGGGCTTGTGAGTGATGAGCTCAGCCCCGCGATTGTGACCCGCTTTCGCTGCTCTCTTGGTTTGTAGGTGAAGGCGCCAAAGAAGATGGGCAAGGGAAGAGAAGTCTGAGTGAGAAAGTTTCTCTCTACAAAGGTGACATCACGCTGCTCGAGGTCGATGCCATCGTCAATGCTGGTAGGTGCTTAAATATTTTATGTTGTTATGTCTTCAAAGTCCTTTATAGGTCCACATTACAAGTGTGAACTCTGAAAAGTTGCCTAAAACTGGAGTGTCCTCTGGAAAATCTGTTGGGAGTTATGCCTTGTTCCTCAATTCCTTTACATTGTATCTGTTCATTTGGTGTGCCTTTTCTGTGACAGGGATTATTGTCAAATATTAATAACATGGTCACCATGGAAAAAATGAATTACTTCATATCCATCTTTTGACTTGAGTAGCTGGGACTTCTCACTTGGTAAGGTAGAGGGCTGTTTTGATAACAAGCTAGTGGCTTTGCTATTTGCTTTTATAAATGAAGCCACTTGCGGGCTAGGTAAGGTGCAAACTTAACAACAAGGAGATACGAAACTTGAGTTTGTCTTTTACGTGGTTTGTGTATTTGCTTTCCTGTTGGGAGATTCTATTTTTCAAATTTTTGGCCCTCTGCCATCCAGAGTTGTAACTGGTTTAGTATCTCTTGTTGCTCAGTGGCCGTGTCTCTGTGTGTGCAGAGGTGAAGAACTGTGTGCACCGTCTTCTGACAAAAGGAGGGACATGCCTTTGCGGTCAATTTATTTGTGTATTAGGGTATAGTAATCTGTGTTTTTTATTTGGGAAAGAGTATGGGAAGATTTCCCCCAATGCACATGCTCCCAGCCACATCTTGGCTGCGCTCCCCACCCCAGAAACAATGTGGTTTGTGTGTCCTGAGGCTGGAAATGTTGCCCCCTGCTCTTAGTATTTGGGTGGCATTGATTAATTTTCAACAAATAATTTCTGGTGGTACTCATTTATTGAAAGGAAACATACTGCAATGTCTTCTCTGTGATGGAATAAAGTGCAGAGATTCCCAAGGTTATGTTGCCAGAAATAGATGTGTTTGTAGAAAGCTTTGTGGAGATACTTGGTCATGTCTGTTAAGAGCACAGAATTGTTTGCTCACACACTGCAGAGGTTTGTGAAGAGACTCTCTTGATTTTTGATGTTGTTTCTGTCTGGATGACTCCCCACTTTAACAGTAGAGATCTGCTAGTGGGTTTTAGGTGGAATCCTTAGTCATTTCTAAAGGCATGTTCACACTCCAGCAAGTACTGGCGTTTGTATTCCCATGGAAAAGTCGTTAATCTTCTAGTTCACTGATGGACAAAAGCCTTCCTAAATTACAAACAATACAGTAGCATCCCTGTAACATGAGTCTCTC
The DNA here is from genome assembly GCA_013399695.1 of Formicarius rufipectus. Classification (NCBI taxonomy): domain Eukaryota; kingdom Metazoa; phylum Chordata; class Aves; order Passeriformes; family Formicariidae; genus Formicarius; species Formicarius rufipectus. Next base: position 107,546 of record VXAU01003092.1, read on the forward strand.
CTCACAGTGTTGGCAAGGCCTCTGAAGCTTTAATATTTTAGTTTTTTCCTCATTCTTTTTGTAAGGTGATTTGTCCACTAGTGCCTTTGCTGACTTCCTTCCTTTATTGCTTTCTAGTAAGACAATATTAGCACACTTCTCTCCATTTATATTTAGCTTCCCTCTGTTCATGGGCCTGCCTTCAATTACAGGCTGGAAGTAGTTACAGATTAGCTCTGGAATAGGAACACTTTGCTTTTCTTGATTCGAAGGGGTTTTATCTCTTTCTCGTGCAATGTCCAAAAACCTATATCCCACACTGCCAGAGACATTATCTGCCTGTAAACTTGCCTACCATCCTGGTGAGAAATGCATCTTTCTAAGCTGAAATAAAAGAGAATCAAATCAACACCCACTAATATGCAACTTTGAGAAAAGGTTTAAAGACCACTCAAAACAATACAAACTGAGGTTTTAAAAAAGGGAGATAATACTGAAGATCTGGAAAGCTTTTGGCTAAAAGGGAGAAATTGTTTCTACTGTTGCCTTGTGTCAATTGGATTTGTTTATGTTGACTTGTGTGAACAACGAAACATGCCTGAGGTTAAGGGAATGTTCTGGCAAATTCTGGGCCTGTGGAAGGGTTCCAGGTGGTTCAAATTGGCTCCAAATTTGGACACAAACATATTGGCAAGAAAATGTATATTCTCAAATATCTGCCTGTGAGGAGGAAATAAGACATAAATAGATATAATTGGTGACCTTATGTAGCTAAATATCAGGATATCACTGATGAGCTCTGCTATAAAAGCATCCTCTTTTCTTCTAGAGATTTAACAACCTGAATGGTACTTACTTCCCAAAGGTATTTGATATGTATTTTATGCTAAAAGAGGGCTGCTATGGAAACAGTGGAAGTTTGTGTCTTTGCTCATTGTCAAAGGAACCACATCAAAACAGCTGCTCTGAAATCATTAAGGATCAGAGTGAGGATTGGAGATGGCAGCTGAAGAAGAGCTGATGTGCCACTTGGCTAAAATCAATGTAAATTATCTACCCCTGTAAATCCCTTTTCCTTACTGAGTGGTTTCCTCAAACTTTGTTGCTGCTGATTACATTGCAGACAGGTATTAGTTTAACTTGATGATGTTTTGCCTAAGATATCTTGTTATGTCATGTCCTACCCACTCTTTTGGAGGATTCAGGTAAGATTTGCACAAGAATCTTGTTTTTACTCCGATATCCTCTTCTGTTCTTTTGATATTACACTCTAAAAATGTGAACAGGCTCCTCTTGAGGAGACTTTATACGTACTGCATAAATCTGTGATAACTGGGCTTTTAACAAATTAAATATTCCTGGATATCACTCCATCTTGATGCCAAAAGAGCTGCAAGCACCTGGAAGCCAGATAAGCACAATGAGCCTACTCCCAAATAACTCCTGGGAACTGAGCTTGGAGTGTGTGTGTATTTTGGGGAGGCAGAGAGGGGTCAGCTAGTCCCTCTTACAGTCAAAAATAGAGAAATAAGCAGGAAAAACCTCAGGAAACTTTGAAAAATAGACTGTGCAATATTTATAGCATCAACTAAGCAGTAAAGAGTAAATTTCCTTGGCATTTTTAATGAATACAGGGAAACCCACGTTTTTTATATCACATTCAGTGACCATCTGAAGTAGGTAAAGGAATGGAGTTTTCAGAGGAGGTCTGACATGGATGTACCTGATATACCTTAAGTGGCAGGTTATCACTGCTGACCTCAGGTACCCATTCACTTCCTGCTTGTTGATAAATCTTATGCCCTGTTGGAAGATAAGGAGGCATTTACTAATAATATGCTTGGGAGGGAGTTTTTACTATGAGCAAGATGGAGGGGTAACAGTTGTGTGGGGGGCAAAAAAAGGATTCTCCTTATTTTTATTTGATTGTGAGGAGGAGGATGAGTTGCAGAACACAAGAACATGTGACAATGTTCAAACACAAATTACATTTCTCCTGTTGAAAAATATTCTTGGATCTCTTTACAGCAGTATGAGAATAGAAACATTTAATCTTCAGGAAAAGGGAAGATGATCAGTTCTATTCAATTAGATATTTCTGGTAATAAATCTGTAGTGTTGCTTCCAAGTTTGCAATTAGGGGGTTGCTACAGTTATAGCAACGATGTGGCTCCCTTTGAACTGTACTTGAGTGCTGGAATCATCCCTAATACTTCCAAATTTGGGGGGAGAGTATCACTTTTTAAAAGGAGTCTTTTCCATAAGAGAAAACAAATGGGGAGCAAAATATTCCACCAATAAGTGTTAGTGAAGAAAGTAAGTAAAGAACTTTTTATGTCCCTTTTCCAAATTTAGTTTGGAAACTCGCACTGCTCAGGAAGAGGTTTCCTCTGCAGGAAACCACCTGCCTGTCTGCAGTGAGTCCCTCAGCTGGGGATGCTGGCTGGGCAGGCACAGCCTGCACAGGCCCCTCAGCTCCCCTGGCATTTGTGCTGGGCCAGCCAAGGGAAGGGACTTGCAGGGGACAGTCTCTTCGTTGTTTAAGGATGTTTTCAGGCAGTGAATTACTGCTGAGTCTTTGAAACAAATCTGGAAGGGTTTGAAAGGCTGTGTCTCCCTGCCCTGGTGCTGGAAGTGTGTGGAACTGGGCAATGCTCAGTTTGGAATATGCCATGTTCGCTTTGCTTGGTGCAGGGCTGGTTTCAATGGTAGCCTCCCTACGACCTGACTTAAAGGATGGAATAGCCATTTTCCTAATAAAATATGCCTTTCCTTCCTCAGGCTTCTGATTCACAAGCATGTTTCAGTATTTTAGTGTCATAGCAGTATCCTTATCCACTTTTCCTAACTGGGGATAGCAACAGATTTTCTTCTCCACTCTTCCGTGACCTTGATTTAAAATCGGATTGTTTATGAGGCATCCCATTTTTCTCGAGTCCAAAATGACACATCAAGGTAGAAATGCTATGTATTGATACTGGGAGCTGAAAATCTGATCAGAGAATTCCTTGTGGGAGGATGTAAGTGTGCAGGCAGTGGCTGAACTCTGCCCTCCCGCACAAACAGCTTGTTAATGCGCAATCAGTCACCGCAGTTGCCTTGAACTTGGTGCTTAATGAACAGGTGGGGAAAAAGGATGGATTCTAATCTGGAACAGATCTGACATCAGGCAATTTCCCTGATTGCTAATCCATTTCATTTGGCAACTTAATTTATCACATGGAATTTTCATCTTGTAGCTTCAGAAGTGGCCCATCTGAACGTTATGAAGGTATTTGAGTCGCTCCCTGAGCCTGACCTAGTACTGTGTATATACTTATTCTCCACATTATTATTTTACAGTGACCAATAGTTCTTGCTCTGGAGCTCATTTGAGATTACTATCCAATAATTCACTATAAAAATAAGTCCCTAACTTAAATGTTCCTGCTATTGAAAGTCGAATGAAGAAAATGTAAAATCTGCCCTTAAGTTGCTTATAGGATTTTGACATGGCATGTTTGCATCTATTAACATTGATTTTGTGGAGTTTTTGTCATTTCCTTTTCTAGTTGAGCCAGACATAAATGGTTACTTATGCTTGGGAGCTTCTTAGTGAGCTTGCTGTCCAGTAGCATATTTTGTAAACATATTTAAGTGTTTTCTCTCCAGTTTACAGACAGGAAAATTGGAAACTTGTATTGAAATCTCTTGTATGGAGTCATCTGGCATCTGCCTATGTAACTTACACTGTTGTAATTTCCTCTAGGAATACAACCAAGATTGCTAACAAATTGTTGTTAATTCGGTTTTCATCTTTACTGTGAGCAGACTGTGGTGTTAATCAAAGGTTTCTCAAGTTAATTTACAGTCGGTGCAATTACACTTGTGCGTAAAGCCCCAGACTAATTTAAATATAGTCCTCACTTATTCATCAGGAAAGCCACTGTTAATAGTTGAGGGAATCGGTCATTCTCAGTCGTGACATCTGTGAGTAGTGAGTGTATTTCCTGTGGAAAGTGCTTTAAGCGTGGCTGCTGAGCACAGACGTGGTTAAACCTGCCCTCTGCTTTTGGCCTAATTTCCTTTCAGTGCTGTTCTTCCCTGTAGTGTGATACTCATTTGGATGAAGACTGGAAATCTGTGCATGGTGACAGCGATCAAGGGGATGAGAGGGAAGAGAAGTGCAGGCAGAGGTGTGGCTTCATTTAGCTGTGGATGAGTGTAGCTGCTGCCTCAGTCAAACACCACTTGCTTTAAGGCTGTGGCCAAGGCTTAAGGCTGAGGAGGTTCGCTCAGGACTGCACTGCAGCAAGGATGGTTGCAATGCACTTGGAAAATATCTCAGGTATAATTAGTGTAACTCGGAGATTAAAGGGAGAAAGGATTTGTGGTGCTGCAGAGACATGGCAGGAATGAAGTGCGTCCCTTTTGTTCTGGGCTGCTTTGGGAGGGGGAAGTGAAATGCTCTCGATATTCTGATCTATTCCACCGCAGCCGTGTCGTGAGGCTCACAGGGATGGCTCCTGGAGGGGTGTGAGCCTCAGACATGAGCCTGGACATTAACCTGCCACATCAGTGTGGTGCCAGGAGCTGAGTCTGGGTGATGGAATGGAGACCTAAACCTTGCATTGCCTCAAGGAGGGCTCTGCCCATCAGCCTGCCATATGGCCACCTACTGCACACAGAAAGGCATTTCATGTTAATGATAATCAAGTGATGATTTCAAGCAGTGGGATGTGAGCGTTCAGTGACTTCCTGGGAAGCCATAAAAAAGCAGTAGAGAAGAAAATATACTTTCCATTGGAACAATGCACTTGAAAGGCTCCTTAAACTAACAGATTGTGGGCTAAGTCACCAGACACACAGCACACTGAGGTTCAGAGCAAAGCTTTTTGGCTCTTCCTGTTGTTCCATGCTGCTGTAGAAGTCTGAGTGGAGTGACACGAGCATGCAGGATCCTTAAGTATCTAATATCCAATTACCTAAAACAGGCTGCCTAGAGAGGCTGTGGGTGCCCCATCCCTGGAAGTGTTCAAGGTCAGGTTGAATGGGACTCTGGTCTAGTGGAAGATGCCCTTGCCCGTGGTGGGAGGGATTGAATTAGCTGATCTTTGAAGGTCCCTTCCAGTAGATCATTCTGTGATTTTTAGGAAATACCCTGACACAAAGTTAATGGCCATCTCTCTCCTTTGACAGGATTCAGCATAGTCTGTTTGTAAAAATCTGATGTGAAATGGCAAGGTAGATATTTTAGTAGCCTAATCTAACCCAGTGGTCTGTGATACCTGTATTTACTACTCTCTTTTCAGTACTGATGCTTTCAGAGCACTGTTTTACCTAGGCCAGTATGTTCTCCTTATTTCTTTGAGCATCCATTGTTGCACCCATGTATTACTTCTGAGGCCAGTGTGATTATTGATCCTTCACACCATGGTTACCCTGGACCTTTCCCTTTCTAGAGAAAACGAGCAGGATCCGGGCAAAACGCCTGCAAAGTGGGATTTCTTGGAATTCTGTGGCTTCCCTCGGCTGGGCAGCGCGAGGTGGCGTGGGATGCCACGAGTGCTTTCTGACAGCAGGTGGCAATAGTGCCCCTGCTATCGTGAAACCACTCTTTGGCCTGGATACCTTAATTTTCCTGGACATAAAATCAGTAATGACTTAAGCAGAGGAAACAAAATGCGTGTATTCCAGGCGTGCCTGCTGGACAGGCCATCGATACAACCCGTGCTTATTAAACGCCGGCTCCGTTTCATTCCGTGTTTTGAAAGGGAGCAGGAGACAGGCGTGGCCGGGGGGGATCGGGGAGCATCTGTTTTCCTTCGGAGGGGCAGATCTTTGGGAAGGAGCTCTCTCTCAGCCTGCCTCACCGAGCGCTGGGCAGCACGGCTGCTGCCTTGAGTGCGCTCCCGGAGCAGCGCAAGGGCATCTCGAGCAATTATGCTTCGTTTCATAATAACAAATCCACTTTTAATCAGGACTTGGGGGGGATTATCTATAGGGCTGGGGGTTTTCTAAGCTGGCAGTTGCAACAGTGTGTTCTCAGTCAAGACGGGGCTTGCAATGTTGTGATTTGTTTTCGAGCTGTCGCATTTTAAAAAACCCTAAACCCGTCAAGGAGTGACTTGAAGCTTCCTCTCTGCAGTGCTTAGAGAATCTTGGCAGTGAGAGGTCAGCTGATGGGCTGAGGTTATCCCTGTAGTGTTAGTGTTGCCCCCCATACTCCTGTGTCTGGAGGCACACTGGGTCTTTCCTCACCTTGTGTTCTAGCCATGAACACATTGGCTTGTTCTGGGTTTGTTCGGATGGTGGCTCAGCATGATCTCAGTCACTGTAAGGAGTACAGTAAGGTCAGCATGGGAATCAGCATTTATCCCATTAAATATATACAGTTAAGTATCGAATAGGGAAAGGTCTCCTTTGATTGGAGCTTTAAGTTTATCTTATCTAATTTGCTAGACGCAGAAAATGGGATAACTCTTCACCACAGTGGTGGGGAGATTGATGTTCAGAGCTGCTGTTGGCTAGCTGGCTGACCCTGGCTGTCCCCCTGCCTTCTCCGTGGGCAGGAGGCATGGCTTTGGCTGGACTCTCCTAGCTGCTGACTAGAAGACTGATGCTGTGTCTTCCACCCTTTTTTTCTTTTTTTTTTCTTAGGATTTCTGTTTTGCCTAGTGTTTTGCCATTTGCTGCGGGTTTGGGGAAAGCCTTTGAGAAATGTAGTCCCTTGAAATACAGTTTCCATTGCTTGTTACATAAATAATTATGGACTGTGAAATGCAGTTTAGGTTCTGTTTTGACCTGTGGCTGTTTAGCAACTGACTTCTCTGACAAAAGGAAAACATTTCTGTTGCAAAACCACAAGTCGCTTTCTTTAGGAATTCAGAATGCCTCTTGCTTGGAAATTAATATTAAGGGTAAGGCTTGGCTTTAGAAAGCTGGGCTCCAAGCCCCTCTGTGTGACCTGCTGTCACAGCCATAAAAATTAGGAATGGCAGCTAAATACACATCAAAGCGCAGGGCAGGCTTGTGAAAGCGGTGCTGGCGTGTTAATCCAGGCACAGTGGCCAGTGGTGTTTGCATCCTGTGCAGGGAATACTCACCTGTGTGTTCATGTGCCATCGGGCAGAGCGGCTTGGATGTGTCTGGGCATTGTTTTAGTTGCAGCACTGACGGTACCGCAAGGGGGGATGAGCTGCCAGTGCTCCCCGGGCGTGTCCCCTTCGCTCAGAGGCGACAGGGAGCAGTCAGAGCTCCTTTTGGTGCCTCCTGCCTCGACTGTCACAACGTGCTTGAACGGCCGGAGTGGGACATGGGTGGTTGTGTTCCTTCCTCTTTGGGGTACCCCATCCCAAATCCTGCCCTCCTGGCTGCAGAGGAGCTGTTTGGAGCTCTGTGCTTTCCCCACCCGAGCTGTGCAGAAGGACAGGCAGTCTTGCAAAGGAAAGACTTGGCTGTTGTAGGAGTGATGTTGCAATGACCCTTGTTCTCAGATGGTTTCACCAGAGATGCCTTGGTGCCCGGGGCTTTTATTGCCTGTTGTGTCTGAGTAGTTGAAATTTGTGGGAAAGACACGGATTTGGCAAACTTTTTAGGGTTATTGCTCCTTCCCTCTTTTATCACTTGCATGTCTGTGCTGCAGTGACTTTAATCTGGTGCACAACATGAATCACTTAAATATGTCTCTGTAGCACCTTCATTTTATGCTTTAAAGCTGGTTTCTGTAGAGTAATAAATAGAAATAGTTAATATCTGGTATGCCTAGTTGTAGACTGCCTCAAAAAGATGGTTCTGTCAGCTACATTTGATTTGTATTTAGAATGCTTTGCATTGCAAATCCATATAAGAAATGCTTTTTAAATTTAAAGTGTGAACCATATTGCTTCTTCAAGGGAACTGTACTCTTGTGTCATGTGAAATAAGTTTTTATTTAAGAAAGGTGGTATTGCTTTCAACTCTATGAAACCAGGTTATAGAGGAATGTAAGTTCCCAGTGACTTGATATGCCAGATAACACCAACTGGCAGCCCATTCCCTTTACATTTTGAAGAATTTGTGGTGTATAGGCTATTTCAGAGGAACTCTTTTTTTTTCTTTGTACTTAGTCCTCTTTGAAGTGAGTACGTTGAGCAGTGTGGTCCAGGTCACTATTGACTAGTTCTGAATTTCTGCAGCTCTGAGTCCTGATATTATTCTTTGTGAAATTAAAATCAAATTTTAGAATGATTTCCAGAGTAGCCAGCCAGTGAAGAATGGTGCATTTTATTTGCTGAGTTCACTGAACCATGTCATGGAAATTAACAGAAATACCAAATTTTTTTCATGACTTCTTATTTGTAAGGTCCTGAAACAATTTTCAAGTTGTCTATTGCCTTAAAGAAAAGCCTTACTGACTCTACCCTGGAGGAAGGGTGGACCAGGACAAATCCTTCTCAGTTTTCCTTTGATTCCTTGGATGAAGGCATCTCTGAATGCTGGAGGCCAGAGGATTGTTGCCTTGTGTCACAGCAGAGCTTTGCCAACCAGTCATTCTAGTCTTGGCTTTGGTCCAGCTAATTATAGTTTCTTTTTATTTTTTGTCTTCCCCCCCCAGTACCAGACGACAAACACAGCATTTCAGAGAGGCAAGTGATCAGTGTTGGGGCTGTTTTACCACAGGGAGTGATTTCTCTACCTTCCCCCTCCTTTCTGGTAAAGAACAACTTGTTTAGGAGGCCCAAACTTGGAGTTTTGGCAGGGCTTAGAGCCCAAAGGCTCTTTAGGTCAGGAGTTTACAGCTTCAGAGGCTGCAACTCTAGTTCAGACTAGCTCCCAACACCAGTAATAGATGAGATTAAAATAAAAACTGTTTCTTAAATTCCAAGTGAATCCCCCGACAGAAAGGCCAAGGGGTGTTTTCAGGTGGGAGTACTTCTCTCTGTAACTCTTATCAAAGACACAGCAGAAGGTTTTGATTCCCTACTCCTTTCTTACTGCCTGTGTCCCAGGGGTTGAGTTACATCTGGCTTCTCCTGTTCCATCATGCTGGCATCATCAGACTGAAACCAGGATTTGAGCCAGAAACTATAGCTTAGCTGCCTTCCTCTCCTGTCCTCTCGTGCTAACACCCAGCAGGGCAGCTTGTGTTGGCTGCAGCCTCCCTTTCCACCCTCATCCATGGGGGAGAAGGACGTGAGAGGAGGATCACACCCAGCGTTGCCTTCCTCCTTAGAAACGCCCCCGTGGGCTGTTACCGGCTGTACCCTCATAACTCCGTGGTCTCAAACCATGACCTCCCACCTGTGCTTTCGGCCGTGCCCATGGATTTAAAACCATTTCTTGTGCTAATCAGCCAGGAAGGCTGAGCTTTGCTGAGACTCCTCGTGGGCCCCTCTGAGAGCGCGGGGTCTGTTGAGCGGTGCCCGGGGGTGTGAGCGAGCCGGGTGGCTCTGCTGCAGACACCGAGCCTCAGGAGTGCCCCCGCAGCACTGCCAGAGTCACTTCGTGTTTCATAATTCCCTGCTGACAATTAAGTCAATTTGCTGGTGCAGGCATGATGGAGCTAAGCTAGGACATGTTCCTTTTTTTAGCCAAGATATGGAGCGAAAAGCTCGCTCTTGTGCCTTGGTCCAGTTGAAAAGCGAAGCATGGTGTCACCTGGCCCTGGCTGGGGACAGTGGCCTTGCCATCCTCACTGGGCTTCCTGCCCAGCAGTTTGTTTTCCTGTTTTGTCTCTTTAGTGGGAGAAGGAATCAGGGCAGGCACGCCTTGAGATGTGGTGCAGAAGATGCTAAAAGGTCACTGCCTCCAGAAGAAGGCATCCAGCTGTGAGCTGAGGCCCCTGGAATCTGAGGAAAGACCTGTTGGGGGAGTGTGAGAAGGACATCTCAGGATCCAGGGCCTCAGGAAAAGTGGACAGGCACTTGGAATCTGTGCAAACTAAGTAGTCTTCCTCTTCCCTGGCATGGTCTCCTGGATCAAGGGGTTATTTGTTAAATTCCTTGGCCAGGTGCAACATTTCTCCTGCTAGAGATATTGCCTTGACTTTAATTGTTTGGCTTTTATTTATTTATTTTTCTAACTTCTGTTAAACAGCATTATCTTACATAGTCTTGCTAAATACATAATTTAGCAATTATAATTGTTCTACCTTGGGTCTAATTTTTCTCCAGTCCTGGCATGAACACAGTGCTGCCAATTTGGAGTCAGTCTGGGGAAATGGAGGATGATTTCACATTCAGAAATGGAATTTTGGGTGCTTTCTGGTTGTGGTGAAATCAGTTTATGAATTGCCTTATGCTTTTTTGCTTGAGGTTGTTATGCTTTTTAGACATGGGCTTTTTCTAGATGATGTTTATACACTTGTAGCTTAGTATTTCATTCTCAGTGTCTGTACTGCACCATGTAATATGTGTGTCTGTTTGCACTCTGTGTATTTTGCTTTTTTTAAAATCTTTTTTAATTTCTATTTATCTGCAGTTTTAACTGTTTCTTCCACACCAGCCAAGGAAATGGTGTGAACCATCAGCAGCCTGCATAGCATTGTGCAAATACTGAAGAGAAATCCTATATAATTAGTGAGACTGAAGAGTTTTGAGTTAAATCCTGAATTCTGATCCGTTATCAGTGCATATAATGAATGTAGGAATTAGGTGAGAAAGAAAACGTGCACATGAACTGGAAATAAAATCACTTGCTCAACAGCCCTAAGCTGTTACTTCAGCTTTGGGGCAACTGGTCCAGGTATCCCAGAGAGCTGGTTTTTAGCAAGTCTGAGGTGAAGGTATTAATACAAATTCAGTGGGGCACACGTGAAAGGACTGTTTTTCTGCTACAGAAGTTTCTTTCAATTATATTGTCTTTTAAATGCTTTTTTCTTTTTCTATGGAGTATCATTATAGGATTTCCTACCATGTAACTTTCTTGTGGGAAGATAGCTGATGGGAGAAGGGGATGGCAAGGAAGCTGTTTGAAGAGATTGTTTGTGGATTGTTAATGCCATTTTTTAATCCCGGTGCAACCTGTGACTCTTTTTTTCTCTTGAAAACCTTGCTCGGAGAAGCTGATCCGTTAATGAATGTAAGATTTCCATTTTCAACTTATGTCAGCTGTTTCATCTCAAGAATCAGAAATCTGAATCTGTCACTTCCAAAGCATCTTTCTTCTCCTTTGTGCAAAAGCATTTGCTTTTCAGAGTGCACAGGTGACTCTTTTTGGTACCAACACGTGATTTTTCTGAGGCTTAATACCTGTGTGCACTTCAATAGCTTGCAGGTTTGATGAAAATGCTGATTTTAAGTAAGGCACTCATGTCTCTGGATAGATTTGAGTCTAAACTTGAACCTGGAAAAAGCTGCACAAGTTTTTAAATTCTGGTGCAGGCACAGTCACGTTCACTTGGGAAGGATTGTTCATACATAATTTAAGGACATATAAAAGTCTTGAAAAATGATGTGTTAAAGGACTATTTCTCATTGAAGTTTTTTTTTCCCCCCTGGTATTTAATAAAAAGGCACTAAGTTTTGTTCTCTTTAAAAGCTGCTCTCTAATCACTGCAGTTCATTATTTCAGCTTCAAAGTGCAGTCTGTACAGGGAGGCAATGAGGTGTATCCACATCTAGAAATTAAGCAATAATCATGTAGTTTAGTGTTTCAACAGGCTTTGTTCATTAGTAAGTACAATGATCCATTGTAAGTACTTGCTGTAGTCATGATGTTCTTAACAGTCTGAAACTTAAACTCTCCAGAATGAGTTTTTGGGGGTTTTTTTTGAATATATATTCCCAACTGAAGTGGTGCTGCCAGGTGTACCAAATGCAATTCCATGTGTCTTGTGGAACAGTAATTGTTCTGCAGAGTCATTATGAGAGGAATGTCAGACTTTGTGTGTTTGGGTAGGGTGTTCATGCCATAGGTACCTGGCTCTGGGTTTACCAATAACTCACGCTTGCTCCAAGAGCAGGAACAACTGCAGACATGGCAGAACGGCTGAAAAGCTTCTTTAAATTAAGCACTTTTGAACCAATTGAAGCAAGAGAAGGAGAAACAAAGGCACAGGAAATATCAGGAAAAACAGAGAAAGGGGAGAACTAAAACTGAGATGCTGCAGATTAGTAAGAGGAGGAGGATGGCACTGAAACACAGGTGGGCACATGGAGGAAAAAATTAGTGGTTTGATGGGTTTGAATTATTGAAATTTCTCTTGTGACTCCATGGATGCAGTGACTAAGACAAAAGCTGCAGATCATGATATTTGGTCAATAAGACCATAGGATGTGAAAAAATGCTTTTAATTTGTGAGCAGGTGAGGGAATGTTAAGATGCGCTAAAGGCATGAGTGGGAGAGTGTCATTTGACCCAAGGTGTTGGAGTTGGGGCTGCAATTATACTGTAATTTGGAAGATGCTCTGCAATAGAAACGAGTGATACTTTACCCTGAATGAGGTGGGTCTGTCTGTGTGCTTGAACTCCTCCCCTGGGACCTGCCAAGCCAGCACTGTCCTGGGCAAGCGTGAGGAAGTGTGGAAGGCAGCCATTCCATGGAATTCCTTTCACTTGTCCAACCTCAGTGGAGCAGTTTGGCTCCTGACTATAGACACGTAGTTTTCCATGCTAGTCTGTGCCAGGTAGCTGTGGAATGCTTCCAGGGGATGGGGAGGGACAGAAGTTGTCCATAGTTTTAGTAGTTTGTGGTGTTTCAAGCTGACTGTTTGTTAGAGTAGCTGAACCACCTGTTGGAAAGCTGCTGATTTTCACTTGTGGAACTGGAAACTGTGCAAGAAGATGCAGTGGTGTGTGAAGATCCCTGGAGCCTGGTGGGTTTTGGGGAGGGGTGTCCCAGTGCAGTCCTGCTGGAGCTGAGGTGCCCCTGTGGTGTCTGCAGGTCCCACACTCCTGTCTGCTGCAGGTCACCTCCCAGCCAGTGAGGCAAGATGCAGAGGCTTAATTATCAATGTTTAACTCTGACCCAAAGAAGTGGAAAACCATATAATACCCACAGTTCCCCTCACAAGGCAGAAGGGGCAAAAGGTCTTTGGTCCCAGACTAACGCTGGTCCATCCTTTGCCCTCTTAACAAGCATCCAATATTTTATAAATGCATGCACAGTTCAAACCACTGCTCTTTAGGGCTTTTTTAGGGGAGCACAGCATGGAATTTATCCAGTTTTTACCTTGGAAGCTCCAGGTCACTAAAGTGTGCTCCAGTACCGGCCCTGCGCCCGTCTGAGCTCGCCCCAGAGCCACCAGCGACCGCCAAGTTTCCATCCCATTGCTTTGCTGTCGCCTGGGCAACCTGAGTGCATTCCCTTGCCATTTCCTTTGTGTTCCACCCCTGCTTCCCTGGCAGGGAAGGACCTGGTGGCTTGTTAGCTCAGTACCTGGGTCCCCCAGGAGAGCATCGTGTTGTTGGAGCGCTGTGCAGTCCCCACGGCCGCCTTCCTTTTGCCCGCTGAGGAGCCCGCGCGGGGTTGCCACACTGTAAAGAGTTGGTATCAGCAGCATTTAGTGAAACCATTTCTAGGTGCAGTGTGGTGGTGTTTGTGGAGCTGGGCTTTGCAGCTTTGTGGTGGGCAACGTGGGGAAGGAAATACAGGCCTGCTGCACGCAGGGTTGCGTATGGAAAGGGAGCATGTGGTGTAGGCGGAGCTCAGAAATGTCTTAGTTTTCTTTGTCAGAAAGTCTCAGTTGTGTCTTTTTGGAATAAATGTGGTCTGTTTTCCGTGTTCCTGCAAGTTATTCTTTGCTAGGGATGCACAAATTGAAAGTAGTAATTTTTTTTGACATTGAGTGCTTTTCTGCTTGGTCAGGAAAACTTTGTACAGTTGAATTCCTTTCATATTTTTGGTGAAGGCTGAGGCAGTCTGGATGTCTAGCTTGAGGACAAATGCAAAACTGTAGAAATGTAATTAAAAGGTTTTTTATTACTTCTGCTGTCCTGTCCTATTTTAATTAAGTTCATCCTCTGATGAAAATTGCGCTCTGAATTATAGTGGGAAATCCATAATGTCGTCTCTTGGTCTTGGATGAAGATCACGGTTGACAATTCTCCTCTGCGGGCAAACTGAGTTTGTGCCGCGAGAGGGAAAGCTCAGCTGTGCAGGGAGTTTTTGTGGGGACAGGGCTGAAGTTGGGAGTCTTCCGCAGAAGCCAGGGACAGTTGCCTTCCATCTGTGAGATCAACCCGTGCTCCTTGTAAGTCAATGTGTCTTTTCAAAGTCGTGCTTTTCCAAAACCTGAGGAAAAAAACCCAAACCTTTATGTGCACATTTCTATAGCTGTGCCTTCTGCAGGGAGCCAGACAAATGGTGAACTGGCTGCTTGGAGCTCTGCTGGGAGGTGATGGCAGAGCCCACTGGGAACACCCCAGCACAGCACAGGGTTCCCTGCAGTGGTGAGACTCCCTCCTGGCAGGGCCACCCGTGTTTCCCTCTCAGCTCTGTGTGCCCGGGGTTCATCCCGAGCCTCCTCCTGCGGATCGGGCGGCCACCTCGGGAAGTTCAGCGGGAAGGAGGAGCCAGAAGAAAAAACTCTGCTGAGGGGCCCCCTCTCCTGCCCTCTCTGGTGGTTCTGACTTCATGGTTGTCCAGCCTTTCCTCCGTGGAGCCTGTGGGTGAACTGGCCAAGCCAGAGGGGCGCAGTCTTCAAGTGGTGTTAGTGTTTTATCGTGGCGCGGTGACATTATTTAATCTGGAAATAGTTACGGCTGTGGATACATCTGGAATTTGTCCCAGATGGTCATTTTCTTGTCTGGAGTGATCCAGGCTGAACCTGAGAAAAGCCAAAGCCCAGCCCTACAAACAGGTTTAGCAGCTTCCCTGTGCATGCAGTACACAGAGCTGCTGTGTCCTGTGTCTTTAACTGAACAGGGGTTTGGCACACTGGCTTCTGGAAGACAGAAGTTCTCCTTCCAGGCCAGTGAGGGATGGAGGCTGCTTGTTAATTTTTGTTTCACTAATAGGAGAAAAAATTATTTATTTTTTTTTTAGTATTTTTGAGCTATATGTTAAGGCTGTAAATTTCCTTGGAAAGCCGGCAAATGGAACATGCCTATGAAGAGATTAAAGTAATTATACTGCAATGCTCCACTAGCAACAGAGAGCAGTCTGGGATAAAATTATTTGGAGAGACGCCAAAGCCAAGTTTGGTTCCGTTTTAAGCTAAAACTAATTAAAGTTGTCAGGTCTTACAGTGGTCAAAGGTTGCTTAGCTGCTACTTGAAATAAATGAATCTTTTCCTCAGTCAGTAACTCTAAAAGCTACGTGTTTGCAGCTGTCTCACAACAAAGAGAGCTCCAAGAACCTTCCAGTTCTTGTAGGTATGTTTACCCTTGTGTATGTCTGGTTTAGCACGTCAAACAGAGTATCCTGGCCACGGTGTGCAGTTACCTGTCTCGCCAGCTGCACTTATTAGTCCTTTTGTCTGTGTCCACCTTCTCTTTTGTTACTTTATTTCAGTTGTGGGAAGGAATTCTTATGAAAAAACTTCCTCGGGAGGCTGCTTGAACACTTTATGATTCAGGGAAGCTGCTTTGGGTCATTCTGTATATTGAAAACAGCTGTACAAGACTCAGGAGAACAAATATGGGTTCTTAGAATGTAAAGTCTGATAGAATATTAGATTTTCTCAAATATTTCAGTGCCTGAAGGGATCCTTCAAGAAGGATGGCGAGAGACTTTTTACAAGAGCACACAGTGACAGGACAAGGGGGAATGGATTCAAAGTGAAAGAATGTAGGCTTAGATTAGATATTAGGAAAATTCTCCTGGCTGTGAGGGTGGGCAGGCCCTGGCACAGATTGCCCAGAGAAGCTGTGTCTGCCCTATCCCTGGAAGTGTTCAAGGCCAGGTTAGATGGGGCTTGGAGCAGCCTGGTATAGTGAAAGGTGTCCCTGCCCATGGCAGGCGGTTGGAAATAAAGGATATTTCAGGTCCCTTCAAACACAAACCATTCTGTGATTCGAGAATTCTGAATTTTTCAAACTACTTTTACCAGATTAAATAGAATTTGAGGGCAATTTTATGAGGAGTTGTTGATAATGAAGATAGTCATGTTTAAAGTAAATCCTGTTATGCAATCAATTCAAAATATACTTAGGGCATTTTGAAGAATGGAGAGTTTATACTTCTGGTTAGCAGTAGGTTTTTGTGAGAATCTGTTTAGGGAATAACTCTATACATTATCCATGTGTTCCTAAGAAATCAGAAATGATTGAAAAAAATGGAGTTGGGGGATTATTGTTGTTGTTCTTTTGTTTCCCTGTCACGTGCTCAGTGGTGTGGAGTGAGGTCCATGTACTCCAGGTTTGACCTGGGCGTGGTAAAGCTGGACTTCTGCAGGCCTGCATTTTGCAGTGTGGAGGGGAAAAGTTTGCAAACGTGTTTTGGTACTTTCTGTACTCAGTTCTGGCTCTGTGTGACACAAGTTTGGAAGCTGCTTTGCCTCTGCTCCTGTGCACATGTGCACACACACTCGCGTTGAGAGAACAGCCAAGCAGGTCTTGCTTCCTTGCTTTTCTCATGGATGAGGTGTGAAACTTAGGTGCTCTTTGTTTTCTTTGTGTCACTGTAGGGCTCAGGAAAGGTGCTGGGCCAGTGTCTGGCTGAAATGGCTGGTTTTGCCTGAAGAACTACCTAGAAATATTATTAATCCAACCATTTTTCCCTCCTAAAAGAAAAACACATAAAAAAAAAATAGCGTTTTAAAACTCATTTGAAGTTTTATTTTTGTGTTCAACTAGATCTGTTTGTACATAGGGGGGAAAAATCATCTGAGATGGTGTAGGACAGAGTCTGACACCAGTAAATAAGCTTTTTACCTGTAAAATTTCACCAAGCTCCTCTGTAGATTTACCATGAAATCTATGTCAGACTTGCCTGGCTAAATTCCAGCTGGAATGATGAATTATTTTCCCTTGCTTTTTTTTTAAATTTTGTTTTATTTCTTCTGATTTATTTTACCTGAGCAATTTTGAAGTGGTACTTCCAGGTCTACCATGGTGTGTATATATATACTTTTTTAATTTATATCCTTTGTGTGAATATAATGTGGAGAATTGAGGAGATGAGCTCCACAACATAAGTTGGGGTTGGATGTCCATTGACTTGCTGTGCTTTTGGGTGTCTCAACCCTGATATTTTCTTAAAGGTGCTGGGTTAAATTGACTCTGCACATGAAATTTAGGAAGTGAAAAAGCTCAGTGGATATTGGAGGTTGAAAAGAGGCACTTGTATGGTGACTGTGTTGCCAGGATATTTTTCCTATATGAAAATTGTAAACAGGTTGTGTAAGACTCGCTTGGACTTCATGGCGTATAATTTCAGTGATAATGTTTGAGCACAATTATGAAACAAGACTGTTTCCTTTCCTGTGAGGTTCTGGTGTTGCAGACTTCACCCTCCCAGCGAGTTCCTGTGTCTGTAGCTGTTCCCAAAAGCCCTCAGCAGCAGCCACACAGAGGAGAGTCCTCTAACTCGGCTGCAGGGACAGTCTGCAGCAGCACTAATGAACCCCGTGGGATGGGGACAACTCCAGGTGCTCTCTAAGCTGGGCTTGAGTGATTTGTTGCCTCAAACTGTGGGGAAGCCAAGCTGTGTGACCACAGTGTCAGTCTGTGTCACTTCCATGGAGGTGACTCCAGAGTGGTCCCTGCTAAAAAACTTCACAAACCCTCTTTATTAAGAAGGGGGAGATAGGCTTGTACTGAGGGCTCTCAGGAAAGGAAGTGTGATTGCTGGGCTTTGCTTTTGGGGTGAAAGCGTCTTACAACTCTTTAATAACAAGTTAAGTGGGACTGGATGGTGCCTTCAGGTGTTACCCTGCTGAGAGTCACCGGCTGCTCAGTTCCTCTTACAGGAGGAAGGTGTAACCAGAGGGTGCTGCTCTCTTCTCATGGGGGTGGGACCTGGAGCTCTACATCAAGCAGCCACCCCTAAATGCCAGCTTTCCTAATGCAGAACCTTAAATAGTTTGCTGCTATTGCTGTAAAATTCCTTGACCAATTCTTTTACCAGACTCCTCTGTTGTGGCCATCTCACTCCCTGTGGGAGGGAGAGCTGGATGAGTTTCAGGAGACACAGTGTCTTGTCTTCCCAACCTCTAAATCTTGTGATTAGGCAGATTCATGGTCAACAGGTCACAAATGGACCTGTCACAAAAGGACTGGACATGAATGTGTGCTCTAGCTTCCCTAATGGAGCAGTTGTGGAAGCAGGGGGATGGAAGGGGGAGGGACTGCAGGCAGCTGGCAGGCTGGTGTGTTCTCCCTGAACATCATCCCCTATTGCTCCCACCAGGGAGAAGATCCTGGTTAGAGAGACCATTAGTCCTGCCTGGTGAGGCATTTCTTCTTAATGTAACATGGAGTAGGTGTTTCTCACTTTTAAAAACCAAACTGCTCAGGCTTCTCAGGATGGACTCATTTCCCCTCATTGCCCCTGTCATCAGGAATAAGTTTAAATTTTCCTAAAATATGAAGGAAATGCTTCTGCATTATTTTTTTTTCCCAGCAGCACTGGTGCCTGGAGCCATTTTTCCCTTGTGGGAAAATAAGTGCTGTAAGCCAAGTCCAGCATCTCGAGATTGGTTGGATTTTTTTTTTCCCTTTTGCCTTGCAATGAGTGACAGTTCAATTATTCCAGCACCATGGAGCTCTTTGGGATGCCATGGAGTGGTACATATATTTATACATATGCACTCCAGTAGTTAAGCCCAGCCAAGGCAGTGCTGATGACGTGGGGTGGGGTGCTGTATTCCTAGAAACAGGAATATCCACGTGGCTGTAACTGAGTGATTGGAATGTGCCACTAGCTGGGATTTGCTGTTGGGTGCATCAATAAGCACCAGCCATTTAAAATGGGAGATGTGCAGCCACACTCACACGTGCTTCTTGCCACAGCATTTCACTCAAGTGTGGAATGCGTAGGAGAAAGTCTTTTGCTCTCTCTTCACACAGCACAGGTAGGTCTGGAGCATCTTCTTGCAAAGTTGACAGTGGATTACCAGATTTATTTCAAATTTCCTCCCAAAACTACACCCCAGCAAAGTGCACTTGCTGCTCTGAGTTGCTGATGAGACCTGGAAACCTTGTGTTGGTCACTAAAACCCACAAGCCCCTGAACAAGCAAGTCATGGATTAGCTCGTGCTGTCCTGGATGACTTGTTTTCCAGTGTGCATATGGGGATTGCTTTCTGCTGCCCACCAGTTATTTAATCCTGTTTTAGCACAGAACTTTGGTGGAAAAAGCTACTAAATCTCCTTTTCTAAAACAGACCTTGATTGTTTATCATGGAGCAATTAAAAGGAATGTGAATATCTGTTTATGAAGGCACTAAAGCTTGTAATACCTTTCTCGTTTGCTTTGGGTTTATTTCAAGTTTTTTGATGGCTACCAGTGCCAGGTAGGAAATAAAAGACTTTTGGAGCAGAAACTGCACGCTGGGGTTTTGTAATTTTTTTTTGTTTGAGTTCTAGGATTAAATATGATTATAAAGGAGACAGGACTTCAAACAGTGCCAGAACAGTAACTGTAGTGTTTAAGTTACATGTCTTGTTTAATCAGTAATATTAATGAACTTTCAGTACTTGTGTGTCAGAAGGTAATTTGAGGGATACTGTGTACACATCCAGGATGGTTTGTACCACGGAGTCCTTCAGTGTAAGTACCGAGTGTTTCACACTGAGAAACAAAGCGGATTTTCTTTGTTTACTCCTGGTAAAGAGTAAATACCCCCTTTATGTTTCATCCCAGCACTTGAACAAATACCTGTCTGCTCTGTCTGATGAAAAAGCCCCAAACTTGCAGGTTGCAGCTGGTGAGAGAGGCCAGGTTTGTGTGTGAGCAGGGACTGACCACGCTCTGCCAGCACTTGGTTGTTGCCCATCCCCGGTCCGTGCCCTGCAAATACAAAACCCCAGGCTGAGGCAGGAGGGAAGCTCAGCTGCAGCTCAAGTGGCTGCTGCCCGTCAGCACCAGAGGAGCTTTTGCTTTCATCTCTGGGCCGCAGTGCAAGGACAAAAGGGGAGGCTTTGAAAAGCCGTAATGAGAATCAGGAGCTGAAATCCCATTGACTTTTAATGAGGGTTAGGGGTAGGCGCCCTCGTTGTGCATCAGAAGCTTCCTCCTCTTTCTCGATTGTTCGAGTGGCTGGTGGAGGAGGGGATGTGCCCCTGATACCTTCTGGACTCCTACAGGAACAAAAGTCACCTTGAGTTATTTTGTTTGCTGCTTGGCCTGAGCTGAGCACAGATCCCCTTTCCTTGTGTCCATGAGGAGTGGTCAGTAATCACCCCCCCCCCCCCCCCCCCNGATGGAAGCACCGAGAACTTACAGCTTGGTTTCTTTGTGCTGCAGCACTGGGTGTCTCCAGGACACGGGGTGAAGGTTTTCCTGAAGGCAGGTGCTGGTTCTGTTCTGTGGGAGGGGTTTTACCTGGTGACCTGCAGAAGGTGCTGCAAAGGTGAAGCAGTGTTGGAAGTCCCTTCCATGTACCTCCATATGGCTGTGCTTGCAGGAAAGGGAGTTTAATGATTAAAATACTTCATTCCTTGAATGACTGAAAAAGTCACCTCCCTAATTTTTCTTTGATGTTATGTAGAGATACTGTCATAACTTACACCTTTGACAGCAGTGCCAGTCACAACCTTGGAAAAAAATGCTGCTAGCATACTTTTTTTTTCTTTTAAATTTTCTTGATACATTCAGCTCTTCCTCTCCAGGTATGCTTTTGCCAGGCTGACAGGGAGCTGCTCCCATGTCAAGGGCTGGTTACCACACACACACTTGGAGAATTCTCTGCCAAGTGCCCAGGCAGCTTTCCCACTGTGGCTCTGGTGCTCATGGAGTAGGGTCACAGCCAACCTGAGTGGGAGAGAGGGGAGGGCTGTTGGTTTTGGGAAACATATGGGAAATGCAGAGACTTACTTCTTTGAGAGTTAAAGTGTTCCTGCATACAGCATGGAATTAGACCCAGCTTTAAATCTTGTTTGTGCTCTCCAAATTGCCAGCTGGTTCCCCTCTTCCTGCCTCTGTGAATGCATTGCGTATTGCTTGCCTTAATCTCTGAGAATTTAGGACTTGATTTGTAGTTAGTTTTGATCAAATTCTTTATTTCTTCTTCTGTGCTTGAAGATCTTTGTATTTTGTGTGCTTATTGTAAGTGTAGGGTTTGGTTTTAGAACATGAACCTATGGGGAGTCTGCAGCAAGTCCCTCAAAATTCTGCATTATTTCAGGAGTTGAGAAGGAGGTGCATCTGTATGCAACCCTCACCTCTTTTGGAAAAGGTCTTTGGATGCATTATGGATGAGGCTTGAGACAAAGTGCTTTTTAAAAAGTTTATCTCGCGCAGTCACGCTAGATATGAATGTGCAATCCATACTTCTTACAGTGCCGAGCCTGGTGTCCACCTCTCTGCTTGTGGCTTTCCTCCACAATTCAATCATCTTCTTTATTATTCATAGGGGAAATGGTGACTGATGGCTTTGTACAGCTTCTCCAGTAGAGTGCTGGCAGGTGTGGGTTGGTCATTTGCCTTGAGATGGGTTTCACAAATACCTTGGCCAAAGCTGCTCTTGCACGTGGGCTGTCTGGGAAACCAGTGTTCTTGCAAATGCCTGGACTGACCTCCCTCTGTGTGTTGTACATGGATTTTTACTTCACCATTCCCCACACTTTCTATAGTATCATGAAGGAATCTACATCAGTGCTTGTTTTTCTTAAAGGTTAAAGTGTATTTTTATAACCTGAACACTTACTACTGGAAAACTAAGCTGAGGTCTCTGATTTTTGGCTATTAATACTACACCCTTCAGCTGTTCTGTCTGCATCTTTATAGTTATGTAACTTTATTTTTGGTTTAATCTTTTCATTATATAAGCTTTTGTCATTTTTTAAGAACAGATTATGAAAGCACAAGTCTGAAGAAACTAGTCTTGGGTGCTTCAGGAAAAAACTGAACATAAGGGCAGAAGTATGGCAATATCTTTGTCACTAAAAAAGGAAAAAGATGGGAAGGAGAAGGCAGGGAATGGTTTCAACCACGTGAGCAATGTTTTTTGATCTTTCACCCAGTAGTGTCTTTGTGCTGGACAGTAACCCCCTGCATTACCTTTATCTGTGTTTTATGTAACATTTGCCCTAAAACTAAGCTGTTTTCTCAGCATCTTGATAGCTGAGAATGTGACAGAAGGTTATTAAAAAGTAGAGATCATGGAAGTCTCCAAAATAATTAAAATACATAAACCACCAGTAAGTAGCACATAGCAAGCAAGGGGCTGAATTAAACCAATAACTCTTTAAACACATAACCTTAACAGCTCATGCACTGCCACGGCAGGCTGTACTACAGTCCCTACCAGCATGGCTTTAATGATGGCAAGAGCTGAAATACAGTTGTAAAGATTATATTAAAAGAAAAAATAAAGTAAAACAGATGAGCTTGGTGGGTTTTAGGTTTGCTCTCATCCTCCCTCCCCCCCTTCACATGGATTTCGTGCTGCAGGCTGGCGTTCTGCAGACTGTTCCGTGGGCTGAGGGCTGGAGTCGGCACCTCTCACTTGTTGGTATTTAAGAAAATAAAGCAAAAGTGGGTTTGCCACATGAGTTTCAGTAAATATGGTCAGGACTCAAACCGTGCTTGTTGCTTTGGGAAGGAAAGAAGTGTTATTTAGGAAGCTTTGGAGTGAGTGTAGCTGAGAAAGTGGGCTCTGCATGTTTTCTAGAGTGGACTTGGTTTGAACATCATCCCCACCATTTGCTTGCTGTTAACTGGTGAAGTTTCGACTCGGGGAATGGGCAAGGTGAGCCCCAGGGATGGTTTATGCTGAGGCTTTCTGCCCACCTGGTTATAGAACCTGTCTTCTGACATGTTTGTAAACGGGCCTTTTTCTGATTTTGCCATGAAATTGGTTCAGTTTCAGCTGCCAGAATGTGTTATTTTAGTGCTTGTTTTGGCTGTGGGCTTTGCACAGAAGCATTGCCAGCTCCAAGTGGTCCTTGGTGTTTCTGTTCCTGCTAAGATAGCTCAGACAGTGTGAGAGGGATCAATCCATTGCTGTGACACATGTGTGGTGTCACCGCTGCTCCTGCCTGCCCAGCCACAGGCAGAGCTGGGCTGCACATGCCCTTCCGTGGGTAATGAATAAATGGGTTTTCTGGCTGATTCTTCACTTCAAACCATACAATAAACAGTTTAATGGTATTAGAGCCATTAACTGTGTGTATATATACTAAGAGTTACATACAGAGTAATAAGGACACCTGAGCAAACGCATGTCTGATGTGGTTTTTTTAAGAGACGTGTTTTTATGGAGCATTCTTTCTTTCTTACCTCCACAGCTTATTAACTGGCTCCATGAGAAAATGGGTTTGCTCAGTGTATCCCCTGTTCCCCCAAGTCCCTCTTTTTCCCCAGCCTTGCAGGCTCCTTTGGGTATCGTTGTGGTTTTGATCAGTCTTGTGCCAATCTTCAAGAGAGATGTCACGCTCATTTTTATGTATATAACTTGCAGCACAGTGGGGAAGAAGGGGAGGAGTAAAGGACAAGATCGGCTCTATCCAGGCACGAATTCATTTGTGTGCTTTAACTTTCTCACCCCTTTTTTTTTCCTTTCAGTCACTTAATTTAAAAAAAATAAAAATCTAAGGTAGTACTGTAGAGTTTCCAGATGTCCCTTATAACCTTCCTTTTGGTGGTGGTTGCTTTAGCTCAGCAGAATTGCTTGGAATGATTCCTTGGTGTTGTTGAGTGTCATAATTAATGGGATTTCTCTAGAAGTGAGACAGGTAGCCAGGGTTTTGGAAGCAGAAATCCTTTGTAGGAGAGAAGTTAATGAGACAGACAAGGAGAAATGCAGTAGCAGAAGCATTTGCTGAATTTCTTAGAAATGTCTTTGTGCTAGAGCTGCTCTGTCTGCTTCCCTGGCAGTGCAGGGAAATGAAGGAGAAAAATGGTTTAAACCTCCGCTTTCTGTGTCTTTCTCCCTCCTTTTAGGAAAAGCAGAGGGCTGGGTTTGGTCACTTAACTCTGCAAAGTGTCTGCCCCAAATCTGTTTTCTGTCCAAACAATGCAGTTTCATCAAATCTGAGATATTTTGGTGGAATGACTTAAGAAGACTTTCTTCTTAAAAGTTTCATGTGACTTAATTAAGAATTTATATTTCCAAATGAGAACAGGATTTGTGAGTACACACGCTTGGGTTTCTCTTAGTCAAATCTTTTCAAATTGAGCCTTCTCGGTGCTTTTGGAAGAAAACAACAACAGAAATGTCTGAATAATTTAAAACCATCTTTAGAGCAATATGTTATGACAATTTCCTTTTTCCTTTTCAAAATTTCCATGGCAAGGCAAGATCATTCTCTTAGAACTGTGGTTCTGTGGAATATCAAGATGCCATTACTGTGTGGAAACAGAAAGGCAGCAACAGGCAGTGCTTTTGTTATGTCACTATTAAAAGTTACAGAAATATTTCCCATTCTTTGTCATGGAAACTCTTTACTTTTCCTTGCCTCACAATAGGAATGCTCAACTAGTCATTGAAATGTCGTTGCCAGATACTTTAAATAAATTGTTTTCCTCGAGAAGGAAAAACTATCAACAAATTCAAGAATTTATTCGATTACGTCATATGTACAAATAAGAAATTTGAATATGCATAAATAATTTCCCTTGGATTGCTAATGAAGTTGACAGGCAAGAAAACAAATGGCAGGCATTTTTATTCATTAAACTCATTATTGAACTGAAGAATTCTTTAAAACTTCTGGTACAATGACTACTTCTTGAATCTTATCTTTGTATCAGACTCTTCTTAATTGCTTTTAATTAATGAAAGTTTGGGGTTTTTTTTATCCCCAGCCTTTTTAAGCTTTGTACACAATGTTAATCCAGACGTGTGGGATTCGAGTTGTGCTGAATCTGTTCTGGTGTTCTCTGTGCTTTTGGCCATATCGGCATCTTTGTTCTGTGAGCCTCCTGAAAAGCCTTGTAGCTCCCTGTGAGCAGGAGCACTTGCTCTTCCCTGCATTTTTATTGCTTTCACTTTTCCCAAGATACTAAAATCCAGGCAAGGGGAGGGGAGGGGGCGGTTATTCATATGAAGCTTGAATGTTGTTTTGGCACCTGGGTCAGGGCACCTGCTGGTGGCAATCCAGGCTGGGGCACGAAGGGATTGAGAGCAGCCCTGCAGGGAGGACCTGGGGGTGCTGCTGGGTGAGAGGCTGGACATGAGCCACCAAGGGGGAGGCCACCACGTTGTTTAGAGGATGGAGCACCTCTCCTGTGAGGAAAGACAGAGAGAACTGGGATTCCTCAGCCTGGAAGAGGGAGAGCTTAAGGGTCTGAGCATTTATGGCCTTCCAGTACCCAAAGGGAGACCACAAGAATAGAGGGAGAGGGACTGTTTAGAGGGGACTGGAGTGACAGGACAAAGGGGGGATGGATTCACATTGACAAAGGGCGGGTTTAGATACTAGAAAAAAAGTATCTTTGCTGTGAGGATGATGAGCCACTGGCACAGGTTGCCCAGAGAAGCTGTGGCTGCCCCATCCCGGGAAGTGTCCAAGGCCAGGCTAGACGGGCTTGGAGCGCCCTGGGATAGTGGAAGGTGTCCCTGCCCATGGCAGGAGGTTGGAACTTGTGAGCTTTAACGTACCTTCCAACCCAAACAATTGTACAATATTATCCTAATATACTAAGGAAAGTGTGTTGGCATTTCCAATATAAATACCTTGGTACAGCAGATTTCATTGAGCTTGTTTGAGAGCTGGATACAGACCAGGTTTTTTCTCATTCACAAATCTACAGTTTTCTTCTTGATCTCCTTTCCTTGCTGCAGAAATGATAACGTGATACATTTTTACAGAGCCAACATTGTTTTGGAATATAAATACAAAGGCTAAAATTCCTGCAAGATTGAATTTAGGTTTGAGATTGCAGTGTAAGGAAGAGGGATGGGAATAGGTAGAGCTTGGTCTTATTTAATGACATTAATTTTTCTTGTAGCTGATTCGTGCTTAAACATTGTAGCTTGATTATACGAAGCTAAAGGCTCTCATTGAAGTCTCCTGCTGGGCTCCTGGAAAGCTCTGGTGCAATAAGGTTTGCGGGCTGGTAACAGGCTGAGGAGCCTGCCTGCCGGGAGAAGCCACGCCTTGGAAACCGGAGCAAATTTGAGAGAAAAAACAGAACAAAAAAGAGTTGGATGACAGGGCAGACTTTGGGACTCTCTCCTGTGCGAAACGGGCACAGCAGGTGCACTAAGCATTGGGTGGGAAAATGCAACACGCTCCAAGCCGAGGGGCGGCCCCGCCTCGCTCTGCTCCTGCCCCCGGAGCAGCCGGGAGGGCTTGAGGGCATCTGCGAGTCACTCGGCACTTGATTTTGGAGTGTGGGACAGCAGCGGAGTTGAAGCTGCTCCATGGAATGGGATCCTCGAGGGAAGGCAATGTCCTCGGTTCGCCTGCTGAAGAGCTGAGCTCTTCTTTTATAGAGCCTGGTCTCTATAAAGCTTAACAGCGAGGGAAGTGTCCCCTTGCAGGGGACTGCTCGCGAGTCACCACGTGCTTGAAGGAGTCCCGAAACAGGGCAGTGCTGAAGGACTCGATGGATAGGTTTATAGTCAGCTGATGGTTTAATTAATGTAGCGTCTTAATGACTTGTCTCCGATTTAATTCTTTCCAGATGTTTAGATTTAATGGAAGTCTCTTCAGAGGTTCTCGAGGTAGGTAACATCTGGAGAGAGCATTCAGGGCAAGCTTGCATGGAAGTAAAACAATACTCCCTTAGTTGTTACCTTCCATGTCAAGACAAGGCAGTCCTGAGATTTGGAGAGGTTTTATATAGTTTCAGATATAGATATATATGCACACACACATATTGTTTTAGATCAGACAGCTTGGCCTAAGTACAGCCAAGCTCGCCCCTGTGTTACAGTAAGACTCAGCTTAGTTTGCAAATATGCAAATGAAAACAGGGGCCATTGAGCTTTCTTTTGTTGAAAGCTTGGGTCTTAATAGTTTTTTAAGATTGCTGTGGTAGAGGCAGGTGAGCTGCCCACTCAGGGGCCTGATGAGAGCAGACAGCAACCAGGGCAGCTGATGGCATTGTAAGATGCTTGGCTTGCATCTTTAGCAGACACTCCAGGAGAACTTTTCATTCCTTTCAACTCTGTTCAGTCGAAAGATTGAGATAAAGACTCTGCTTTTCCATATCTTAGGAAGCTTTTGCTTTTATAGTACACTATAGAATTATAGGACGAGTTATCTGCATTTTCTACCCATATGCAAACCCTTTGAAAAATCCCTTGCAGTATTATCAGTCTTAGATGATCTAGCTGCTGTTTCTTTAGTTAGCACAGCGAAATGATTTGATTTGCATATGTTTAATGTTGTAAGAGAACAGGTATTAGGACTTGTCAATGGCAGTGCTCAAACCCAAGAGCAGTAGGAAATGCTTTCCTGAAGCCCTGTCCCAATGGGACAAGTGAAGCACTTGGAGATACGTTTAAAGGGTTACTTAAAAACACAAAATCACTCCCCCAAAAGCTTGATGTTAAAACACATATTTGCCCATATGTTTTAGATGAGCTATCTGTATTTTCGTCGAAAGTTGATATCAGATGGAAATTCAAGCCTTGGAGGTGTCCTTACCAAAAGACACTTGTGGTCAGAGCTCCGAGGGCCCGGGACGGTTCCATTTCTGTAATTCCACTGCGTGAGCTCCAACCGAACCTGGAGGATTTCACGGCTCACACGGGCAGGGACCCTCTTTGCACCTGCCCGGAGCCTCCTGTTGCTGAGCAGGGATGTTGGGCTGCCTGTGTCCCGCTCCCTGGGGGAGGCTCACCTTGCATCCTGCTCCCCCTTACAGGAAAGCTCCTGCTTCGTCATTGCAGTTGTGTAATTTTAGAGATTTTTCCCGAAGAGGTGGGTTTTTTCCGTACGTTTCTAAATCTAATGAAGCTTTTAGAAATGCTTTCTGACTTTTAATGTATTCCCTCCGCTTTCCTGTTGTTGATCGAGTTTCTTTGTTCTTGCCACTTAAATAGCATACACAAAACCTATTTGCACCCAATTGATATTGCTGAATATCGATGCAAAGCAAAATTAAACATTAGGTTTAAATAATGGGCTTGTTTTTCACACTCCTTGTTTTATTATTTTCTAATATAACTGTAATCAGTGAATATTGTAAACAATTCATATAACTGGGAGACAAATAAAACAGGATAGAAATTTTATGCATGATAGGACACCCAGACTGTTAATGTCTAAGATGCAATTTATTTTTAATAAACTAACAATTCCCATTTGCAACTCTAACCACTCTTCTGAATGCTGCTGGGTTTATTTGTTTTTCAGAAGTTGTATTAGTTACTTCACAGTTCTTTCGGGGACACTTTAAGTCACTGGTTGAACTCCCCACCCTGGAAAGCTGAGACTGATGTTTTTCCCTCAATAACCAGGATTTTCTCTGCTGCAGTTTCTGGAAAAAAATATTTACACCCAGCATTTAGTAAATCATCAATAGCAAAAGAAGGAAGGCTTCTTCCACTCAGAATACCTTGGTAGTTGTTGCAAAGCCAATCTTTCTCTCTTACAAGTAAGTGGCATGGGACTTATGGCACTTACCACTCTTTTTATGCTCATTTTTTATTCATTTTCTGAGGAAGACTGTATTTTCAAATGAAAAATGGAGGTGAGGGAGGGGAAGTGCTTAGAAATCCGCTGCTCACAGAGCTGCAGCAGCAGACAGCTCCTTTCTTAAAAGTATATTTTAAATAGCAGAGAGTAGGAACCTCTACAGAAAATTTGTAAGTAGTGGGGGAGTAGTGTGATGACAGCAGAGTAATTTTTTTACTACTTTTTCTCCTGGTAAGGAGTAGATAGTTTAGAGAAGCTATAAGTGATTAGAGGGACAAAAACCTGCTTGAACAGTGGTGGGTGTGTGATGAGGGGCAAGGGCTAAGGGGGAGATGAGCAGATGAAAGGGGGGTGTTTGGTGCAGGTTTAGAGAAGAAAACAAGTGAATGATTACTTGATTCTTCAAGATGGGATTACTCCAGCCAGAGATGGAAAAGCCCAGTTTTAGTACAATTTCTGTTTCAGGCAATAATATGACTAGAAACATAAATTTCTGTAGAAATCTTAATTTCTTTTAGCATTAAGCAATATGAAGCTTATCCTTTCAAAAAGAAAACCGATGCAGTTATTACTCCTTTCAGCAAGATGCAAATTATATATGTAGTATTGCCAATATAGTTTATACAAGATGCTCTGTATTCATTGTCTTGGTTTAATGAGCTGGGCTAATTATACTGTGCCATAACTAACCAAGTAACAACAAAATTGATTTTCTTTTTTTCTTCTACAAGATGCTCTGGGCTTGTAGTTCTCAGATTTAATATACCCATGTAATTGCACAGTGTTGCAGTTGAGCAACTCATCGGGGAGTACTTGGATTGTGAGTAGTGTTGCAAGTTCTTGTCCACTTTGTCCACACTTAAGACGCTGCACTTGGGAATCACAGAATCGTTTGGGTTGGAAGGGACCCTAAAGATCATAACTCCAACCCCACTGCCATGGGCAGGGATTAACTGCCACCCAGTAAGCTGAGAAATAACATCTTTATTTCCTTTTAAACAAAAGAATTCATGGAGCAGTCAATGCTATTTAAAATACCATGAAATCTATTATGAAGAAGAAAAGCCACCAAATAAGTGGATTTAGAACCATAATTTGACCAGCAGTGTGTTCCTTTTGAATGGTGCCCAATTAATACCAGTTTGAAGCATAAAACAAAGCAAAAATTGCCTCATTTCTCCAGCTTTGTATGTTGGTTTTTGTTTGTTGGTGTTTGGTTGGTTGGTGGGTTTTTTGGTGTATGAAATGTTTTAGGTTTAAGTTTTTGAACTCACTATAGTCCTTCTTGAGTAAGATAAAACTGTTAAGCCACAGGGCAAGTTGGCCATGATACAACCCTTTTGACAGCTGAAAAAGACCTAATTTTACCAGCAGTATAATCTGTTTGGGGTGTTTCCCCCCACACACACATTCTTGATGAGACAGCAGAATAGAAATGCCAGCTGTTCTACAAGTGGGTACCTGGTATTTCACACCAGCGGCACGAATGCTGCTGTTGCCATCACGTTGCAGAAACACCTCCAGTGCGTCTGTTTTCCTGGGACTGAATTCCAGCTGTTGGTTTCCAGTCTTCCATCTGCTTGGCTTTGGTGGCTCTGACGAGTTGCAGGTCAAAATTAAGCCTTGTTTGCTGCTGGGAGAGTGGCAGCCTTTGCAACACTCCGATGCTTGGCTGTAATTGCAGGATAATTTGGGTGTTTTCCTTACCTTGCTGGAGGGAATGCACACACAGCACGGCTCTGCTGGAATGGCCTGTGATTCTTGCTGTGGAATGGGAATGGCAGTGCTGGGAAGGAGGAGATGACCTTCTCATCTTGCACAGGTGTGAAAACTCCTCCTTTACACGGCCATCAAAAGCTGAGTGTGATTTCGATTCTACAACTGTAGTAAACGCTGTAATCTCCATTCTACGACCTGTAGTAAATGTTGGGTTTATTGCCAGGTGAAAATATTTCCAGCTATTAACTATGGAATTGTAAACTACACCTCTGTGGATAAGTAAATCCCAGTCTCTCACTTTGGACTGTGGCTGAACACTGTGTGCTAACAAATAAGGCAGAATGATTTTGGATTGTTTTTATTTTTTTTTTTTGCTAAGGGCCTGTTTTTGAATTAATGCGGAATTTGGGACATACTTGGAAACTCATTATATTTCCCATCATTATCTAACCCTTCAAAAGATAACTACACTTAATCTCTTTTCTGACCTATGCTGATAGTTAGTGTTTTCCCCCCAGAATTTGTCTTGTTCCTTTTTTTTTTTCTTTATGGCCAGATAAAAAGGCATTGAAGAAAGGGGATGGCTGCAGAACCAGATGCTTCTGTGCTGCTGTTTTTGCCCTGAGGACTCTGTGGGAGTTTGTTCTGCTCCAAAAATCATAAATCACAGAATCCCAGAAGGGTTTGGGTTGGAAGGGACTTTCAAGCCCATCCATTTCCAACCCCCTGCCATGGGCAGGGACAACTCCACCAGCCCAGGTGGCTCAGAGTCCCCTCAGCCTGGCCTGGGGTCAGGTACAGCAGACACACACAGGAGCAATGCACTGCCTGTGCACAGCTAATGGGAGGAGTCCCAGCTCCTTTAATTTTCCTCCTGGGCAAGTCTTCCCTGTAATTTTTCGGGCTTGTGTTGCAATAATTCCTGCTGCTGGAGTTCCTGGGAGCTGTAAAGCAGCAGCTGAGGGTGCTCAGTGCAGACAGGTGGTACTTGTGCTGCCTGCTGGGATCCTCACTCGGGAACCACACACCTCCAGGAGTAACTGACTTCACTTCTGCAAGCTTTGGGCTTCACTGACTTTGATTTCTGTAATGTCACGTCATGCATGGAATTTTAAAAGTTTTAGCTTATAAGCACCACGTACAGGTAGTTGAAATTACATCGGTTCTTCGTTGAGCTTCCATTAGCTTGAATTTAAGACAAATCTCTTTTTAGGCTGTCCCTTTCTTTTTTTTTTTTTTTTTCCTGGCCAGAAACACGTTCTGGTATTTTAACTTATCTTCCCTCTTAAATGAAAGTTGCTATCTGAGACCCTCTTTGACAATGGACAGTAGTTTCCCTTAGAAACCCTCAGCAGTAATCTGTTCTGGTGGGTGCTTTTAACACATCTTTTTGCCACTGATTTAACTTAATTCCTGTATATTGATGCTCTGAATGGCTGTGGAAAAGTTCTCCTCTCCATTAAAATGCTTCATGCCTAGTGTCACTATGCAAGTGAAATCATGCAAGAGACAAGTTTTTGCATGTAAATTTTTTTTAAAGTGTGTGGGGGAAAGCAGGAGAGCAGCAATGTGTGTCTCTGATGCCTTAGAGGATGAAAGATTGGGTTGCAGTGGCTCCTTGAAAGGCAACAAAAAACTGGTATCTCTGCTTTTATAGCCCCAAATCTGGGTAAGTAGAAGTTCAGAAGAGGGAAGCACTTACAGCAGTATAACTGATGTTTACCTTTTTTTGTTTCTATATAAGAAACTAAAGCTTTTTTGGGTGCAGTTAAAATTGATATATATTTTCTGGAAAGGTTAAAACACTGAGAAAATAGGACCTTTTTCTGTTTTCTTTCTGTGGGTTTACTCCATCCTTCACCTCCAGCTGGCACCAATTCAGTTCTCTTGCCCTGCATATAGTGCTTTACCCAGATGTATGTACACCTGGAATTGGCAGCGCTGACTTAAGTGCTATTTCCAATTTATTAAGAGCTAAAATCCACCTCTAAATTTTAGATACAATGGTTAGGATTATATTGGAGCTGCCAGTTATGAGGAATAAAAAACCCCTCAAGAATCATCTGTAATTTTTCAGCTTCCTCTGTTAAACAAATGAATGCGCTTTGCAAACTCACAATGAATAAATTCTCCGTGGAACTTGCACTTTCCTTCAGTGTTGCAAGAGAATGAGGTTTCTGGTGTGGTTTTTGTTTTCCTCCCCTACCACGTGCTCCCTGTAGATCGCATTAAGTGTAAGCAACACTCGTGTCAAGAACTGAAAACCTCCAAATCCTGGAACTGGAAAAGGTGATCCAGTGAAACGAGAAGCCTCAGATCTGACTCCTCAAAGTACATTTGGGTCGTTTTTCCCCTTCTCCTTCTCCTTAAGCTGCCCTGCCTTGTCTGCACCATCTGCCAAACACACAAACTGGGGCTTCAGGGTTGTGCCACGTGTATGTGCCCAACGCTAATTTACGTGGGATGTCAAACAGGAATTTTTTAGCCTCTTGCTTTGCACTTTGGTGCTTTTAGTGGCGTTTTACTTAGTTGTGGTAATTTTCACAGGTTGAATTCAGGTTTGTTTGGACGTTTTGTTTCCTAGAGCTGTGATTAACCCGAGTTTTTTCTTAGGTATCTTATGTTGCCAAGTAAGTGTAAAAGTTAATAAAGGATATTTTTTGAGCAGGAAGCTTTTTTTTTCCCTGGGTGGGCATGACATCAGGAACTGCTGGAGCTTTTCAGTGGCAATTGTGGCACTTAAAAACTTCCAAATACTGTGTATTTTTTGTCAAAAAAATCCTCTTCTGAGCACTGTTACTGATGTCTCTAATAGGGCCACTACCAGTCAGGGAATCCTGGTAATAATTCTCTTTGCTGAACTTCCTTCAGATAGAATTTGCTTGAGGAAGGAGGAGGAACACCCCAGATACCCAATGTTTAAACTTTGATCAAGGAATCCTAGTGAGTGTTTCTGTTATTTCTTGAAAGGAAGAGAAAAAGGGGGAGTGAGGAAAAAGTCTCGGTGACTTAATCGTATTTGTTACGAAAATGTTTGGTTTGTATTTTAATAGAAATATAAAAGGAGTCACTGTTTTTGCATAAAAGCAGCTGACACTGCTTGGTGCCAAAGAGAAGTTCCAGCCAATCCTATGGAACAAAAGCAGCAGGGGAGGGAAAGGGTGACTCACGGGAATCACACCGGTAATGGAAAGGCAAGGCAGCTCTTCCCCGGTGAGGTGAGGCAGGGCTGGTGCAGGGGATGCTGAGCCTCGTGGAGCACCTCGATGATGCTCACCTCTCCCGGGAGCCCCGGGGGGGCCCATTTCGGGGCCATTCACGGGCGGCTCCAGCATTGGGCTTCGAAGTGGGTGGAACTGGGTAGTTTTTAAAGTTCCTGGAGTTGTGTGGCTGCAGTTCCACCCTCTGTTACGGGTACAGGTGACTCGCTGTGCTCTGTTGGGAAACGCGTTGCTTTGATTCCAAGTTGTGAAGTTTCTCCAGGCAGGCACGAGCGAGGTTGAAGGCAGTGGGTGTCTGTCTGGGGGCGGGGGCTGAGGTTTGTCAAAACCCCCTGAAGACTCAGCGAGGTATTCATAAGGTTTGACAGGATGATCCCACGTTCGGGTGGGCGCTGGCAAAGCCCTGAAGTGCCACATCTGGGGAATGTGACAGGTTTCTAATGGCCCATAAAAATAGAGCCTGAGAGGCGCAGGGTGTGCTGCGTCTGCACCAGAGAATCCCTTCCCCCTTTCAGGGGTGCCCCGAAGGCTCAGCTCAGCTCCAGGATGGCCCCCATCGTTAAAAGCAACAGGCTGCTTCAAAAGTGTCTCGAAATTTAGGATCCTCTGCTTCGAAACAAGAAAAAAATGAATTACAAGGCTGGAGCAAACAAGACAGGTCGGGACTCTCCTCCTGTACGAAACCAGCTGTGCTGCAGCTGTTGAGGTGCAGCCCAACAGCACAAATGTCACATAAAGCGTCACCCAGGGACGAGTGATGTGGAAAGAATGGAATTATTGCCTTGCCAGGATTGAAAAAAGCATGAGGGGAAGTTCGTTTCGGAAAGAAATTGAGTCAGAGGAAAAGAAAATGTACTGTTGCAACAGGTGATGCTGCACTTGCAGCTTCAGTTCTGAGTTCAGCGTGAAGTAGTTGTATAAAGCAAATGAACAGAGTGAAATGAAACTCCTAGAGGAAAAGTAAGCAAAATCACACAAATCACAGCATATGGAATGCTTATCTTAGAATTAATTATTCATATGGAGGAGTGTGTATATAAA
This sequence comes from Formicarius rufipectus, assembly GCA_013399695.1. Lineage (NCBI taxonomy): Eukaryota > Metazoa > Chordata > Aves > Passeriformes > Formicariidae > Formicarius > Formicarius rufipectus. The sequence continues at coordinate 142,106 of VXAU01003092.1, forward strand.
AAAATCACATAACCCAACAGTGACAATAGCCAGAAATCACAGTTTAGGGTATGAATCTCGGTGCTTTTGCAATATGAATATCTGAATTTGGTGTTTCTAACAGTAAGTCACTGGAATGTTCATTTGCACACCAGGTGCATGAGTACAGATTCAAATAGAGTTGCAGAGAATTGTGTGTATGATGTCAGTATTCATGTTTGAGGTAGCACATAAATCTTTGATGGCTATTTTCTTGGCAGTTACTAAAAGGGCCTGACTTGTTTGAAGAGGAGTAGCTTTTTCTACCTCAGGTCTTTACACACTTGACACTATTTTTTGAAATGCAAATAATTTCCCCTGATACAAATGTGATTTTTTAAGAAGTTTTTTAAAGACTTCATAATGAATTACAGATAATGCAAGTTAATTTTGAAGTTTATTAATTGGGTAAATAACAACTGATTGACTAGTCAGACCTGTTGCCTGCTCTATCCACAGGGTACCAGAATCCCCAGCAGCTCCTTCCCCCCTGTGAAGGCTCACACTGATCTCAATTACATGAGGCATTTTGGTAACACTTCCATAAAGTGTTGTCAGATGCAGTAGCTAATTTGTACTGTGGTGTTTGTTACTGCCCTAAATTAATAAAGTCTCTGAAGTTTTTGACCTTCAAGTAGTGCAGGGCGCTCACGTGTGACGCTGTTCCTGCAGAGGTTGAAGAACAATCAGTTGTGAGTTTAAACATAGTTTTTATAAAACCCACCCTAAAAACCTGTGATATTTTAATTTTTTTCAGTAGTTTTATGTGAATTACTGTTTTATCAGTCTTACCCCTTTCTGCATAGTAGCAGCTGTAGTTTATGCCTGTTTGATGTGTCCTGGACTCTTAAACACGAGAGAGATGTTGTTTGTGTGTATGCTTTTAGTTTTCAAATCTTTGGGGGCTTCCATATGTCAAGTCGGCTTGTTCTGTAAGCTTTTAAAGCCAGTCAGTCAATAGTTTGTGATGTGGAAAAGAATGGTGAAATCAAGGGGTGATGGGTGATATAAAATGCTTGAGTTTGGAGAGGAAGGAAGGAAAAGAAATTGTAGAGATTGGGATTTTTCCTCTTGCTTGGATTGAGCTTTAGGTGGCTGGACTTGAAATGGGTTCATTCTCATGGTGCTTTATATGAAAACTTAGTCAAAACTTCGTAAAATCTGGGTCAAGATTAGTGACAAAATTCTTAATAATTATCTTGGCTGAATTGCTTGAACCTGTTCTGCTATTCCCTTGAAAGATCCCTCAAGCACAAAGAATAGTATTGTTTTTCCAGTTCCACTGTGCCAGAGAAGAGGAAACCTGGATATTTCATGCTTTGTATGGCACAAGAGGGTCAGCAGATTTTTGGTTTTTTTCACTGACTGCTTTTCACCTCTTTCAATGGGCACTGACAGGAGTAACACCCTGAACATCTGCCTTCAGCATAAACTCAACAGAACTGTGTCCATGCATTGCTGCGAGAATGAAAGCAGTTTTCTTATTCCCAATGGTCTAGGATGGCCAGGAGTTTTCCTCTGGAGTGTCCATGTTGATGTGCACTGAGCTAAACACGTTCTTATACCGGATGTCAGAGCACATCTTTCCCTGCCCGTGTCTTCAAATGACACCTTTGCATGTCTCCTTTTTTAAAATGTTGTTTGCTTTCCCACCTGGCTGCAGGTGGGGGCAGAGGTATTTGTGCCCTGGCTGGTTCCAGGATGTAGATCCTTTGTCAGACTGGCAAGATGCTAACCAGCTATCTGAATCACTCATTTGTTGCCAGACATACAGCTAAATATGCTTAGTCTCTGCCTCTGAAGTTGCTTAGCAAGCTTGAAAGTTGGTGAAATGATCGCAACAATCCCTTTCCTCAGGCAAAAAGATGACTTTGGCAACAGCTTTGCCTGTTGTAAGAGGTAATACTTCTCTATCAATCAGAAGTGTAGCCATTTGTTATTGTTTTATAAAGTATTGTAGCTCACTTGGGCACAGATGTTATTTACCACCCTGAGCTGAGTTTCATGGATCACTGTACTACTCAAATACTCTTTTTCTGCTCTCTTTGACCCTGCATGCAGCTGAACTTCTGAATTGTGAAGGCACATTGTGGTGTGGACTAATATTGATTGCTGCTGCTCTTGTGTGGTGTTATCTGCTTCTAAACTGAGTAAAATAAAGAAGGTTGATTCTTTAGCCTGGCTGATATCTCCTGAGACAACCATTTTCGATGAGAACGAGCTGTTCTTGGCTCTGGAGCTGCCCTGACCAGTATCTTCTTACCATGGAGTAACTCTAGAGGATGGGGCTCAAAGATTGTCAGTAGCTGGAGGTCTAGAGGATGCAAAAATAATACAGATTTTATGTTGTACCTCTTAAAAGCAAAATGCTTTCATTACCAGTAGTTGTTAATTGTGCATTTAAGAACACAGTTGCTTCTTGTAGAAGTGATTTCTGGAGGGAAGATCATCCAGTTGCAAATGTGTCACAGAATGAGCATTATTAAACATCTGCTCGAGACTTGATTTGTGTGTGTTTTGCAGGAAGATGAGAGTTTCAGAAAGCTTAATGCTGATCTGCCCTCCTGGTTTCCAGGCTCTTTCACCCTGACATGTTGCCATTCATCAGAATGTCTCATTTCCCTCCAATGTCCCATAATTCCCAAGGGAATTGCAGGTGGCCCCGGGCCGCGTTCCTGGTCCTGCATGAACATCTCCATTTCCCTTTCTGAGGGCAAAGTGTGCCCCTTCTTCTCTGGATTCATGTAGGAAAATTTCTGATACTTATTGCACCAAATTTTTTTTTCCCCGTATCATCACATTTCATGGAATCATTGGATGCTCCTGTGCCAATTTTTCTATCTCCAGACCCCGAATCCCTCAAGCTTGCTTGGCTTTCATAGTCTTGCAATATATTTCTCAAGGTAGTTAAGGAATGATTTCTCTTTTTTTCCACTTCACAGTAACTTTTATTCTTCTGAGGGAACAAGGAGAAGGAACAAAGTGGAGGAGAATTGACAGTATTACACAAAACCCTGAATATAAAACAGCTGCAGAACATTCATGTGTTCGGGGAACTCGTGGCTTTATGAATTAACTCCTTTACCAAACTGCTGAGGCTGATTTATTACCTGTGAGAAGTACTGACTGAGACTGTAAAAATCCGAGGTTTTGTGTCTGTGATGCTGTAAAATAGGTGGTTATAAATAAGATTGGTGGGTATGAATAAGCTCATGAATTTCCCGTTGTTTCAGCCCCCGGGGCATCCAAAGATAACACGTCTAATTTCTCTGGGTAGCTTTGTTAGGTAGCTCAGGGAGTCAACCACTTCATTTGTTGGCTGTGTGATGTATATAATACCTAGTTGGTAGAAATGGCCTTGTCAGTTTTGCAGAAATGGATCCAAGATCATCAATTTTATTCCCTCCCATCTGTTAACCTGGCTCCTGTGTTCACCAGGCTACGTCTAGGAAATACAAATGCAAGGAGCCAGAAGGCTGGTGGAAATCTTGGTCTGGAGAGAACGAAAGTAACACAATTCTCTCGCTGCACGGGGACTTAGAGCTTAAATCCTGGTATTCCTAAGGGATCAGTGCAAGTGTGTTGATCCAGGAGCCTTGGCTGTCTCAGCAGGAATGCTCTGTGCTGAAGGGGACATATGGTGGGACATATGGCTCTCCCAGGACTTTCCTTGGCCTTAGCTGGTGAGAGGGGACGGGCTCTGGATGTGCAAGGTGGGATGCAAACCCCACCCCTGATGGCTTTTTCTTCCCCCACACCATTACAGGGAGGTCTTTTTAGCTCGAATTCTTTAGTTGCTCTTTTTTTCTTTTTGGCAAGTGAAGAGAGAAGTTTGCACAAAGGGAGCTGTGACTGTCTCTGACCTGCTGCTGCAGCCTGACTTTGCTGCCAGCAAGCTCTGGGTGAGAAATGATTTCACCTGTTTTAAATGGACTTTCCCCTCATTTTCAATCCCCTTCTGCTCCGTGTGGCGTTTTCAGCCTCTCCATGGTGGGTGCTGCTTTGTAAACCTGTGGTTCGTCTCCACCCTTCCCTTTCTGGTCTGGAGAGCCTTCCCAGTCTCTCCTCCTCCTACACAGGTCTGTGTTTTCAGCTGTGTAGTTCTTAAACTGCACCTTGTAACCTGCAGGCCCTGAGCAGTGGGGGTTTGCTGGGAGATAAGCAGCAGGCAGACCAAACCTTTCCACCTGGGAGAATAAATACCCTCCTAGAGCTGTGCTTGAGGGACTTGTGAAGAATTAAAAAATGCTTTTAATGAAAGTTCTCAAGAGCTTTCAGATGATGAAAACATAATGAAAGATTGAGGCTCAGCCACTGTGTGTTTGTGTTTCTTGAGTTATTCTCAAAAAAAAAAAAAATCTTCTGCGGCACTGGAGTTCCTGAGAAAGAGAAAACCAAACCCTCAAATCAAGGGAAGTGGTTGGGTTTGACATTAAACCATCTGGAATCTCTATCATTTTCTCCACCCCAGCTTGGCCACACAATAATTATGCCCCTCGTGTGTTGGACATGGTGTTATTATGTGCAAAGGAAAAGCCAGGAAGCTTTTATGGCCATTTTCCCACTGTCTGCTGAAGGCAGCCAACCTGTGTGAGTGTGTCACAGCCTGATTCACAGCCCCTTGCACAACTGGGGTGGAAGTGACTGCTTCTGGTTCAGTGTGAGCAGTTCTGCCTGTTGGACACCTTTGATCCATCTCACAGCTGGCTTTATTAGAGAGCTGGAGCTTCTGTGCTCCCTCTCTTAGAGCCCACCTCCAGCATTTCTTTTGTTTTGTTAAATTTATGTCCATTATATCCCAGTAACCAGGTGGCTGATGACTCTGACTGGGCAGGGGCTGCATGAGGAGAGTTGCCAGGTTGCTGGAACATGGATTGTTAACTATTTTGAGCAAAGCTTGTGTGTCATCCAATGGCATCCTCTCAACTTCTAGCAGAGTTCTGGAGCTGTGTCTCTGGTCTTAGGGGTTGCCATGGTAGTGCATCATTTTTTGCAGTAATGTTTGATTTGAGCAGATTAACAAGCACACCCTTAAATTCTGGATCCAATCCTTGTTTTTTGTACTCTTTGTCTATCTTCTATTTGTCTCTACTTCCGCTCTTGTCTTGCTGTGTACTTATTTCCCCATCACACTCTTTTTCTCTGTCAGCCACTTCTTCAATTTTCCTGCCTCCCAAGTTATTGTAATCAAACTCCTCATCTCTCTCTCTTTATAATCTGCCAATTTATATTTCACATTCTGCAACCTTCCCCAAATATGTGTTTGCTAAACCTCTTACCGTGGGCTGTGCTCCTTTCCCTGGTCATCAGCCTTGGATGTGCTTGCATCCTCTCATGTGTATCGATGGGACTTTTCCATTTTCCAGCTCCCAACACTCCTGTTTCGCTCTGGTTCCTCGCCGCTCCGCTCCACTTCCCTCCAATCTTACGCAGGAGCTGTGTTAGATTGCCTTTCCACACGAGCTCCTTTCTTTGGTTTCTTCCCAAGAAAAGTGGGGAAGAGCAAAAAGCTGACTCCAGCCTCCCCAGGAAACTCTGCAACTGTGGGCAAACCAGCTCGGCTTCAGGACTTGGCACAGAGGTGTCGCTGATGCCCCAAGTGGAGAACCTCGCCCTGCACCTCACTGGGTCTGTCAGATGAGGCTTTTCCCAGACATGCTCAGGGTAGGAAAATGTGGCACACTTTGCTACGAGGACTCTTACTATTTACTATTTTATGTAATGGGATATGAAGACAGAGACTGATAAAGGTAAAATAAAAGCCTGAGGAGAAGACGAGATCTGCTGCTTTTTATAATCTTTTTTTCTAATATAGGATAGAAATTACAGATCTAGATAAACTTCGTGTGTCCATCACTAAATAATCAAGTTTTAAAGTAGTTTTTATCACTTTTCCTTTCTTATTTTCCTCATGGTTTTTCAACACAGATTCTCATTTGTGAAGATGAACCACTGAGATTGTTGGAGACAGTGACACTGAGGGAGAGGCTGGTTTGCATGTGGCAGAAACTGTGTGATTTTATTATTAATTTTATCTTTCTAGAAAACCTAAGGGAAGTTGAGGTGCATTTAGAATTTACCATTAATGTTTGTGGGCTTTTTTTTTTTTTTCCTGGACTAAAGAAGCTGTAGGTATGTTGTTTTAGAGGTGGGTTTTAGGGTCTGCAGGGCAGAGCTTCGAGGTGAGTCTGTGATGACGCCACTGAACATTGGAAGGCTTAGGAAAAGGCAGGTTTTATTATTGTATAAACTGGAATAACTGACTGTCCAGACAGAAGGCAAATGATATGGGAAGGTGTAAAAGAAATGAAGAGGTTCACATCCAGGCCTCTCCTTGATGGTTGGGTCCTGACGAGGAGATTCGTTCTCCCAGCCTTGATTTCAGTCGCTCGGTGGTGGCGAGTCCTTACCTTGGGCTGTGCCGCTTCCCCTGTTTTAACCTTCCAGTTTTAATAAGGATGTGGGAAGGGCTGGCCTGGCCTGGCTAGGATTGGCTGCAGTGGGATGCTGAGCAGTGAGGATGCAGTGGTGTGTTTGCCTGGAGTGCTTTCAGCCTCCTCTGCTGAGTCGCTCAGAGACGGCGGGGGGCTCTCTGCTTTTAGTGCTTGCCACTTGATGCTGTCAGTTTATCCAGTCACTTCTTGAGCCTGTTCAAACTCTCTTGGAGATTAAGATATATACCCTATATTATATATATAATGTTGCATATTTATAGTATAAATATATACACTCTAGTGCTGTGTGCTGAAAACAGTCAGGGAGCTTCAGCACATCCCTCTTCCACCCCCTCCCATGTCAAGGTGAAGGAGACCAGCCCTGGCCTCGTGCCTTTGGGGTTTCACTGGTGGTCCTTGTTTGGCCACATGCTCTCTCCTGCAGTCCATCTTTTGAACCATTTTGATAGCCAGAGAAAAGAGTGAATATTAAACAAGTATTTAATTGTATTGCTTTGGGGTTTTTGGTTTATCTTCTCCAGAGAGATCTTCCTTTGCTTAGCTCTGAAGCTTCTGAGGGGTGGTTTGGTTTTGGTGGGTGTTTAATGTGAGTTGATTGGGAAATGCAGCCGTTTAAAAGGATAGAAAATGGAGAAAGCTGATTACACTGAGAGAGGAAGAAAGGAGAATTGAAACTGTTTCTTCTCCTCCTTGACTCAGCTCTCTGTTTCAGCAGTAAACTGCAAACCCCAATGTCCAAGTAAGGCAAACAGCACTAGAAAACAGGAAAACTCATTGATGAAGTGATAATTATTTTTGTAAATAACTCTTTTAAATTACAGTTCTGAGTGGGAAAAGGACTTGCTGTCACAGCAGCAATGCCAGTGGCACAAGTCTAATAGGAATTCACAAGTCTTGCCTGAGACTTCATCCCTTCTCTGTCAAGTGCAGGCTGCTGTGTGTATTTGCATTGGAGTATTTTATTCTTATTAAAATCATTGTGCATTTAGCCTTTTTTGTGTGTGAAATGGCAGCCTTATAGGCAGCTTGGCAATTACAGATCAGCAGTGTCTGTGTTCAGAAGAAATAATCTGTTTTGTTGCCTTTCCTGGAGTGACAATACTGTAATGTGTCTTTTTGTCCCAAGCAGCCTGAGAAGTGCTTCATCATAGAATTGGTGAATGAAAAGGATAAGTGTAGTGCTGAATAAAGAATTCATTAGGTGAACATCATTTTAAACTCCATCAAAGGGGTTTTATTGAATATTTGAATCTTAAAATGCTATGGAAAAGACATGTCTTTCTCTGAGGAAAATTTTATTTATTTTTTTAAAATGTGGAGGGAGTGACTTTTTTCTATGGCAAATACATCATATTCTTTATAAATACAAATAAAGCCTTTCCTATTCTGAAATGGGCTCACCGACTTTGGCACTTTACTGCAAGTTTTAATCTTCTGTGCACCTTGAGAGAAAAGGTTGTTTTCAACTAAAATGATACATTTTAAAAGGACAGCAGATAACATCTTACTTTTCCTTTAGAAGAAATAACTAAAGAACTCCAATCTGTCGGCTTTTTTTCCCCTCTCTGATCTGCATTTGGGAAAGGGGAGAAAAAGCACTGGGATATATTCGATATATCGGGATGTCTGATCACAAAATATCAGATGCATTGAAGCAGAACAAGAGTTTCTGTGTTTCTAGCCAGATTCTGCCACTCTTCTCTCAATTAAATATGTTAACTTGGCAAAACCCCTTTGTGTCACTGACACAGGCTTGAAAATCCTCATCTGGAGGCCTGTTCTTATTTCATTAATTTCTCTTTAACTTAGTGGTGCCTCATTATGAGCTGCATTGGAGCTTATATAAAAGGAGGAAAATCTGATGCTGATGCAGTCAAATTTCTTCATTTTATAGGCTTTCTGGGGGCAGTGTTTGAACTGGAATATCAGTAATGACAATGAAAAAAAGAGTGGCTCTGACTTCGGGGGTCTTTTCTGAGCACAGGACTGGACAAATTGGAGTTGAAAGGACCTCGGCAATTAACATGTCGGACAATACCCGGAATAGCCAATTAATTACAGATGTTTTAGGTCAGAGCAGAGCTGTGGCTCATGCCTCTTGGTAGTTTTTCCTCCTCTAGTAGCCTAATGAGAAAATAAGCACTGCACTGAGAGGGGGGTAAGCTGGGGAGGTGGCCTGGCATTGCAGTGTCACACCAGAACGAGCCCGCGGTGCAGGAGGGGTTTGGCTCTGCAGTGACCTGTTTCCTTCCTGCACAAAGGGCTGAAGACCAAGGGTAGCACTGAGCCAGGGTAGGTAAAAACCTGCATGTTGGTTTGTAAAAAATTCTGCAAATTACTTCTCCTGGCTGAAAACTTAGTATTTCTTGAGGTTTTTTCATTATAATAACTTTGAGATGGAAGAGTTGCCAAATGGGTGCAGCAGCTGTAGTGCCCTGCCTATTGGCAACCAAAACCAGCTGAGTTTTGATAATGCTGTCTACAGACTTAGAGAACAATCCCAAATTTGTTTTGGAGGTGTGGGATTCACTGTCACCTATTTCAGCTTGGCTTTGTGTGTGACATTTGAAATGACATGAAGGAGGGTGGTAAGAAAGTGGGGTGAAAACCTTACTGGCTTTATTTAGTAAACTGTTGTGCTCCCGTTAAACTGCCTGGGAGCCCGAAATCACAGCTATTAATCTGCACACTTTTATTGTGCCTCACCCAAAGGCTCCCTCTCAGGAGACACCAACTTGACTTTTCCTGCCCTGTTTGCAAGGCCAGCAGTTCACTGGATGCTGACTATGGATTTCACTTGGCCTATAAACTCTATTTTGCACCCACAGAGCAGAAATCTGTGCACCTTCTGCACCGAGGTACTTCTTCCAGCTTTCAGCAGCAAAGACATTGGTTTAAAGAAGAAAAAAAACCATGCAGCCACTAAAGAGGATTTTGGGTTTTTCTATTTTTAGTGCATAATATTCTCCTCTACCTTTCAAACTTTGAGGGAGGCCCCCAGTGGGTGACAGATGGCTGATGAAGTGGTAAATGTGTGCCTGAGCCGTATTAATAGGAATGTTTGTGGCTGAACCACATTAGTGGCAGCGTTGCTTGTTGGGATCCTGGGAGAGGCTGATAACGCTTGTTATGAAATCTGGAAGTGACAAATGAGCCATTAGGGTTGGATAAGCAAGAGGTTTTATTAAATGCCTGTTGCAGGGTGTTTGGGCCCCCGAAGTCGTCGTGCTGAGAGGGTGATGTTGCTGCTGGCTCAGGTCACCTGAGAATGCTATTTTTGGGAGGGTGAAGAAAATATTAATGATCACCTAATTAGATGCAGCATCTGAAAAGGATGCTCAGGACATCAATAGATGCTTCTAATTTTGTGGTTTCCAAGATGTTGAGTCCTGTGGTCCTGCTGGAGATCTGGTGGTAATTTGGGGCTCCTTTAGTTCCTTTCTTTGGGCGTGTGAGAAGCTGAGTCTGATGGGTGTGGATAGTGGAAGAGTCTTGAAGTTCCCAGGTACTCAATAACATCTGTCCCTTTCTCCTTGTGATGGGAAGATGGGGTAAAGGGCTCAAGAGTGACTCTGGATCTGTACAATTGTATTGGAACAAATGAAGTGCCCCTCAAGTACCAAATAAATAGGTATATATTGACGTCATATCATGTTAAGCTAATAAAATATATCTGCTGCTCAAAAACCGTTTCATTTTCTATCTGCACATTCTAAATAGGCCTGGCTTCAATTCATTTTGTTGACTTTAAAAAAAAATATTGTTTGGACATTAAAAATTGAATTATCAATTCCATTATCCTCCTCGTGCACTTCAATTTCAGGCTTATCTGCTTCGATGAAGAAGTGTTCCAGGAATGTTTATTTTTTTTAACTGGAAAAGGTTTATTAGTACTTGCAAAACCTGTGTAGAAAGTTGCACAGTTGCTAATAATCTGGGATTTCCCCAGTGTATATTTTTTCCTTGCTTAGAGTATTTGCAATTAGAAGTCTCCATCTCAATGGGATAATTAAAAAATAATTTACCACTTGGAAGGAATAGGTCTCTTCAGGCAATGTGCACTGCTATTGGTTAATTATTACTAATTTTTGGTTATCTGATACAGTTCTTCCTGACCTGACATCTGCATAATGTAGAAGCTAATGAGAACAGAAATTAAGCCTGGTAGTTGACATGTCCTCTCTTCAATTTGAGGGAGTGAGGTGGAGAGAGATTAAAAATCAAATTGTCAAAGTGGGACTCCAACATTACTGGCAACTTTGCATTATGCACAAAATTTTGCTATAGATGGATATATTTGCAGAGGGAGAAAGGCACACGTGTGATTTAGCAACCCTTCACATTGCTTTTTGTCCTGCTAGCTGGAATACTGACCACAGATCTGGATATTATGCTGGGCTCTGTGTAACCACAACACCTGCTTGTTGGGGGACTTGCTGTAAAATCAAAGTTTTCCTCTTTCTGTGCAGTAAGTTTTTGCTTTTACAGTTCTTAAGGACTTATTTCCACTGCATGATGTGCAATGGTGTCTTTTGTGTTGTTAATATATCTAAGTAACCTTTCTACTTCCAAACTGCATCATATTGTCAGAGTTTGCTGTCCTGGGCTGGAGAAGGTGAGGTCCTGCTGCTGCTGTGGCACCACATCAGTGCCTGCCTGGTGTTACACCCAGTGGGCTTTCCACACCTCTCCTGACCCCCAAGTGTATGTCCCTGTCAACGCTGAAATGACTCATGGAGCTTGGTTTGAGACATTATGGGATATGACAATATTTAGAATCACAGAGTCCTGGAATGGTTTGGGTTGGAGGGAACCTTAAAGACCATCTGATTCCACCCCCCTGCCGTGGGCAGGGACACCTTCCACTATCCCAGGTTGCTCAGAGCCCCATCCAACCTCAGCTTGGACGCTCTCAGAGATGGGGCAGCCACAGCGTCTCTGGGAAACCTGTGCCAGTGTCTCACCCCCCTCACAGGGAGGAATTTCTTCCTGATGTCTAATCTAATCCTGCCCTCTGTCAGTTTAAAGCCATTCCCCCTTTCCTGTCACTCCATGCCCTTGTGAGGAGTCCCTCTCCAGCTCTCCTGGAGCCCCTTTAGACAGCAGAAGGTGCTCTGAGGTCTCCCCAGAGCCTTCCCTTCTCCATGCTCAACAACCCCACCACTCTCAGCCTGTCTCCATAGGAGAGGTGCTCCAGCCCTCTCAGCAGCTTTGTGACCTCCTCTGGGCTCTCTTCAACAAAATATTTCGTATTTCAAAATACTCTCTGTTTTAGCATCATAAATTTGACTCTAGGGAGAAGACAGTCCTTCAGTTGTTAATGCAAGTTCAAACTGGCTTTGGGGCACATGGGGTGAAATGACATGCATGGAGTGCATGTGCAAAATAAACTGGGGTTATTTTAAAGCGAGTTAGAGTCAGATATGTGACAGGACCATTATGGGAAATACTAATCTCATGTTCAGCTTGGGTCTTGCAGCTCTTACACAATGCTAAAAGGTTGTTTTCTTTGGCTGAGACCAAGTTATTCCAATTAGCTGTGAATATGGACAAGCATATTAAGAGATAAAAGGCCACCTAACACATTTTGGAAGTAGTTTACCAGTGTAGCTGTGACCTTTATTGATCTAGAGGCATTAATCCATTTTTTAAAAATGCTCCATTTTGCTTTTGTTGACTGCAGAGCAATAAAACCATGTTACACTTTGAATTTTTCTTAATGAGTAAATAGCTGGATCTCAGTTGAGGGAATTATTATGATAAATGGGCAAAACCCGTTCCCATCTCAAAACCAACAGTCCTTTTTTTTTTTTTCTCCTATTCAGCAGCTCACAAAATATGACAGCAGATGCAAACAGGCAAGTTACAAAGCCCATACAATAAGATTGCAGGAGAACTTTGGAGAAAGGGGGAGTGCAGCATGTGAGCCGAAGCCATCTGTCTCCCTTATGGAGCGTGCCTGGCCTTGGCCAGCCTTCCTTGCTGCTGGATTTAGGTACAAAATTATCCCCAAGAAAAATAGAATTGCTTCAGAATAATGTGAGACTTGCTCGTGCTGCTGTGAATTCCCTGGAGTACAGCCCCAGAGTTGTGATTTCCAGTGCTGCTCTTTGTCTCTGCAGTGGCTTTTGGTGGGAGCAGCGGTGTCTGTGGTGGGGGGTCACTGACCTTGTGGCTTCTCATTGAAAAAAACTCTTTCAGGCTTTATTAATAATAGGATTTAGTGTGCTGGAACAATTTTTTTTTTGGGGGGGTGACAGGTAAATTCACAGTCCTGCTGCTTGAAATGATGCATTTCTTTTGGCCTTGCAAAAGGTTTAATTATAGCTTTTGAATAAAATTGAAACCGCAGCTGAATTGTGTTTCTGGCAAGGAGGAAATGGAGCAAATTTCAGTATTTAGCTTAGAATTCTGGAATGTAATTTTTAACCTGTTTTTAGATAAAATATTACTGTTTTGAATACTACACACTAGTATATGTGAACCATTCAAAGTAGCCATGTCTTGTTCCACTTAGTCATAAATGACTTATTAAATTAAAAAAAAAAAAAAAAGAAAATAAAAAGATTTAAGACTTTGTATTATAACAGAACTAAATCAGGTCACTTTTACTTGGTTAAATTACAGTGCTGTCCTAAAGTTAGGGCGGGTGGTGCTGAAGAATTTAACACTGCTCTGTGCAAACTATTTTATTGCTTGTGTAATTTCCTATATTTAAAAATGAGGCTCCTAAAGTAAATAGAGCCTAGCACAGAATCATCTCCTGTGGAAATAAGATTGCTTTTCCTTCCTCATCTTGGCTCTGAGCTTTCCATTCTGTGATGGAGATGGTGTCAGGTGTGGAAGCAGTTCCTGGATGTGTCCTGGCACAGAAAGTAAGGATGCAGTAGGGGGGGGAAGCATTAGGAGAAGTGAAGCACAGTGATCTTGGAGGGTTTTTTGCTCAGAGAACTTGGGGAGAATTCAGCGTGTTTTTAACAAATGAAGAAGCTGGTTTATGTTTTGTGTGTACCTGCTCCCTCTGAGTAACTCTGCCACTGATCTCACAGGTGCCCACCCTTCTCCTGCTGTCCCTGTGCAGCCTGCACCCTGTCATGGCTGAACTTGCATGGGGTATCCAGGAGAACCCTGCTCCTTGAAATAATAATATTTATCTCCATAAATTCCTGCCAAGCGGTTTAACAAGGTCAGATTTACCATCAGCTTACAGCTTTTTATCAGCTTACAGCCATGGACCCTCTGTGCAGGGCTTTGCTGCTGGGCCTGAGGCACAGGAAAGCCCAAGGAGGGAGAATGGGAGGCCCCTAAAATATCAATTAGCTCCCAGTTGTCTCCAACTCCAGTGTCAGCTGCTGCCTGACTTTAGGTAGCCAAGTATCTTGAGGTTGGCAGTAAAAAGAACAATCTCTCTTCTCCTTGTGCACTCAGAATGGGTCAAATCGAGTTGGCCTTGATCAGTTGTTTTAAATGCTTGCACAAAAGTTGCCTCTGAAACAGTTTCCATCTTTGTTTCTGTGTTCTCACTTGTGAAAGGTCTTCCTTTGGTATTGCCCGAACTGGGCTTGGCTTTAAGGTCCCTGTCACCTGCCAGAGGGCAATGACCTGCAGCCCTCCTGTCCTGAGCTGTGGTGGTGCTCTGGGCAACATCTGCTTTTACATCCTCTTCCAGCAGCAGATGCTTCTTCTGAAAACAAATATTAATGCATTAGTATGCAATGCTCAGAGTGGCAATTTGAGAACCCAGTTAATGTGATTTCCCTGTTCTGTAACACTTGTTTTCCTTGTATGCAAACTCTGGTGGAGCAACTGTGACAGTCTTCTCGGTTGAAGTTTGAATATTAATTTTGTGCTGGCTATAGGAGCCGGTACCAAGATAGACTTTAATGAGGCTGGCACTCAAAAGCATTGATGTGTAACTGGTGCTGTCTTGAGGAAAGATGAAAACACTCTCGAGTCACCAAGGGGCAGCTGAAGTCGAGGAGCAGCTTGCCAGCTTTTATTATTTCCCTGACAGTCTGTTCTGGTTGGTTTTGCTCGGCTCAATCGATCTTCCACGGGAACGTGCAGCACTCCTTGCATTCTCCAGTTAAGATTTTCTTACCAATTTACCACTTTGCCTTTTTTTTTTAAGAAAAAAAAAGAGGCCAAAGCTAAGCACCCATTGGGAATCAAGCGTAAAGCAGTCCCTGACATCAGAGAATTTGGGTAACAGATGCTGTAGGGAATGGAGGGTAATCGTTCTGTAGCTTCTGCTTGCTGACAGAAAACAAGGGCTTCTTTACCTAAGGCACGCCAGTGTGAGGACCTTTGGACACTGGGCCCCACCCCATGCAGGAAATGAATCCTCTGAGGTGATGGTTGTTGTCGTTTTGCACAATTTCGGGGTTGCAAAGGTGCTGTTCCAGTTAACTTGGCAGATCAACTGATGCTTACAGTAATTTACCTTCTGTTGACAGTGAGTTTTGTCCTTTGGTGGGGGTTTCGCCAGCAGTTCTTTATTTCTCTTGAAAGGATGCAGCTCTTAATATTCACAACTGTTCTTGAAAAAAAAAATACCTTAAAAACCCCCACAACTCTTGAGTAAAGTGACCAAAAGCCAATGGCAAAACCCAACCCCAAGCACTGTTCCTTAAAGGATATTTGGAAGTCTGTGACCAGGAGGCTTTCAGTGCTACTTTCAGTGTAACTTTCAGGGCATTACTAGGCTTTTGCTTTTTTTTTTTTTTTTTTTAAGAGGATTAATTGGACAGATTTTCAATCTAGCCAGTTAAGGAAACTGGGGCGAGTTCTGTTTGATTTCTACTATCAGTAATTCCTTGTGGTGGCTGGAGCTGCTTATCTGGAGCGAAACACAAACAGAATTTGGTCTGTTACGAGTGACCACTAAAAAGTAAAATAACTGAGCCATAACAAAACGTGTGTGCTCTGGGGACAAACACAGTGAAAACTGGTGGGAGCAAATTTGGGTGGGAAAGGGATGATATTTGCATGGTGTTGTCAACACATTTCCTTCGGGGCATTCACAGGGAGTTGACTCCCACTCTGCCGAAGCTTTTAGTGGTGCTCCGATTGGGAGACCACTGAAGACCTGAATTCTTGAGGAATCTGTGGAAGGATTCTCAGTTTGAGCGGAAGGATTTTCTGTGTGTTTTGCAGCGTGTATTGATTTCCTGCCCTCCCCCTGAAATGGGGCATGTGCAGGGATTTCTCAGTTCTGTGGAGCAGTGGAGTGAATTCAGAGGGGGACAGGTGAGTGACAGAGGAGCTGAGCTGCTCTGTGCCAGATGACTGACAGAGGAGCTGAGCTGCTCTGTGCCGTGAGCTGTGCCTTGTCCTGGCCAGAAACGGGCAGGGAGTAGAGCTGGTGGAGTGAGGGAGGGGAAGAGGAGTCGAGGGAGCGCATTTAGAACCTGCAGCTCCACTTCGAACTCGGTGCCTCTTGGGGCAAATCACCTCAGCTTGGAGAGAAATACTGGGTTCATTAATTCAGGTAAACTTCTCTTGGTTGCAGTGTTTTCATCTTCTGCAGTTTCTTGTGGTTTTTTGTTTTTCAGATGTGATACACAGGTGGGGGAAAAAATGATACAATACTGAACATCATCAAGGTTATTACAGTGCTGCCAGCAGAGAAACAAGCAAATAAACCCTGGTGTGACTGCATGCATTAAGGCTTGTCCTACACTGATGCTTTCCTTGGTTATTGAACAATTTTGCATTTTCTCATTTCCACATCTTAAAATCTGTTGTTTTAATGACATTTTTATTCACTCGATACATTTTAAAACATTTGCTTCCTGACAAATTTGCCACATCCCTTATTTTTGTACTCGTGTGAGTCTGTCTTTGCCCACTTAAAAAAAACCCAAGCAAAACAAAAACAAACAAGAAAAAACATCAACAAAAGCCAAGTACTGAAACAGTTTTAGGAAATTACTTAATGCTGCAAATACATAATTAGTCTTGCCAACTATCAGAAAAAATCCATTTCAACACTTTCTAATCTCTACAATTGCTTCCAGATTATGACACAATAAACAATAGACTTGAGTTCCACAAATTAAAGCATATCCTACAGATGGCTGTTGGAGATGGTTGGGGAATTGCTGGTGGAGGAGGGTGGAGCTTTCCTTTAGGATACTCTCACAGCAGTTTATCTAAAACTCCTCTTTCCTTCCCTGCTCTCCTCCCAGCCTGCAGTGCAGTCTGTGCCAGTCCAACTGGTCTTTCTTCTGCTGCTGTTTCTAGGCTCTAGTTTAAGTTTAGAGTACGTAAAAATACTTTTTCACAGAGTTGGAAGAACAGAGAGGAGAGTTTTCAGGTACCCATCTCCAGGTTTTTAGGGTGGAAGACGTTAATTGTTAACAAGGAGTGGAAGCATCATTTAATTTTCCGTAATCTGATAACTTTCAGTCAGTGCTAACTGTGGCCTGATTTGAACAAGCCGCATAAAAGGGAACAATTATGTATAGGATTATTTAGAATATGCAAAACATTAATTGTCATATTTGGAATGAAACAGGCACATCTTTGCTGGCCTGCCAGAGAAGAATGCCAGTGTTTTGTATTTCAGCCTGGGAATACACTGGGAATCGGTCCATCGCTAATGAAAGAAGTGGGCAGAATTCTAGTTTTGCTAAAAGGCTGCTAAGGACCTTCTCTCACTTGTTGGTTTTTGAAACTTCAAAGTAAAACTGCTTCGCTAAGGATATTTGTTTGAACTTACTTAGTCTTCATTTTTAACACAAAGTTCAAATCAACACTGCCAGCAGAGCTCTAACGAAAGGTACTGTTGTTATATAATTCATTATAAGTGAAGAGGTGAAGTGTGTGTTTACTTCAGAGACTGGGTATGTGACAAGGAGGGAGAACAGTGGCCAAGAAACCTGCTAGAAGGCAGAAAAGGTCTCATCCGCAGCCTCTTCTTCCAGCAGCTTCCCATGGCTCATTAAGGCAGCTGCTTTCCTATAATCATGGCTAGACACAAAACCAGAAGCGGCTTCAGATGTTTCAGGGCAAAAGCAAAGCTGTGCAGTCAGTAGATTATTGACACCCTTAACTAATGGCTGCTGCAAACCCGCAGGTTTCTCACATTGCTCAGGGTTTTGTTGGTTGTAGATGCTTGAGCAAAGAACAAGGTGTTGTTTAATATGCAGCTGTGGTTGTTACACATGCTGTGGGCTCTGTGAAAGAGCTTGAGTTTGGGACTGAGGTTTCTGTAGGGACCTTTCAGGCAAATGGGTATTGTCTTTCAAAATGCTTCTTGGGATTAGTATCTTCTGAAGTTGGACTGTGGTGAAAATCTTCTGTGTGGCAGCTGTAACTCACACCTTGGGAAAGGGTTTAAAGGATTCTCCCATTTCTAGCGGCATTTAAATGGTTTTGCCTTTAACTATGTCATCTGGAGATAAAATATGTATGAATATGTCTTCCTATGCTCTGTGACAAATTGAAGGTATAAAAGTAAACCCTACTCAGATAAGGATTTGCCGTATCTTGGTTAAAGGGAAATTAAAAGAAAATCCATGAATGAAATTAGTGGGTTTGTTTTTTTCTATCTTAGAGATTAATCTCGTTGAATTGATAACTTGCAGCTTCACTGACAAGAGCTTAGCCTTCCTGAATCCAAGTCCTTTGTCTTGGAAATGTGTTTTAGAGAAGTATTTTTCATTTTAAACTATGACTATGATATGTCCATACATATTGGACTTAGTGTGCAGCTCCAGAGTTCTTTGATGTGCAGGCTCTAAGGGTAAGAGATTAACCTCTCTGCCTGGTAGACAAAGAGTTCTTATTTTTCATCATTTTATGGGACCTTATCCAAAAGTCATCAAAGTCTATGGAAACCATCCTATTTACTTCAGTGGGAACTGAATGAGGAACATAATTTTTGTGGTCCGGTGTTCAAAAAAAACAACCCATACTTTGCAGTAAAGCCCTAATTGCATCCAGATGAGTTTCTCCAAGTGGTGTTGAAGCAGCTGGAGGAAACCCCTTGATCTGACCAAGTTCAGCATGCCACTTGTTCCTGTATGTGGGAAAATCCCAGGCAATCTGGAAGCAATTAGTCTGGAACCAACAGCACCCCTAGACCGGTCCTTTTAAATGAGTTGCAAATACAAAGGCTAGAAAATCCCTAATAATAGGTATGTCATTCACACACTAGAAGGCAATTTTATCAGCAGCTTGGCTTCTAGGTTTTTTTACTGTGCATTTTTTTTTTTGGTCTGCATCAAGCTGTATGTGCAATGTGTTGTGCAACGAGGATTGTCTTCCTATGGTTCTGTTTTATTCTGTTCTTCTGCACTTATTACAGAAGTCTTACAGAGTCTTGTGGGCCAAAACATCCTTTTACATTGACGTCTGGGACACCAGACTAAGCAAGACTCTAGTTTGGTGATGAGGACACAGGAGCCTTTGGGTCCTTTTGTGTCTTGCTCCTGAGGGACTGAGAAATTTGACTGAAACGCTCATGAATAAAACTGGGAAAAAACCCAGTTGAAGGGTGAAATGGAGATAAGTGCACCTGTCATGTTCAGCAGTGGGTTCATCCCTTGTGTGGTGGTTCATTCCCGAGCATCCTTCTCCCTCTGATGGCATGCAGGAGCAGCTGTTTATGGAAGGCAAAAAAAAAAAAAAAGACAAAAAGCTGGTGAAATCTCACCAGAATTACGTTCCCATCTTTGAAAAGCGGGCTGTAAATGTATCTCCCCAATCTGTGCCATTTGCAGTCGGGCACATACAAAGGCATTGTGGCCCTTTATGTTTTTTCCATAAGGTCAGTGCTGAACTGCTCAGCTGCTGCTGCTTGACCAGAGACTCTGATAAAATAAGTTGGGGCAAAACTGAGAAGAAAGTAAAAAATTTAAAGCTCTGATTTTTTGGGGGAGGCAGTGAGCACATGGAGGGGAGCTGTCTTAGGGATACTTTGGCAATAGTACGTAGGACATGGTATTTCTTCATGTAAAATGGGAAGAAGGAACCAAAGAGGAGTTTCAGAAAAATACAGTGATTGAAAACAAGCAAGACATAATACACTCTCTAGCTTTTGAAACAGAGGAACAAAATTAACTTTTCAAATTCTGTTATGACTAGCTGAGCTGTAATGTAATACAGTAAATCTTTCAGTATTATGTAATAGAATTAGTCAAAAGATGACAAAAGCATAAACCATGCACTAATGAAAAAGCCTTGCAGGACTCATATTTAAATTGGATTGTGCCTGTTTGATTTATGCTGGTTTGTAAGTAGACTCAGCTCAAGTGTATTTGGAAGCACGGACAGGAGCCTCTTGTTCTGCATCTGCTGCTCGGTTTTTGTATATATATTTTTTTTTAACATTTGGAAATACATTACTAAATATTATAACAGCGTTGTCAGTGACAGGGGACTGGGAATAGATAAGTCTGTTGTGCTGTCTGAGAATACAATTAGGGAGAAGCAAAAGGCCTTATTTTACTGCAGTGGGAAACAGTGGAATTGCTTGATTATCTTGAGCTCACTGGGCTTGGCTTAGATGCACATAAAACCCATCAGCAGCAAACTTCTCACTCCAGCAGCGTCGATGCCTTTTAAGAGGAAGCACTCCCCTGGTCTCATTGAGATTGCAGGCCTGGGCTCTGCGTGTGTTTGGTGTTTCAGAAAACAAAATATATGCAAATACCTTGGGGTTTTTGACTCGGCATCATTTTCTGATGGTGCCTCTGATGATGCTCTTGGTCTGAGGATGGTGGGTTGGGTCGTTCGTGCATGCCGTGTGTAACCCTGCAGGCTGTGCAGACCCTGTTAGCGGCTTTTAGAGCACCCCCAGCCAGTCAGAGAGATGAATGTCCAATGGCTCGCTGGGAAAAAGGAGAGGAAACAGAAGCAGCTTATCAAGTTCCGTATCAGTTCCTTTCCTTGTGCATGAGCCGTATTTCTGCCCTTAGGAACACCACTTGATGCTTCACCACCGTGTTGTTTTCAGCTGTAACCTGCAAATCCTGCCAGACTCCAGAGCGCAGCTCTTCCCTCTTTCCATTCAACACACGACAGAGGTGTTGGAAGGGTCTCTCCTCAACCAAAATACACGGATATGTGAAGGGGCTCTCGAGCAAGTTGGACTTGATGATCTCGGAGGTCACATGGAGCATCTCAGGGCCGGCAGGGTCGGGGCTGCAGTGGCAGAGCCCATCCCGGTGGGCTGGGAACGCATCCTCGAGCAGGGATGGGGTGACTCGGTGGGATCTGATGGGAATCCATGTGCTTGGAGCTGCTGGCTCGGACACGCCCCGGCCCCTCTGAGCCCTCCACCCTCCCGCCCACAACGCACCATATGCGCAATTTTGCCATACAGGATGACTGTGGGTATATATATATATATATATATGGGCTCGGTTTAAGACAGGCACGCATCCTCTTCTTTTCCACGTGGAATCGTTTAGCTGTGTAATTTATCTAACCAGAACTAATTGTGGAGCACCCAAGTGAGGCTGTTTTGTGGCTTTTGAGAAGGCTGTGTGGTGCTTATTCAATGCAGAGCCTGTTATCTGCTACCTTATGTTCCTATTGCTCAGTTCCGTTGGATATCTTGTGTTTGTTATGCTCTTATGGGCATTTTTATTAAGTATGATAATATTGTTTGCATTCCAAGCTACAGATGAACGGTTGGCTTTTTAGAAGTGCTCATTGCTGGGTGACTCTCATCTCGTTTAAGTCTGTGGTAAATCCTTCATTAGTATTGAACCAGTACAGTTAAGGTAACACACAAGCAGTTTTGGAAATGATGCGCTAAGAAGGTGTCTGCTTGAGGGACTGACAGGATAACAAGCTCATTGCTTCTGTTACAATGCTAGAATTTGGCTATTTGCATAATATAGAGCAGTAACACTTCAATTTGCAATTCATGAATAAGCCTTTTAGACAGTGGTTTGAGACACCACTGAAATTTGGGAGCGTTTCGCAAGTAAATTGCAGGTTTTGAGTATATTCTGTTTCGTGTGGGGAAAGCCAAAATTATATTCAGATGCCCAAGCCTGAAAACTGAAGGGAATTTGGCATAAGTGGTTGCTGGACAAGGACAGTGGGAAGGACTCGTAGGATTCGGTGTTTAGTTGTGCATGTAATGGATAAACCTGGTCATTCTCTGCTTGTTAATTGGGCGGCTGTAAAGAGAAAAGGCTGCTGTTAAGAGTGACTCAAGACAAAGCTTTCTGGGTTTTTAATCGGTGTTTAAGGGTGGTGCTGGTCCTGGAGAAGCCCCAGAAGATGTTGCTGGAGCATCTCCTGTGGGTGCTGTGCCGGTCCCGGGGTTTGTGGGGATGATCAAGCACGAGGTGGGGCCTGGGAAGGGTTTGGTGGCGGTGCTGATGGACCAGGGGAAGGACCTGTCTGCCCGCATGGGGATCGCGGCATTCCCGGTGCCAGGGGAGGGGGTGTGAAGGTGGAGGTAGGAGTAGAGGTGCTGACTGAAGGGCTGAATTGGAGATGGAAGGCGAAGCCGCTTATGATGTCTGTGATAAACACGATAAAAACTTGCTGAGGAGCAGCTTGGATTACAAAGAACTTTCTGCCCCTTTCATGTCTCACGATAATTAAATGGTCCGTTTTTATTCAACTTCTTTCGAATGGGGTTCTAATTAAGCAATAACTAATGAAATACGAGATTAAGCATCAGCAAATCTCTGGTGGTCGGAGATGTGCCCAGGGCAAAGTTTAAAACAGTTTTGTAGAATTTGTGTTTGAAACAAAGCAAAAATATTTATTACTGAAACAGGAGACAGAGTCTGTGAGTGTAAATGCAGATTGAATTAATTTTCTTAGCGTTATGCCGAACAGAAAAAATGTGAAATTAAATATGTATTTCTTTTTAATGTGGTTTCTGTATCATCACCGCAAATTTTAAAAAAAAATGCATCTGTAACCAGATAAGATGATCCTATCAGGCACTTCTAATTTTAATTAACGTTCAACCTATTGGAGGAATATATCTTTAAAGAATTAATTAAAATGCTGTTCGCTGTATAAGAGATTTCAGTATAGGAAATTAGTTAATTGCGGTATCATAAGGGATCTGTGCACTGCAAGCTGTTTTGTGATGCTAAAAATGCATCGCCGTGTGGATCAGAGGGAGCTCTTGGGAGAACCAGGAGACGATGGCGAGGACCTTCTTTCTGGGTTAGCTTGAGAGAAACAAGGTGCTGGTCTTGCCGCATGTGTGCCTGTCGAACAGTCTTGTTTCAGTTTCTGTTTTTCTTTAGGGTGGGTGGCTGGCACAAATGCTCAAAATGCTTGAGATAATTGGGCATAATTTGATTGCATCACGGCAATCCTGTCTCCTGCAAGAAGGGCTTTTAAGGTGTTTAAAATACCTCTAAAGACTGGAGTCTTTCAACTGCTGTCGTTCTCGATAACCTTTTATCGCAGCGAGCTTGTGCGAAGGTACTGCTGGAGTTCCTCAAAGATCAAATCGTGCCTTATTTAATATTTTCATTAGCAGCCTTTGCGGAAGAATTAGAAGCATGCAAAATAAATTTGCCAACTCCAAGGCCGAGAGGCATTGGGAAGGTGGGGGAGGACTGGATTATTGTGTGAGAGGAACCACTTTCCTCTGCCGCTAATTGGTTTCAGGAGAATGTCATGTGCTTAAGGACGGATGATATTAATTTCTTCTATAAGCTCAGCCTCATCATTTGGGAGCAGCAAAGAATGAAGGTGTCCTACTTGTACTTAGGAAGATGAGTTTAAACATCCACAGGTCAGAGAAGGGTAATTAGGATAATGGTGGAAGGATCAGCCAGCTTTTTTACCAGCAGCCTAGAAGAGCTTGGCTTCAGCCTAGAAAAATGTCAGCCAAGAGGAGATAGGATTGCTCTATGGGAGTATATGGAAATAAAACCCCCAACCAAACCACAGTTATTTAAGCTAAAGGATGGTTGTGGGAGGAGGCATGGGGTGTGAAGCTGGAATCCACTTCGGCTGGCAGGATTTCTCACCCCTTCGCCCTGGGCACGGTGCCTTGAGCCTTAACTAGTCTTGGCAAAGCCCAAGGTCAAGTGTTGGAAGCCCCTCTCCTCGGAGCACATTTGTTGGGGAGCTTGCTTTTATCGTTGTCTTTGAAAAGAAAGAACAAAGCTTCTTGGGAGAAGTGCTTGAAAAGCAAACATAAGGCACAGGCAGCCCTGTCTTCCTTAAGGATTTACTGCTGCTCTTGGTGGGTGTATGGATGCGCCAGACTTCTTCCAACACCTCTGAGTAGGTGCCAGTCTGTCAGATTAGCTCAACTAAAATAAACCTTTCTCCCACTCGCTGCCTGCTATCAGCCCTTTGAGAGAGAATTGCCTTTTAAAGCGTACTGGGGTGTTCGCTGGGCTTTTATTCGGCGGTTTTAAGCCAGTTTTGAAATGAGCAGAGAGGAGGTGAAAAATGTTGGCCGCTTTTAACACTGTCATTTAATGATTTCATCCTTTGAGCCAGTGTTTGTGCTGAGATGGCTTATCTTGAGCTGTCCTCTCCTCTCCTTTCCTTGCCCCTTTTCCACAAGTGTCTCCTATTATGTTAAGCCAATAACCCTTTTTAATGGGTCAGTGTATAGTATTAATGAGCTTTTACACTGTGGTTATAAATGTCACACGTTTCTTAGAGTAGGAGTGGAGTACAGAAAATATTGCCTGGATCTGTTCTTATTTCCAACAGTAGATGTGTGAAACAGTTGATTTTCTGATTTAAAAAAACCAGCTTTGATTAAGCAGAGCTTTTTAACCTCTGCCATTTAAAATGCAATCCCAAGGACTAAGTGTGGAAAAGCCCCTGCTTTAGGAAAGTTGAAAATGCAAAGTTGCCGTGAGACAGATGCACCTGTAACAAGAGAATTTTGCAGGACAAACTGCAAGTCAAAGTCGAGAGGTTTTCTTTAATATGTGAAACCCACAGTATGTTCTGAAGGGTTTGCCTGAGCTGAACCTCTTCTTGTGGCAGTTCTGTCACTGCCCAAAAGGCAGTAGGATTAGTGCTGACAGGGGCATAAACGTGGCAGGCTTGGCTTGTAGCAGGAGTGGCCAGAACGACTTCCCTAGGGTGCAGGTCTCCATATGGATGGCAGCTCCAAGGGAACACATTGCACAGCCCAGGAAACACCACAGTGGGGGAGAGACACGAGTGGTTCCTAAAGGGAGGGGGTGGTGGCTCTCCAAGGCTCTCACTCTGCCTCCCTGACTGGCAGGGCACTCGAGAAATGTTGCCCAGCAGAGTTTGGACCCCATAATTTCCCCCAGCAGCCACCACTCGGCACAGCATCGCCGGTAAGACGAGGTGGCCCAAGTGCTGTCACTTCCACCTCAAACAATGGGCTGAACATCTGGACTTTGGCTTTATCAGATGGTCCTATAATGCTGCAAAGGAGGGAAAGGGGAAGCTGAAGGCATTTGAAAGGAGCTTAATAAATGAGTCTTGTAATTTGCTCGCTCTGCTTCTGGGTTTTGACTGCTTAGCAAAAACTGCTTGTAAAGCCTATTAATTTTACCATAAGAATGATGATACTGTATACAGAAAAATATCTGACCATGTACTTGTATTTTAAATTTCATCAGTCTTTGTCCTTTAAAATAAATTTAAAGGGAGAAATAATTTATTATTACACATTATGCTTTCAAAAAAACCCAGAGAATAGATGGATTTAGAGCAGTAATGTTCCCATTTGTACTCTGGCTGTGTGTATAGTATGTGCTTTTCAGCCTTCAGGGTTAGTGTCATGTAAAGCGCATTCTTGAATGGCAAAGTAAACATCACAAATTTTGCAGCATTAAACAGACAATCTGATGTGGATTTTTTGTGCATTTCAATGTTTTATAGCTGTTTTCTATCTAGGTAGTACATTTTACATTCCTCTGGCACACTGTTGCTGATTCTTCCTATTGCTGCTGCAGCTGAGCTAAGAGTTACTGGTCTCTTTCAAGCTGATTACAAGAACTTTTAAAAATTATTAGTAAATGAGGAACACTACAAGAAAGGCCTTTTGAAACACATTTTTAAAAAATACTTTTCTAGACACAGAATAGTTTGAGTTTTTTTTTAAATCAAGTTGAAATATGAAAGTTGGTCAATATGGTGGGCAGGAGTGGGCTTTTTTTCCCCCCATTTAATTTCCTGCTAGTTTCCTCCTGCAGTTATCACCATTGCCTTTTACCGTAGAGGAGATAGTTTTGTTGTTTTTTTTTCCAGACCTGTAAAATGATTATTGCTGAAAAACTGTCAATTTACCAACAAATACCCCCAGCACTTTGCAGGGCTCAAGGAATCTGCACCATCAGCATATAATAACCAGGGGTATTAAGCAGGGAGCAGTTCTGCCATTAGAGGAACAGTCAAAGCTGCATCAGCTCCCAGAAGAGTAAGAGTTTAAAGGTCTTGGACAACTTCCTAGAGCCTGTGTATGAATTGCCCTGTCGTGCTCCAGTGGTTCAGGGAAACACTGGCAGTGTTCCATGTGCTCTGAGTCCTGTGCTGGGGCTGCTTGTCCATGGGCTCCTGTCCTCCTTGGAAAGGGAGAGATCCTGGCATTGATGACAGGGCTGCTTTTAGGTGTCTCTCCTGCACCTCAATGGGTGACTCCCCATAAATTTATCCTGTTTGCTCATATGAGGTCAGTGGGATGTGTAATGTCCTAAAATAACATCGCTGCTCCTCTTAAATTTTCTGTTAACGGACCCAAAAGAAAAAAAGGTAAATAATTGAGTCCTGCAGAAGTCGAGTTTTCCATCTTGGCAGTTTTCTCTCTTTGCCTTCCTGTCCTCACTGCCATGGAGCCTGCACAGCATCCTTTTAATCCAGCACCAACCTGCCCAGCCAACTGGTAAATGTCACAGAGATGTCTTCATGTTTGTTGGGGTTTTGTTTTTTTTCCTGTGTGAGGTGAAGTAAGCTCCAGTAAATCCCTCATCTGATCATGAAGGATAAATTTGCTGTTGCTTTTGGGCATACTTATTCCAGATCCTCTTTCTTA
Source organism: Formicarius rufipectus (assembly GCA_013399695.1). NCBI lineage: Eukaryota > Metazoa > Chordata > Aves > Passeriformes > Formicariidae > Formicarius > Formicarius rufipectus. The sequence goes on from VXAU01003092.1 coordinate 168,554, forward strand.
CTTGTTTCCAGGACATAAGTGACACTAATTTGCACTCGTGCAGTTCCTCTATCTTGATTAGGGAGCAGGCTGGCTGATGTGGAGATTAGCGATGACATTTTGAAAGACCAGACGTTTGCCAGTGTCTTTAAAATTCTCTACTTTTCCATCCTTGTCTGATCAAGCCCCAGGGGGAGATGTCAGAGGCACCTTCCTACAAAGGCAGTAAGACTGGAAAACACCATCCCTGCCCTGTTTGGCAGGCAGAAGTTTATCCCAAGGTTTATTTTTTGGCAAAGGAAGCGATGCTGACTGTCCACTGCCCGACCCAGCACAGGTAACAGCACCTGCTGGACCTTTCTCTCAGCAATGTTTGCCCTCCATAATGGCATTTAGGAAGTTGTGAGACGTGTAAACATATGCCCTGGCAGGTCTTCAGCACCCACTGCCACCTAGCATGGTTATTTTCCTGTCTTCAGGAATGTCACTTCACTCCTGGGAAGTGATGTCTCAGTTGATGGTGATGGACCCCAGTGTAGCCAGACAGGAGCTGCTTCTGTTTTAAGACATGTTCTTATTTATTATCTTGAAGCACCAGGGATTTCCATGAATGGCTGTGAGACAACACATTACTCACAGATTGCACTGCAGACCTTAGGAACAGGCTGGTGATGTGGGGGTTTGACCTTCAGTCTTGCCAGAACTGCTGAGCAAAACAGGGCAAGAAACATTTTCAAGAGCTGGATTTGTCTTCCTGCCTTGAAAGTATTTTTGCCACTGAAATCTTTGCATCAGTCAGTTGCTGCAGAAATTTTTGCATAATCCAAATCCAGGCTTTTGTTAATACTTCACTGGTATCCTGAGCTGAGTTTGAGGAACTTCGGGTTGTTTTTTTTTTCTCCCCCTCAGTAAAACAAGGAATCTCCCTGCAGGGTTTCACAGCACCCTTTTTTCCCCTGATTAGCATCCCAGTGTAGTGTCTCTCTGTCCTTCCCCTCTCCCATCTCTAAGACCCTAAAAAATAAAAAAATTGACAAGCCTCTTTTTGCATTTTAATGTTTAATGACCAAAATGATACAAACATTAAAGGAGTCAGTTGATGCAGCACAGGGAGGATGGGAAGATGCTGCACAAAGTGCCATCTCTGTGCAGAACATGCATTGGAAACTACTGGGTAGGGGCTTAATTAACATGTGCTCATCATAGCATTGGGTATGAATTCATATAGACCAAGTATTTAGAATTTATTTTACAGGTAAAACTGGGCATTACATCAAATCTCGAAAGATATGCTTTAATTTTTATTTTGTTTTTTAGGAATAACATAGAGTAGTAATTGATTTGAGAGTTTGGGACAACAAACCCCAGAAATTTGGACCAATTAATTTTTTTTTGACATAACCAGTCCCATGAACTGTTTTTTGGTGCATTTGGCTGCTCTGAGTGCTTCTGTCTGCACCCAGGGAATGCACTGATCAGTGCAGGGCAACCCTGGCCCCAGGCCAGCAGATAATGCAAGACCTGAACACTTCCTGACACACATAAGCTGTGAAAAAACAAGTAGTTATCTTTCTTTCTTTCAGTGTAATTCAATTCTCAGCAGCCGAAATGTTATTTTGTGGTGTTGCATCTCCCCCCTCCCTGCCAAATTCACCGTCCCTGATCTTGTTTATTCGGACTTCTTAAATTCAGATGTGGGGTGGGGGAAAGTAGCAGTGTTGGGAGCAACTTCTTAGGGATATATGATTATCTTCCCCCCCCCTCCCCTTAACTCATGTGTTTGTCAGCTCAGGGAATAGGGGGAGATTTCCAGGGTAAATACTTTGTGATGCGAGGGGGAGTCACTGTTCCAATATGCATCAGCAAGCACCATCAGCTTTTTGCATGTGTATCACCGATGTTTGCTGAGCAAACTCTCTCAATTTATTTAATTAAAAAGGGGGGAAAAAAGAGGAAAGAAAAGAGAATAGAAAGCAGAGCCTAGAGGTGATGGTTGTCCTACCAGTGCTCAACCTTCTTGAGCCTTCAAGGCAGTGACAAATTTTCCTGTGGTCAAAGCCACCGAGGTGTGTTACTGGGAGAGCTGAGGGTCTGTCTGGTTGAGCTGGTGAGGTCCTAAAGGCTGTGCCATCCCTGCCTTCTCTCATTTATGCAGGGAAATGCCATGAGGTCAGCAATTCAGCTCCCCCAGCAGTGTTTTCCTCCCTTCATTTGGCTGCCAAGTGCTGAATTTCAGCGACCAGAACAACTTCCAAGACCTGGAAGTACTGTGGGGTTTTTTGATGTTGTTTTTTTCCTTAATTTTTCCGTTAATGTGCTGTGTGTCATTTCTGTATCAGGCAGAAATGAAAAGGTTTTTGTGTCATTTCTGTATCAGGGAGAAATGAAAAGGTTTTTAGTGGCTGAAGTAGGTAACATGCCATTAAGGAGTTCTTACGTAAAATAATTGCTTTAAAGACATTAGGCAGAGGTTCTGTGTTATCAGCTAATTCCCTAAAATTGTATTTACTCGCTGGGTTAGCGTTCTCTGTCCATGGCTTTCTTTCTGGTAATGAGCTCCTGTTCTTCATGGGCAGGAATTTATTCTGTAAGGCTTCACAAACAAGTGTTTTAACATTTCTTGGGAAGATCATTGAAAGCAGGCAAACAAACAAAACACCACAGATTCTGTAGCCTCCACATACTTTCTTTGGTGCTCCGTGTGGAAAAAGGAAACAGTTTAATTTTGTTTCCTTTTAGAGGAGTGTCATGCAAATAAGTTATTTCTGTTTAATGCAGCTTAAGTAGGGGGAGAGCAAGTCAGACACACAGGGAGTGTTTGGGGTTTACCCTGGCTCAGGTTTGGGATGCAGTTCTGGAGTAAGAGTTAAAACATCACTTCTGAAATCCTCTGCTCTGTAAGGACATCACCATTCCTGGGTTTGAAGGGGTTACCTTTTCCCAAAATGTCGTTCCTTTATCGTTGCACCCATGGAAAACCAACACTCAAGGAAGCCAAATGAACTCCACTTTACACCCGCAGAGGGGTGGCTGAGGGTGATGTGGCAGGTAAGGAGGCTTTCTCTCACTCCCTCTTGGAGCTGTTTGTTCCAGTCATTTAGGAAATGATGTTGATGCAGCAGGCTCAGAGTTGGACACAGGCTTAGATGTGCAGTGTGTTACCCAGCCTGAAGGGCTCTGCTTCTAAGCCATACCTGTGTATGGCAATACAGCTGCCTGTGTGCCTCTCAAAATTAAAAAAGTCCCTAATTTCAAATAGGATCTTAGAGTGAAAACAGATTTCATTACCTTGGTGGAATTCTTGCAATAAGAGCAAAACTTTGAGTTTATGTCCTGGAAAGTGTTATTGTAAGGTGAATTGGGAAAGGGGAAGTTTGTGGGGAGACCTTTTATCCCACCAGCACCTGTGCGTTGAAGGCATTCACTTAAAGCTGTCCATCAGCCCACTTTTGTATCCCACGAAAACGGAAAGGTTTACAGTAAAATTATTTATGCCTCTGAATTAAAAAGACAAGGAAAAACCCATTAAAATAAATAAACTCCAGGCCCACCACCCCAAGAAAAAGTCTGCAGGCTTTTGTGAGGGACTGAGGCCCCTGGAGGAAATCAGCGTTACATAAATCGGATGTGCCCTTCTCGTCTAAATACATTTTTAAAATAGTTTGCATAAATCGAGAAAGTTCAATTATGCATGAGGTGCATAATTTCCTCCTTTTGTAACTGATGTTCCCCCAGTTTATGATTAAAGAACATGGTGCAGCCCCTGGAGTTTGAACAGCTAGACCTTCCAGGGCTCTGTCTATAGATAGATATTCCTTAAGCTCAGCGGAGGACCCGCACTTGGCTACAATCCCCTCCCCGTTTTTGATGGCTTAAGAGGGCTGTACAGGACAGAGTATCAGCCCATATGAACACTATCAACCAGCTTGAACAAGTCAGATTATTTAATTAGCCCTATTAGGACCCTTCTATTTTTATAACTTATTTATGAGTGGTCTTGCTAAGCTTAGAAGGTCCAGCTTCAGATTTCAAAAGGACGTTTTCGGCTCAAGTGGTTAATCTGGAGGGGTTTTATACCCTGACCCCACTCTGTTCTCATCCTGAGCAAACACAGCGAGGCCCTGAGAAGTAGTCAAAGTTGGGTAATTCACTCCTGCAGGGTTCAGGCACAGGGAGTTTGTGATGTCCATGCACGACAGACCTTTGCTCAGTAGCCAAAACATGTGTTGTGCATCTCTGCCTCAGACCACCAAAACTCCAGGCAATTATTGTTTAACACCCATGTGAAGTGTTTTGGTTTCCCCCCAGAGCAGGAACCTTCCTCAGCCATCACTGAAAGACCACCATGGAGCATCGAGCTCCATGTCCAGTGCTGATAAAAGGAGCTGATGCTTGTTTGGAGCTCCTGCTCTGCCACTGTTCTGGTGAGAGCCCCATCTGGGCTTTCTGAGAGGAGCAGGAAATGATTTGATGAAATAACTATTAAAATGAAAGCAAACATTCATGTTTACAAAAAAAAATACACTTTTTGAGCAACTGTATCAAGAATCTGATATGTGTCTTGGCTATACCTTCAGTGTTTTAAATGGCTCTAATTTCATTGCAAGGGGTGGGTCTCTTACTCTGCCACCCCCCAAAATGAAATTCCCTTGCAAAGCAAAAAATTAAAAAGGTAAAAATTCCATGGCTGAATTCAGCCAGTGAGTTCTTCCTTACTGGCTAAACCACTCTGGGCTAGTTTGGAAGAAGAAACTCCCAAGGTATGGAGTAACTTTATGCTTCATTATAAAATTAAAAAAAAAAAAATTCACTGGTTGTAAGTCCTGGCTTGTGGCTTAAAGCTCTTGTTGTTCTGGTATCACTAAAGAAACAATGAAACAGAGATCAGTCCCAGGGTGATGCTGGAACAATATATGGATTTGGAAAGAAGGTTTAGGGGTTTTGAAAGCAGAGGGAATCCATGTGAATTATGGTTCTGTCCAAAACTATCCCAACCAAGTGTGGTTTGGATAAATCCAGGCAGATGGCATCTGCCAGCTCATGTCTGAAGATCTTATCCAACTTCAGCTGCAGGTGAACGTGCAGAATTGCATCCTCTTGGTTAGCAGAGTAGTCTCTACACGTGCTCTAGTGCGTTATGTCATCAGTAAATTATTTTAATAGCAAATAAGGCTTTATTACTTTTGCTCTTGCTTTATTGCATTTGCTGCTCTACATTCAATATGTACAGCATTGGCACAAGATAGCTTGCATGCTCACTGGTGCATTAGCAGGAGAAATGGAAACTGTGTCCCAAGACCATAATACTTTGAATTTGGTACTGTTAAAGCCAGAAGAAAAAGGAAAAAAAACCCAACCAAACAAAAACCCCCAACAGTTGTTGCACATCATGCTCTTGTAGAAAGCTAGGAAATAACAGCTTATAGATGAAGCAGATTTAGTTCTGGAGGGTACCAAGATGAGACAAAATTAAGGTAGTTTCCAAAGTACCAGGGTGTTTTTGGAGGCAGCTTTCAGGCTAAAACAGAACTGTGAGCAATTCAGGATAGCAACAGAAATGAAAAAAGAGCCGGTAACGAAGAATGTAAAAACATACTTGGCATAGCATTTGAATTATAGAGGGTGCTGTTCAAGGGAACTCTGCACACAGGTTTAGGCAACACTAGAAAAAAATTCCACTCCTTGCTCCACCAATAAATATTGAACAGTGCTCTGAAATACCACGGAATTAAAAAACTGAGATAAATTTAATGTGGATTAACGTTATTTCCATCAATGTGTTAACTGCTCAGAGTAGTAATCGGATCTGCCAGCACATGTACCTGTCTAACAGAGGGGATTTGTGCATGGTGCTGGAGAGCACTGCATGCAGGAACTGCTCTGGCATGTGGGGGCTGGAGGAGACAGGCATGGCATGGAGCAGAACAGAAACATGCAGAGCAAAAACCGAGTTTGAAATCAGTATCTCAGTCTGCAGAGTCATGTCAGGATTGTGAGTGTTGTGTAGGAGGCGCCGTAGAACCCAAGGAAGGTCTTGTGGATGTGCCGCTTTTGCCACTGACATCACTTGTGGTAGAGGAAGACACTGTGGCTCTCTGAGCTGGTTCCCTGTGGAAAACCCTTCCAGGTTTTCACTCTCCTTCTCTTGGAAGGTGAGGCAGGAACAACGGGCCAACTTACTGGAGTTGCTTTGGAGTTGCGCCCTATTCCTCACAGACAGAAGTGTCACTGTATTTAAGCTTCTCGTGCAATTAATCTCCTCAAATGCCAACATTTTTATAGCCCTTTATGACCTTTGCATGGCATCACCAGAGATGGTCTGTGCCATGACCAGGCACCTCTGGCTGAGGTGCCTCAGAAGGGAGGAGAGCATTAGTGTTGTTTTACCTTTCTCATGACAACTTGGAGAGGCTTTCCTGTACATGGTTTGAAAACCCAGCAAAACCTCTTTAGTTGTGTTATTGGAGAACTGCTGGCAAAGAACTTGTGACTAAACATACAAGGGGTCCCTATATGGTGGCTTAGACAAAGAGCAGGTCCCTCCAGTCCATCTGCACTGTTTTCCTTCCCCACTCACTGCTCAGGAAGCCTTTTGCACATGAACATAACGGGGCTCTACATGCCTAGTCTCGGCTTTCCTGCCCTTCCCAAGATTGGCACCTGATGGGAAAACAGAGTGGAATAGTCTCATTCAGCTCATTCCACTGAGCTGAGCATGTCCTTGTTTAGCATTACATGTCCCTTCTCATGGGTGCAGTCCATGCTCTGTGTGGAGCAGAAGACGTGGTTTGTGTGAGGTCAGGGGGAAGCACAGTGCTGCTCCTCCAGCTGGGATTCCTCCACTGCTCAGGAACTGCAGGGAGTTTGGAGAGGAACTTCCCTGGGCACATCTGGAAAATGAGCATGAAAAAAAAGGTGTGTTGCTGGCAATTTTGGGTCTGTGCAGTGAGATGGATCCCTGGCAGGAGAATCATTTGCAGGCTGAAACCATCAGTCACTGTTCTTGTCATCTTCCATCCTTTACTGCCCTTAGGGAAACAGATAGGCCAAGCACTGCTAAAATTCTCTTAAAATTGAATTGCATTTGGTATACATTTCTTCTTGTCTGAGATATTGTCTGAAATATGGAATATTTTTCCTCTTATTTGCTGTTTCTGTTGAAAAAACTGGTATCTCAGAGGGTTGTAACTCCATGTCTTCCCTCCCTTTCATTGTGAACACTGTTCACAGTTGTGAAAACTTGCTTTCCAAGTAATTAATAAGAAAGAAAACCTGCAAGTGTAATGCTGTCAAGTCGAACACAGGAAAAGGTGAAGCTCATGACCTGAAAAGTAGTAGCTTCAGAGTGGGTTTCTTATCAGTGCACTGCAGAGGTGCAGCGTGATTTTGAACTAATTTTTCAACTTCATTCATGAATAAGACCAGTATTTTTCATAGGTAGGTTATGTATGAAAAAGTGGGTATTTTATTATTTCCTTTTTCTCCCAGCTTTTCAAAGCTTGATACATGGTAGCGTTGGATCAAGGCACACACAAGACTGGCCAAAGGGCGCACAAAGCACTTTGGTTTTTAGTTGAAGAAACAATGATTATGGCAACAAAGAGTGGCTTGGGGTTTCAACATGAAAGAGCTCATAGTCCAGAAGGAAGGCAGAAAGAAACACTTTACCTTACAGATTCATCAAGGAATTTCTGGAAAACTGTGACAGTAATGGGCAGTATTCCTGACTGTGCAGGCAGTGTACTGAACACAGACCTGGATATGCTTTGGAAGAGCTGCGTTCCCCAGCTGTCTGCTCACCTTTGGGACTACAGTTTTTGAGACCTTGCTTAGATTGCCTTGGGTTTCATCCTGCTCGCTTTTCTTGTGAAACTGCACTTTCAGCCCTTTTTCTGTTCAGAGCAGTTTCAAAGTGTTGTCTCTCTTCCTGCCTTTTTCTTCCAAATGCCTGTGAGCATCCATCACTATTTCCTCTGTAATACACAGACCACTGGCTTTGATAACCAAAAATCTATCCCTAAACTCTACCTACTCCCTTGGTTTGTAGAGCCTAGCACTTTTTATTCCCCCCTCCCCTAATTCCTTGTTAGGAATTTGATTGTTTTCTTCTAGGGATCAATTTTTTTTCCTAACACGTGTCAAAAGCTTCAGTCTCATGCATGTCATCGACCTGATTATTTGCTTTTCAATTGGATTTCACCATTGTTGAATGGATATATCCAGACAGCTGATATTGCCCATTACTACACACATTTTTGTTTATTGAATATTGTTGTGGTTTACAGATTTAATAGACCCAACATGGAAAGTTCTGCGAGTTTTTGCAACCATTTCTTGGTCTTCCTGATTTGCTAGGTTTGACATAATTTTATTTATACCAAAGTGAAAAATGGCCTGTGCTTACACTTACAAGGATCTCAGATGAATGTTCTGACTGCTCAACACGGCAAGAAAATTCACTTTCACAGTCAACAAGTCATCTTACTCAGTAGAACACAAAAGTTAAATGGTCTGTAACTTCAATATTAGCAAGGAAAATACAGTACAAATTACTAAAAAATACTAAAATATAGAATTGTGGTCAGGTATCCCCACTACATTAATCGCAGCAGTAGCCTGAAATTTGAAACTTTTAATAAAAAGTTCTTAAATATAAATTATATGGCAAATGTACAGTACATTGCTTTGTCAGTCTTTTTTTAATCCAGTGTTTTGCAGTAGAACAGCAACTGTTAAGTCTTTCCTCGTTTTCTTTAAAAAACAAAACAAACCCAAAAAAACCAACAAAACCCAAACCAGTCTGTTGTGCCCCCTCAGTATCATGAGTGTGAATGATCTGAATCTGGAATACCACTGTCTCTGTAGCTCCTGTTACTACTGCTTTCACTGTGGCTGTTCTTGTACAGATTCATGCCGTTGGGTGGGAAGATGGTGTGTATTACAAACTCCTCCTTGGACACTTGGTCATTGGTGATTGGTATCATCTGGAAAGAAGTCTCCCTGATTTCCAGGATGGAGTTGTCCTTCTTGGTTCCCGCTTCGGCGTAGTCGTCCTTTCTCCGGCGTCCCTTGCTGTAGGCGCAGTTCCGGGAGAACAGGGACCCGTTTCTGTGCACGTACCAGCACACCAGGGCCAGCAGCGCGATGGCCACCAGCGCCACCGCGCCGCCGATGATGGCGGCCAGGGGCAGGCTGGAGTTTTTGTAAGGCTCTTTCTCCTGCTCCCGGTTGAGGGTGGTGGTGGGGTTGTACATCTTGAGAGGCGCCGTCTCGGTCTCGATGCACTCGGGCGTTTCGTCGGAGAGATAGATGTTGCTGGTTTCCATGGGAACCATGCACACACGGTAGGGCGACTCCGGCTCCAGAGCTGTAAGCAAATAGTCGCTCCTGTCGCCCGTAACGATGGTCTCAGTTATAGATCCAAAGGCAGGGCTGTGGCCCATCTTGAGCCAGCTCAGCCTCAGAGCAGTCATGGGCAGTGCCACTTTCCAGGAGATGTGGATGGTCTCCGTGCTTACGGACTTCACGAAGATGGTGATGATTTTGCGCACGGGGCTCGCCGTGGTTCTGTAGTTTTTATTGAGGTTGGGAGTCTTGATGTCTGGTTGTTTGGTCACAGAAACCGGCCAGTGTCCCTGGGCCGGGTACGGCGTGTTTGGTACCGCCGTGGTGATTTGGCTGGTGCTGATGACACCATCGTCCTTACAATCAAACAGCTCCACGCTGAGGTCCTTGATGGCCATCCCACGCACTTTCTCGGGGGCCTGGCACATCAGCCCACGCACGTTCACTTTTAGAGGCAACGACTGTAACCAGTCGCGCACCCACTTCATTTTGCACCCACAGTGCCAGGGGTTGTTGCGAAGAAAAAGCTGGGTGATGTTGTCCAGGTCATCAAAGACACCCTGAGGTAAATTGCTGAGATTGTTGTTGGACATGTCCAGTCGATACAGCTGCCGGAGGTAAGAGAAAGCGTTGGGGGGCACACGGTTGATGTGGTTTTCTTGAAGGTAAAGCTTCCTTAGGTTTGTTCCCGGCAAATTTACCGGTGCAGCTGTGAGCGAATTGCGGACCAGCGACAGCTCTGTGAGATTGACTAGATTCATGAAGACTTTGTCTCCCAGGCCGTGGTTATTGAGAAGATTCCCGTCTAAAACAAGGCGTTTGAGATTTGTAAGGTCTTGGAGGGACAGCTCAGAAATCGTGGAAATACGATTATCATCCAAACGCAGCTCTTCGATGGTTTTAGGCAAACCCCAGGGAATGGTGCTAAGGTGATTTCGAGAGAGGAAAAGAAGTCTGAGATAGATGTTGTCCCGGAAAGCTCCATCCTCGATGCTAACGGCAGAAACTGAATTATCATCCAAATGCAGTTCTTCCAGATAAGGAATTTTGGAAAGTGAATCATAAGTAATGGTCCTTATATTATTCTCCTGCAAGTGCAGTTCCTTAACATACTTAGGGAGGTTAGTGGGGAATTCATCTAGGCTGTTGTGGTATAAATATATTCTTTCCACCCTAAGCAAGTTCTTCAGCTCTGAAGGAATCCCAGCATTATTTATTTGATTGTTCTGAAGGAAGAGGGTGGTTGCATCCTCTGGGATTCCTGTAGGAATAGACGTCAAATCGCGATCATTACAATATATGAAACCCACATCACAGCGACATACTGAAGGGCATGGTTTGGCACTAACAGAACAAGGTGCCATGTCAAGTAACAGCCCTATTTTAGTCCAAACTAGGAAGATGCTCCAGGTTACACTAATCATGGTCAGGAATGATGAGATTTGTATACAGTTCTGATCTTCCACAAATCTAAAAAAACCAAACAAACAAAATTATCCAGATCATCAGTGAAGAAACTGCAATGAAAATTCAACATTACAGAAGACATCTGAAATACACATATGACACCAAAATTCAAGCTCATAGATACATTTTACTTTCTTTTCCTTACATCAATAATTCTACTACTTCTTGTACTAATTCAATTAACTAAATAGGTTATTCTGCATAGTGATTGAAAATAATATAATTCACTATGTCTGATCTGTGCGTTGCATTGGCTCTTTCTAAGGATTCCTTCCCATTTCATGTGTACAATCTTTGGAGACACCAGATAAGTACAGAGCTAAAGTCACAGCAGAGTTCAAGTAAATCATTCTCTATCTGAAAGATAAGAAGTAATTCCTAAGCCAGCTAACTACCCCAGGAGCCCTTAAGTGAACTATAAACCCCTTACCAAACCCACAAGTCGGCCGCAGGTATTTTGGAGGTTCAAAAAAATCACTAATAGCAAACCAAAAAGTGCAGACAAGTGAGGAAGGGCCAGTAAAGACTTTTTCCCAAGGCCTCTGAGGTACTCAAGACCACATTATGTAACTCCCAAACACCAGAGCCTGCTTTGCTTAGTGTTCAAGCTGGAGTGTTTCGAAAGGTGACTGCTCCAACTGGTAGGTGGCCGGTGGAGCTCTGGCTTTCTAGTTGACTGGGTGAAGTATTTCATTACGTGCTTAATTTCATGTTTAAATATTTGTCATTCTCAGAAGTCTTCTTACTAAGCAGCACACTAATAAGAGACTATTTGGCGGGTTTAACCACGTTTTCCCATCTTATTAGTAACATAATGTAAATTAACTCTTGAGACTGAGATTGTACTTTGCATCGGTAGTGTGTTTGTACACTGAGCTCAGGTAATTAGCATTTTTATAGCTTTTAAGACAACATAATTCAATTACCATTGTAATTAGGGTTGTGAGAACTCCTGCAAGATGACCTATGCATTAAGTAGTGTCATGACCTTTCCTCTTGTGGGTTCATATATTAATTGAACTTTATTCTCTGAGGCACGAAAAGGAAAATAAATTAATATTGATCCTACCGTATGTAAAGGTACGAGTAAACTTTGTGCTTGAGGATATCCAGCAAAGGAATGCCTTTCTCTCCACTCCCTCTTCTGGTTTACTCCATAGAGCAGTTTGTTCCTCGGAGGTGTTGACTCAGATGGTCCCTGTTGGTGGTGTGTGTTCCCTGGCTCCTGGCACGACACTCAATGAGCATTCCAACCAAGATTTATCATGGTACATAAGCACACCAGGCCGGGGAGTAGAAAAGCTTCAGCTTCCCTCTGTTTGTGTCCTCATGTAAAAGTCTGTGAATGAAGAGCCTCTTTTGTTTGGTTTAATGCCTTTAGCAGGAGTTTTCTTTGTAGCTCTCACAAACTGTTGTGTGCAGCAGAGTAGTCGGAGGAGGCAACTTCAGCACCCCGTGATGGAAACCATTCATTATGCTGAGGCTCGAGGGATGGCAGCCTCTTCAGGAGGTCAGGGAAGGGATGCTTTTTCCTATCCAGAGTTATCCAAGTGTGACCTTTGTACAGTAGCTACATCCCAATACATCCACACCTCTTTGGGAGAACCATTTTCTGACTCTCACTCCTCCAAATTTGTAATGCAGGAAAGGATTCCTCCCGCGCTGCAAGAATGCAAGTTACTCTACCACAGAAATGTTAGGCAATTCAGATGGTTTTCTTCATTAAAAAAAAAAAACAACAAAACAAACCACACAAAAATAGGATTTCCTTCTCAGAAAACTCCCCTTGGAAAGCTTTCCTCGAACTCCTAATTTCCTGCAAAAGTAAAAACAAAAAACACTGGAATTAATAACAACCGGTGGACATTGGTACTAAGAGCTTCATCCCCTGAACACGTGACTTGCACACCTTGTTTTCCCAAACATTGGTATTTCAGCAAAACACACAGAGCTCTTTCAGAAAACATTTTGCTGTTTAGTGTTAGAAGTTTTGCTGCAACTGTATTTTCCCTTGTTTCGGCAGAAAAATAAAGGCAGAGACTAAGAAAATATTTGGAAATGATGTTTCCTCCCTGAAGGCAAATGCCAGTCTTGCCTCTTTGGAGGAGGCCAAAATGGTTGCTTGCTTTGTGTTCCTGGTAAACAGAGAGAGATGATGATGATGATCCTCTCCTGGGTTTTAAAAGCAAAGGGAGCTAATTACTGTTCATTAGTGACTGGGTGAAAGGAGACGTGTTTTTGCTAAAATACTGTATGAGTATTTCCCATTTGCACCATGCTCATTCTGAGCTGGGGACCAGCCAGGCATCTGCATCAGTTCTTTGGCAACAGAGGTACATATGTGGGTTTAGTCTGTAAAATTTCAAAAAAGAAGAAAAACATCATCTCTTTTGTTTGTTTGTGTTTCTTAAAGAACTCTAATTATTTGGTTATTTTTAAATGGTATTTTTAACTTGGGCTACCTTCTACTACTGCAGAAAGTATCCAGGGAGGCAGCAAGTCTGTGTCCCCCGAGAGCCTGTAGGTAACATGTCTGAAATAGAAGCGGTTAAATCTGAAATTAAAAAAAAAATCCTTAATCCCCCCTTTCGTGGCTGCACGTTTGTCCAGAGCACAGTCCCTGGGACCAAAATGCTCCTCGGGAACAGTGTGCTGAGTAAGGCTGGCTTAGCTGCTTTTCCTGGGAGCAAAACTAGAGCAGCTCCTGCTCCTTCATAAAATATTCAACCCAAACACAAACAGTCTCTGTTTTAAAACTGCCTTTTGCGATTTGTGGCAGGTCCATCACGAGACCAGATCAGTCCCGCTCCTACAGCAACAGGAAATATGCACTGCTACAAAATAATTGACACAGGAATTCTACTGCTCTTTTTCATAGAAAAAAACCCTTAAAAAAAAAAAAGCCCCCCATTTCAGAGATGCTGTGAGTGTCCAGGGAGGGGATGGAAAAGCCTTTTCTCTCCTGCTGCAGCTCCTCTCTCTCCTCCGAGCTTTGTTTTCTGCACCTCATTTTCAGCAGTTGTGCAATGAAAACAGGAGCTCAAAACGAGAGACCCCCACTGTGGCATAAATATTTTAACATATGCTTTATTCTAAAGCAAGAACTCAGTCTGTGTGGCCACATTTTAGAGGAGAAGGGGAATGCATGATTATTGGTAACTTATGTAATTTGGGTAAATTATATAATCATTACAAAACGGAACAAAAAGCTTCGTTATTCTACCAGGGTTCAGCTTCCTTGGTGTATTGCTGGAGTGTTTGGGGAAGGAAGTCCAGGCCCTGGTCCTGAAGCTTTGAAATAAACAGCTGCTTAACAGCTGGTAGGAAAAAAAATGGTATCTCTTAGGAACTAATGTGAAGTCGTGATAGAAGGTATTTTCTGGAAGGGTATTGTGAAGTAGGAATATAAATTCCCTAAATAGGCCTTTGAAGGCTACAGTAACTTTTAAGTACTTAAAACCATAAATTTCCTTTAGAACTCGGAGCTGTAAAAAACTTGTTAGTATTAAGTAAAAGGTTGGCTCTACTATGCACACATTACATAGATCCATGCACACCCAGAGAGTAAGTTCATTTGTTTTACCTTTCTAGCACATAAACTGTTTCCTCTGTGCTCCATTTGATAGTCATCTCTCCATTTATTGCCGCTATTATAATAGCAGTAATGTGTAGGATTAAAATGAAAGCACTAAAGCTCATTAAGTTCCTGGAATTATTTTTTTTTATCCCTCCTCTCAAAATTACATCAAAACAAGAGAGAGAAAAAAGAAAAGGTCTCTTTGGAGAAGACGACACTGTTTCAAAAATGTGGATTAGGACTATACCCCCCACTCCCTTTTCTAAACTTAGAATGGTTTTCTTCAGGTCTTGATTGTTTGATATCTCACACTTCCCTTTTATATCTCCAGCCATAGCTGAAAACAATGTTTTTGCATATCAAAGGCTCCAATGATCTGTCGACAGAGAAGAAGGGAATCCTGCTGCCATGCTCCAACTTTCCCCTTCTTGAGCTGTCTCTAAATATTCCCTGACACCAAGTCATTATAGCTGATCCGGCGGGATGAAAAGAAAAGTGACCCCCACTGGTACAGACACTGTGTCCAGGTTTCTGCAACATCAGACTGGGAGGCTTCATGGACACATGGTTTTGAAAGAAGCCATTACTTTTGAACAGAGCAGGTTTTAGAAAGTCTGGACGAAAATAAATTTTCAAATGCAAAAATCACTCCTTTTTTAAATTTTTTTTTTTTTTTAAATTTTGGTAACAAAAGTAACATTGGAATAACTGAACAGCAGCTTTTTTTTGGCTTATCTTTATTATGAGTTTAATGTTTTCCTGAACTTTGCTGAACCATATGGTTAAATTACTTTTTCCTTGGGACTGGGAAAGCAAGTGAATTGCTACAGATAGTGGTAATGTCTGAGCCCTGCACGAGGACTTATCGCTGTGGTGCAGCTACGCAGGGGGGCATCTCATTTGAAAATGTTCAAAAGTAATTTGTGCTAGGCAAGGAAAATGTACCTAAGAAGAACATTGGATTGACTAAGGTCTGGAGCCCAGCTGCACTCCCTGTCCTGTAGGCAGGCAATGGCATAACAAAATAAATAGTTTTGGTTTCTTTGACAAGTTGAGATTTTTTTTCTAAAAACGGTGTCAAAGATATCTTTTCTTTCCCAGCTGTGATAAAACGCGAATAAAATCAAGACCTGCCTCACTCGAGGTCACACAATGCTTATTTGAATTTCTAATCTACCTCTGTGTTCGCCAGCAGGAACTCTGGTAGTTCAGTGGCTCCTTTCTGACCATCAAAGTAACAGGGGGAAAGGAAACAACTCAGTGCTTTTTTAGGTTATAAATGACAAAAGTATCTTTGAAAGTCACCACTAGAATATACATCCTTGGTAAGCCGAACACTCTGCTTAATCAGTGTGCTTTTGTTTAAAACCTGAAATGTATCAGAAACACAAAATGTCCTTATTTTTTAAAGTATTGGTGAAGTCTGTCTACTGCTTATAATGCCAGTTGTGCTTACAAAGGTCACGCTGCTGCTCAAATAGCTCCACCAACTTGTTTTCTTTTTTTAAAAGAAGTTCCCCAGTGCTAATCTAGACTTAAAACAATGCCCATACTTTGTTTTCTTTAAGTGTATTACTCAGGGGTAGTTGATAGTGACAGCAAAATGCTTTCTAAGCACCCTGTCTAAGAGCTGCAATTTCCACGATCATCATATTTCAGGAAGGTGCCCCAATCTTTTGTTTGGTGCTAGGCAAGCAGAAGGTCCTCTAGCTGTCTTTCCAAGGGGCAAAGAATGCAAAGGAGTTTGCTAAAGTGAGAGTGAGCCGTGCAGTCAGGTTGTGTCTCTGGGTGTTGGTAAAATTGGGTTGATTTTTTTTTTTCTGTTGGAGGTTTTATGTACGTGCAAAAAAACTTGCTCCCCTCTCTCGTGCAGTAGGAATATAATACTGCTTTTGTCTTGCTGGGTCTAACTCAAGTGTCTTCAAAAATGCAAATTTTTATGTGATCTTCCCTCCAATGCAAGTGAATCTGACTTAGAAATGGATTCCGAGTTGACTCCACGCCTAAGATCAGCCAAACCAGTATTTGCTGTAGAGGATGGAAATGAACTGAGAGTGGTTCTCTTCTGAAGTTTACTTCTAAAACCTTGCCTAGTTTTGAAGATGCTGGGTTGAAAAGACCCAGACTATTACTCCATTTCTACTCTCTTCCCTTGTTTTGACTAATCTGCTGCTGCAGAGGTTGTGTGTTAAAAAAGCACTTTGAGGGGGGGGAGTCTTTTGCATTGGCTTTTTGTTTTGTGTTTTAGTGCTCTTTGGGTTTAGCCAATTATGGCTTCTGGATTTTCTTTTGAGAGCTGCTGCTGAGGTAACTCACCCAGGCTTTAAAGAAAAGAATGGAGAACAAATGCTGCCATTGTTTCAAGGGGGAGATGAAAAAAAGTCTATTTTTCCCCCCTCTTGACAAGTTTAGGTAGAATTATACCTGACGGGGAGTTCCTGGCACAAAACCCCAGACATGTAAAAACATTACTCAAACACTGGATAAAGTTTCACTAGTTTTGTTTCTTTCCCTTTTAAACCCGTTGTCTTCTGCTCATCTCCTGATTACTAAATTTGCTCCTCAAAACAATTAGAAAAAAACCCCCATGAAGCTCTAAGAACATTTGGATTCTTCCAGCTCATGAAAGGCAGAGCAGAATTACTGATGATATAATATATTTACCGACCACTTTTCAGGATTCCTGCCCTGAGTGGTATTTGGCTGCTCATTAAAAATAAATGCAAGCAATCACATATTAATTCTTCTGTGCATTCCTACGCTTTGAAGTGATGAAGGAAAAAAAATCTTGAGGGCTAACTAGGCTGCTGGAGGGAGACAAAGATGGCCATCTCCCAACCAAGCCACTTCAGATCACTGCAGTGCAAAGTTCCCAAACTCCAGCACTTGCTTACATTAGTCACCACCCTTACACAATACCTGACAATTTTCAGCTCCCGGTGACAGAGGAAAAATCAAAAGGAAAAAAAAAAAACTAAAACAAAAACCAAACCAACCCCCCAACCCAGAAACTCATCTTTATTTTGTTCATGCTGCAAAATGTATCCACTTTATTTCTGGAGATGAAAGCTTGCTGCGAGTTTACTACAGAGTTTTTTGCCCACTGGGGGGTGGTACATGCTACAAAACCTGTGCTTTTAAGAGCCACAAGTCAGATGTTTTTTGCTGCTGTCCAGTTTTCTCTGCTTTAATTACAACAAAGTCTCCTGTTGAGAAAAACAGAGGCAGCCTCCAAAGGAGGGAATTAAAAATAATAATAAATAAATCGCTCTTTCAACAGAGTTTACAGATTTTCCCATGCTGATTGTATTAACTGCAGTATTTATCTGGTTGTTCTCCAGTTAAAGTGGTATAAATGTACCAGAAAAAAAAAAAAAAAGAAAAAGAGAATTAGCATTTTAAATATATGCCAAGGGCTGTCACTGTTTCTGGTATACCAGAGGAGCACAGAAGGCAGGAAAAAATACAGCTTTTGGAAGTGATTAAATGTGGATGGAAAAATAGAAAAGCTTGATAGCAACATGAATAGAAGGATTAGAATAACCTCAGTATATTTTAAGATAATTGGCCTTCTATAAACCCAGGTATACCTTTTGTTTATGAAATATTTGAAACCCAATCTTAAACAGGGCTTTATTGTATGGTTTTGGAATAAATTAAAGGAAACTTGAGGGTGGGTTTTCTTTGGAGGGAGGGAAGAGCACTGAAACCTCTCAAGTGTGACCTAATGCGTGCCATATATTGACAAGGAAAACACATCCTGATCTTTCTGTTTTATAGCAAATAATTCTTTTCTTTGTACACTTGAATTGACAAATGCATTTTGCAGTCTAATTCAAAGAAATGTTCATTAAGATGCCGTATCCCCAGGCAATAGATGGTGAGCATAATTGATGCTTCTATCTTTTTGGGCAGTATAATTTAGAGGAGGAAATCGGGGTCAGAATAATGAACTGTTTTTTTAAGGTCTGAACGTTTTCAGCCTCTTCTTTCTACACTTTTTCTCTGCATAAACGATTTACATGGAAATGCAAAAAGGCGAACCCTTTTTTTTTTCCTAAGAGGCAGTGAGAAAACGCATTCAGCTGCTGAGGTGCTGTTTCGCAGGAATAAGGCTTAACTGAAAAGCAATCCTGCATTTCGGGGTGAATCTGGTGTAGAAAATACTCCACTGTACTCTGTGAACTGGCCAGAATTGATCCCTTGCAGAAGGGCAGCGACTTGCCTTGAGCCCAAACGAATAAGCCGTCGCTAAGAGCATCCCACGAATTAGTTAATTACAGACACTGGTCCCTCGCGTTTGCAACACTCCTCTCAACTTTGCCTGGATGTGCCAGCGCTGAGCTCAAACCCCTTTGCGGTCAGAGAGATTAAAATTGAGGCGACCTCAAAGAGCAGCGCTGAGCCAGAGAGGCAGCTGTCTGTGCAAAGAGCTGAGCTTTTATTCACCGAGGGGATGAGCTTGGAAACTAAGCAGCAACCGAAAAAAAAACCCAACAAAAAACCACCAACCAAACAAGCCACCCCGAAATCAGAAAGCCGTGCCTGGATGGATGCTGAGAGCTACGGCAGATGCTTTGGGAAGCAGGACGGCTGCGCTGGGAAATGCAGGGATACTCGGGCTTCGCCTGAGCAACTAAGTTGCAGCTCCTAATTGCGTTCGAGGGAACGGCTTAAAACAAAAGCTTCTGGCACATCCAGCGGTCGCGAAATGGTTTTTGGGGTCAGAATCACGCGGGAGATGATTCGCGCAGAGGAGCGAGAGGCGAACTATTTATTTGCGAGCCATCTATGAACGAAGGCAAGGCAATCACTTAACGCACCCCGAACAGCCGGAAAGTTGATTAAAACTAGGCGAGGACCTGCGGAATGGCAGCGGGATCACTAGCCGGCTCTTCTTCCCACGGAAAGTGGGGCGCTGGGGGCGGCAGTCGAGGCCTGTTGCGTTCTCCCAGTGCGACCATTTTGTTGCCCATCTCCTCGCCCGCACACTTCGAGGTGCGGGGCGGACAGCGCTGCGCGGGGGCGCGATCGCCGCGCCTCGCCGGGGGATTTTTTGGGGGTTGGCATTTTCTGTATGTATTTTTTTCTGAACAGATTCAGCACGGAGGGAAGAATGGATGGAAGGCGAAGTTTCCAAACCGGGGGTAGAGGTGGAGTGGGGAGAAGAGAGATGCGGGGAGAAGGGCAGGAGGATCCGCGCTGCGGGTTTGCGGGGGCACCGCGACCGCGGCGGGCGCGGGGGGCGCTCCGGGGTAAGGGAGGCGAGCCCCGAAGGTG
>VXAU01003092.1:188949-360020 GCA_013399695.1 Formicarius rufipectus
CCAGTTCACTCCATGGTTCACTCCAACGTTCACCCCAAAGTTCACCATACAGTTCACCTCAAGGTTTATTCCATGGTTCACCCCACAGTTCACGTTTCATGCCAAGGTTCACCCCCCAGTTTACCCCCGAGTACACCCCATGGTTCACCCCCCTGTTCACCCCACGGTTCACCCCATGGTTCATCCCAAGGTTCACCCCATGGTTCATCCCAAGGTTCACCCCACAGTTCGTCCCACGGTTCACCCCATGGTTCATCCTCCAGTTCACCCAACAGTTCATCCCACAGTTCATGGTTCACCCCAAGGTTCACCCTACGGTTCACCCCAGGGTTCACTCAACGGTGCACTCCAAGGTTCATCCCATGGTTCACCCCAAGGTTCACCCTACGGTTCACCCCAGAATTCACCCCACAGTGCCCCTGGTTGGGGCCGGTTGAGTACAAACCCTCCCCTGTGTGCCCCATCCCAGCATTGGGTCCAAGGGAGCCAAGGGCAGCTCACAAGTAATGCGATGGCGCTTGAAAGAGGCATACTGATAAATACAACCATTAAAATGTATTTATACATGTTCTCCCAGCCCCCGTGGTCAGGCAGCCGTGAGCGTCCTCACTGCTCTGGCCCCTCCCTGCCTGGTGTGAGGCGCTGCAGGCACCGCCTTTGAGATCTTCTCCAAAAGTTTTCCTGAGGTGACAGCATTTGATCCTGGTTGGGGTCTATGGGTGGATAAGAGCTGCTGTGGTTCCATGCTCAGCCCGGGAGATACCGTGTTTCACTGGGGTTGAGGGAGATTGAGGCCAGGCCAGCCTGACATCCCTAAACATTTTTCCTTGGAAAACCAACTTTATGCCCTTTCAACTCAACCATAAATTTGTGGTGGTCGTAGAGCAGCCTAGAAAACATCTTCCCCAGGTGTTGTTTCCTAAAACCTTGCTTCCCGTTATCCGTAGCTCACAAGCACGCAGCCGGCATTGGCTCTGGGAGTTGCAGTTGGTGCTTCCATTGGGTTCTCTCCCAGTTTTCCATGAAAAGAGGATTTCCTTCATGGCAAACAGCCACTGTCTTCATGAGCGTGCTCTTCAGCACTTGTTCACAGATGATCTTGGCCATCCCCTGTGGGGTTTTGGCCCTCTTTGTGCATTGCCCAGCACAAAGAGCTGCTGTCTGGGGCAAGGGAGGCTCCCAAAAACTCTCTCCTCTGATCCCAGTTATGCTCCAGTTGCGCTCTTTGCTGCTGTCAGGCTGAGCTCCATTAAGTTCAGACTTGATTTCCATAAATCCCACGGAAACTGACAAATAGTTGCAATTTCACCGTGAAGTACAGATACTTCAGTTCCTGCTGTTTGTCTTTTGGCAAAACCAAATGCAGGCAGACAACGTAGAAAATATCAAACCTCGTCCTTTCCCAAGAGGAATTTTAATACATTTTTGAATGCTGCTTGGTGTATCTGGTATTTAGGTGTTTGAAATGTTATACACATGCTGTCTTCATTCAACTAATAAGAAAAAAAAATTCTGGGTCGATTTTCCTGGACAAGGAGGGGAAAAGATTTTTTTTTTCTTTCTATCGCTTCAATTCTAATCTTTCCCTGAGGAGAGTAAGAACTAATAATAAATTGACTTCAGGTTAAGGTACAGTTGTCTGTATTGACAGTCCTGGCAGTGAGCAGTGCCCTGACCAGCTCAGTGCAATCAGCTGTATTGCATAGACGTCTTAATGCATGTAAAACATGTTACATGCATGCGGTGGGTACATATGTACTTGTGTTATGGAGACATGGGTACCACTGGTACTACAGCATGCTCACATGGAAATGCAGGAGCTGTTTTGAAATGCTGCAGATACCCTGGGGATTTTTAAAAGATTATAGGAGTGTTTTTACAAAAATGTTGTGTATTTGGTGTTTCTCATGCTTGACTTAGTTGAATGAGTTAACAGATTCCAGGGTTACGTCTCTGTGCCACATTGCCAAGCCTTAATGTGGATCTGTGGGATACTCATAAAAGATGTCTATGGTCTATCTCTCAGCTTAATTCCAGGGCTGGCCCAGTGCTTATGGCATCATTTAGAAATTACAGTACATATTCCTGGAGAATTCCAAAGGGCATGTGAGAAATAATTAGATTTTACCAGGTCACAGCTGCTCTGGAGCACTGAAAGGTCTTTAATATGCTGTTGCAAGCAGATTTTTGACTGCGTTCTTTTATGTAAACTCTCTAAATATACTTCTTTAGGACGTGGGTAGCCTTTAAAATACAAAAAACCTGTTGTACATAGAGAGCTTGACCACGTTCTCCATCTTCTTAAAATGTACAAATCCAAGGCCTCTTGAATTGCAGGAGAATGGAGAAACTCTGTTAATACGGATGAAGTTACTCATATGTTGGGAATAAAAATATGAATATTTAACACAGACGTGCTGAAGTCTAGGAATATAATGAGATATTTTAATTGAATTTCTAAGTTAAAATATTCTTTTACCTGTATTTTGTTTATAGAATTAATTAACGCTCATGACACTGAGATTAAAGTTCTTGTCAGATCTATAGGGAAATTACCTTTCGGAAGACATGGCAATCTTGTTAACGCTTCATGGGCTGAGAGAGTTTGAAAGGTGTCGGGTGGGAAATTCAGAGTACTCACACTACATAATTCGTTTCACAGAATGTTAATGTAAGTTTATAACACACACTTGAAGGGTGATATTAGGTCAATGTGATAATGATGATGTTTGTTTCTTCTTCCTGAGCATCCTGATGGTAAGATAAGAATCAAAGTTCTGGGAACTCCCTCTGCCAAAGGTTGAGCTGAATGACTCCCCCTGTGACTTGATAGGAGTTTTGGATATACTTTGTCCTGATGTAGATCCAGTTCCTGTCAGAAGCGTTTCTGGGCAGGACACTTAGGAAGTGATGAGAAACCAAACACACTGACCGGGCAGTGAAATTGAACCTGAGATCACTCACCCTCCCTGCAGGGGGAAGGAGCTGTCTTCAAGCACCAAAACTGAAGCCTTGCTTCTTTGAGCTTCCCAAGGACAGATTTCTGTCAGATAAAGCTGAGAGTAATAGTTTGATATTCAAGGGAATAAGCTGAAATGAATGTTAGTGGGTTTTAGCTTTAGGCTTTTATCAGGTTATATTGATTTTTCAAAGCAAGCTGTCCCAAATCCAAGCTCGGCATTGGCTGATTTGTAGAGACATCTAAGGAAACAGGACACCATAATATATGAACTCCAGTATGATACATGTCCTGTAAGGCTTCCTGATATTGACTAAGTACCGTTTCTCAGCAAACACATATTGCATTTTGTATTAGAGTTTAATCTTTAAATGATCTGAACCATTTCAAAATTAGAATCCGATTTTGGATCTATTCCTTCCAAATATAAATGCCTGTCAAATTCAGCTTTCAGCATTGTATATGTGCATGGATCATCTTGTCAAAGTTGGTGCATCAGCTCTGTATCAAATGCAACAAAAATGGGAATGTAATCATGCAAGATGGTCCATAGTGGAGTTAAAAAGGTATGAAGAGTCTAAAACAAAATTCTTATTTAAAATGAGGTGGGTTCAAGAGTGCTCCTTTCTTTTCCCCTGCCAGAAGAATGTGAGAGATAATAGTTGTAATTGTGGTTATTTTTTCTGTATGTAGAGGCCAGGAGGTTAGAGCATTGCACCTGTATTTTCTGCCATTCCTCTCCCTTCTCTTCTTGCTTTCTCCCTGTTCTTCTTTCCACCTCTCCTAAACAGCCCCAGGGAAAAGCCCTGTCAACTCAGAAACACCCGTGATGCAACCATATCTCTATTTTCCCTAAGGCAAATAAACAGCTTCGCTTGTGAGATCATGTGCTATGGATAGCAAAATGAACTAACTTAATGGGGTACTTGAAATTGCAAAGCCTTTGAGTAAGGTATTTATATTATTTCCAGAACATACTGAAGTGGCAAAGGAAAGCTGGCTACGTAAAGTTCATAACCAGAAAGTTTGCTCCTGGTGCTTAGGGTTGATTTTTGTATTTAGAAGGCAATTTCCTCTGTTTGTTAGATGTCAAACCCTGAAGCACCACCACAACATTTTTAGGAGAAACAGAGCTAACTCCTTCACAGCTCTGAGGAACGTGGAGATTTTCCTTGCTTACTTGACAAAGTAAGCGGTGCTGTCAGAACAGAATAGACTTTCCGTGCGCTTGACGTGGCTTTGAAAGTGTGTTAAAGGAAGGAAAAAATAGTGTTCCACAAAAACAACCTTGAAAACCTTAACTGAGATTGTTAGGAACGTGTCGTGTGTGTGGGGAAGAATCCTGTAAAGGAAAAAAACTGCTGTTCTGCCCTCAGGGAGGTTCTTACATTTGCAAATTCACATTTTTATGGATGCAGCCTATATGGAACTGAACAAAGTGGTAAATGCATTTTTACACCTGCCTCTTACAGAAATACTTAAACAAATAAAAACCCTAACCCTTCTGAAACGGCAGGGGAAAAAAAAATTCTAGTGCAGTTTTGGTCTTGGGCTCTTTCTTGGCGCTTTAATTGCTGTTTATGCACCAACTACCCAGAGCTGGCCTTTGAGGATTGAGAGATATGCAACACAGTGGTGATTTGTGGCTTGCTGAGGAGGGGCTTGAGGTGGATGGGTCCTTTCTGTCCATGTTCCTGTTTTGCCTGTTGGTGTAGGAACTCTTTGCTGCTTCTGCTGTTGCCTGTTTAGATCCTGAGCAGGCAATAGTTTGGGGGAAATTCATGTTTCTTGTTACATTTCCATCTGCAGTTTTCATAAATATCAGACTTCACAGGTTTACACTGAGAGTTTGACAGTCACATGCTTTCTCTCAAGTGTATTTTCAGGCCATGAAAATGACTCTTCTGGTCCCTTCTCTTTGTTTTTACTTCCTGAGGATTTTCCGCCTCTGTTTTCCCTCTCAGCATTCCCAGCCTGTCTGCCAGGCTTTCTGCATATGCCCTGCCTCTTCCCCAGCTCCTCTCCTCCTCCTGCAGTGCCCAATAGCTGCTCCTCTGCACATCAACCCACACGGGAGCGTTCACATTCCAGCTCTTTGTGCATTGATCATCTGCCGGGAGAAGCTGCTTCTGCTGAACTCTCTTCTCTCCCTCGTTGGCCTTTTCCTTTGCTCTCCTGCTTTTGCATGTCAGAGAGTTTCCTATTTTCTTTCCTTCTCCTATTAAGTGAGCAATTTCACTTTGGTCTGATCTGGTAAAATTACAGTGGCCAAGTTCTGTGCAGTTGTATAATATATGAGTTTCCCAATCTGAATATTTAACATTCTGTGTAAACTCAAAGCAAGTGTATGGGGATATTGTGCTGCTGAAGGCATGGGATGGTGTTCTGTAATCTCTAAAAAATGCACACCCGCTGCTTTGCAGGCAAATCAAAGCATTAGCACACTATTTTGGCCAAATGCACCACCCTGGTTGTTTGTGTCTAGTCTGTGTTAACATCCAGCAATGAGCCCGAGTCTGTGCCTTTACTGATTTGCTTGTGTAATACCTGGGTTTGAAATGACGAAACACTGTGCCAGCACTGAATACATGAATAACTCCCAAGTGTTTATTCTCAGGAAGGACCAAGTTTACATTGTCTGAACAGATTTGTTTAGTCGTAAGGAGGGGTGATTATTCTGGCTTCGTCTGTTCAGCAAGAGAGGCCGTTTCAGGAATGGCTTTGCTCAACAGCAGTTAATGGTGCTGGCCCAGAGTTAGGAGTTGATACGGTCATTAAAGTGAGTTAACAGGAATTTTGAAATTTCCCTGGCCATATAGTTACATTTGATGGGACTCTGACTCAGGGAAGGAACCTGCATGCAGCAACTTTATCTCAGTTGGGAAGACAGGACACTTCTGTATGGGAGCATCATCTGCGTGAATAGGTGTGGAAGCTGAAGTGTTTTCAGCATCTGATTGAAACTACTCAGAAAAAAAAAAGCAGATGTAAAGGCATATATGTGTTCTTTCACGTTTGCGTTTCCTAGTTATACATTATTAATACTGATTTCACTTTTTACCAGTGAAATTTTTTCTAGAGTTTACCTCGAATGCAAAGGAGATCTCATTCCTAAAGCACTGGAATGTTCAGCGAAGCTGTTCTGTTTCCTTTGAGTCTCAGAAGCACATTCGTGCTGGAGGGTTTCCTCCAGCTGGTGATCCCTCACCAGTTTTCACCTGTGTCCCAGTGGCAACACCTGGAGAGAATTACTGGGAGTGCTGATAAGTGGAGAGAAGCTTTGCCCTGCCCCGTGTCTGCTTAGAGCTCGTTGGTAAGCAGGGAAGTGAGGGGACGGCCTGAGACCTGGGAATTACTTTGAACAGGTGATGGGCATGCATTATTTAGTGGGCATGCCTTGCTGCTGCTGAGGATGGAGTTCCTTGAAGTGGTAAGAGCCTGAATTTTCATGGGAAATGGGATCTGAAATTCATTTCAGACTTAGTATCTGGAGCAGTGTTCTGCATTTTCTTTCTTTTTATTTTTTTTTGGTCCTTCCTTAATCCATCTTTAATCTCCTTCCTCAAAGTTTTTGTTCTTTGGCCTTTTGTGAACACTCACTAATTGCTGCTGCCAATCCCAGAGCCTTGGGGGAAGTGTTGGGAATCCTGAAGAGAAATAACCTGTAGGAGCCCATAAAACCTATAGCTCTGTGACTCAGGGAAACAAAGGCATTTTTGGCTGACCTTGGCTGTGTGTGATGGGCAGCACATAGGAGAGTTGACTGGTCTGAGATGATGGAAATTTTGTTAGTGAAGAACAGAGGCTGACTATGGGTGGTTCAGAGGAGTAGGAGATTGCAGAAGGCAGGATGGAAATTCTGAGGTATGGCAGCTGTGCGGTAGATGAACGCTTTCACTTTCATCAAGGTCTTGTGTTTTCTTTGAATTCCTTGTTTCTCCTCTCACCTTAACAGTAAGAAAACCAAGCTGCTGCCTTTCCCATAGAGAGCTGAGCGTGTTTTTGTCTCCCCTAAGAGAGGTCTATGCTGCAGTAGCCTTGTATCTAACTCATTGGTGGGGAAAAAGATTTTCAAAACTGCTTCCCAGTTGCTCTCCTACCTACTCCTCCACCCACAGAACTCCACTGAAGCTTGTGGCTTCATCTTCATTCCCCTTGGGGAGGAGCTGGAGAGAAGGTCAGAGGCAGGCCTTGCTCTGCCAACCAAGCAGGTAAAGCACAAGGCCTGTGGTGCAGTCATTACAGTGTAAGTGATGCCATGGGACAGAGAGACCAGTGATATATGCTCTTAGGTGGTTTGGCTTTTCATTTCTTTGCTGGTAGTCTAGATGGGTTATAAAAACCAGAATATAAATCAATTTCTAATCTTCATGTATTATGACAGAACTTGTGGGTACAAAACTCAGTTTTGCATATTGCTATGAAAGCAAAAACTCTGCGGTTGTGTGACAGGGCTAGTTGGACCCATAGTCTAAAACAAATACCATGTGTCCATAGTCCTAACTAAAACATTAATGTATCTCTTTCCATGTAAGCAGCCTTTCAGATACTGTAACGTGTGAAGAAATATTTAATATCCTTTTATTGAAAAAAAAAAAAGTCCCCTTCATTTGAATGGGAGAAGCAGAGCAAGTCCCTCATTAAAACTGGAGTAGGTCTTGACCTTAGCAACGGTTCCTTAAAGTTATGCATTTCTCACAGCACCAGCAGTGCCTAAACTAGCACATTATTTATAGGTGTTGCTCACCTGGTGCGTACCTCCGTGTGCCTTTCGATAGATGAAAACCCACGCAAGATGCTTCTTAGAATAGCAACGGAGTTTTGTACATAAAACCTCAAACCCTTTACAAATAAATTGACCACAGTACCCCCTGAGATGCAAAGTAAGATTTCTGTAAGTAATGCTTGAAACATTTGCTTTTGTAGTTTTGCAAAGCACTAAAACCAAAAGTTTGCCTTGCAAATGCCAGCAGATGCAACACTCAAACTCTAGGAGAAGCTCAGGAAGAGCTGTTAACAGCTGCACTGGGAAATTACCTTCATATTTAAATATGAACGCCTCTAAAAATAACCCTAGTGAGAAATGAAGACTCCATTTGTTGTTAGCCTGCCTAGCATTTGTCTTTATTTCTAGTTGATGTTATTTTACATTATTGTTCGTGGATATAACAAAGCCTATTTCATTGCTCCTTGATCATTTTTCCCGAGGGATGCAGAGAGGCTCTGATTGCAATTGTAAATTCTGTAGCGAACAAGTCGTGATTGCTGTGAATTGTTCAACCGCAATCATTTCGGGCCTGTGCCGGGTCAGCCCTGTGCTCCATGCACACAGTGGAGCCTGGAAGCACACAACAGAAGGGGTTCAGGTTATTGAGTTCAAGGCCCTGATACTCCAGGCAAAATCATCTAAAAATGGCTTTGCACAATACATCTGGCTGGCTGCTGCTGTGGAGGGCAGCCCCGTCCCTGCTTCTGCATCAGCTCGGGTTTGGCCAACCCTTTGGTTAGCTCAGCTGCCAGAAGCGCACATTTCCTCCCAGAATAAAATACATTCTGCTGGTGCAGCTTTTCCACCCAGCTCATAATGGAGCCAGATGAGTGCTGGTGCCTGTGGGACCATCCTGTTCCATCACGCTTTGGTGGCTGGGTCTGGCCAGCTGAAGTGGGCTTTTGTGGTCGGCTTTAACAGTACTGCAGGTCTGCTTTTCAGAGAGGTGAAAAGTCAAGTTTTAAGCCTCATGAGGGGCTCTGTTTAGTCTCCACAGATATAATGGAAACTCTCTGTGTTCGTGGAATGGTTTCAAGAGGAATCCATCCGCTGGAAGCACAGATGAGCCAGCTCTGAATGACAGCCAGTCACACTGCGCATCACAAATTGCTGCTGGCTCCCTTTCACTTATTTGTTTATTTACTTCACCATTCTGAGCTGCCTGCAAAACAACTGCAGAGCCCTGCTGCCTGCTAGTTATGGTTTTCCACCCACCAGCGCTGCTCAAACCCGACTTTGACTCTGCATCTGTGAACTTCTACCTCGGAGGTCTTGCATGGGCTTGTTCTTGGTGAACGCGCGAGTTTGGCATATGCAGCTGTCAAACGTCCTGTGGTTTGTGTCGCCTGTCCTAATCCTACAAGACCACTTTTCTTCTTTGCTTTCTGATTTCTGAGACTGGGAAATACTCAGCTCTTTCTCTAACCTATAATGGTGCAGCTACTGTATTTTTAATAGCCATAACATGCTGGGACTGTTACTGGGGAATTACTTTGCTGTTTTCCCAATGGTCTTAAGGATTTTAACACATTAGCCAAACGCTTCCCTGAAAGGTTTGTGGTACTGGCATGGAAACTGGCACTTCCATCAAGTTGTGTGGCAGCTGTTCATTTTGTCATGACTGTAGCAGCCCTTTGCCCTCTTGCCATGTGGTGCTTGTGTTCCTTAAGGTCTCAAGTAGAAACAGTCTCGTGTGACTATTGCTGAAGTGTGCAGTGCTTATTCTGGGAGTCCCCTGAGCAGTGGGTGCCTGCCAAAGGCAAGGGGGCACCATCTCTTCATGACCAGTGACAGGACTCGAGGGAATGGCATGAAACTGAGTCAGAGGAGGTTTAGGTTGCATATCAGGAAAAGGCTTTTCACCCAGAGGGTGGCTGGGAACTAGAACAGGTTCCCCAGAGAAGTGGTGAAAGTACCAAGCCTGTCTGACTTCAAGAAACATTTGGACAATGCTCTCGAGCACATGGTGGGACTCCTGAGGTGTCCCTTGCAGGAACAGGTGTTGGACTGCAGGATCTTGATGGGTCCCTTCCAACTTGGCATATTCTGTGATTAATACTATGTAGTCAACTCTGAAATCCACCCACCTTCTCATCCAAAGGTGCTTTGGGCTCATTTGCTTCTTAGAGAAGTTACTAACAGTGACCATTAGCTACTTTTGGAGTGACTGCTGGGAAGTAAAACATTGCAACTGTGTAAACTGTGGAATGCTGTGGAAGAACACAGGGAACAGGCACTTTGTCCCTTGCTGTGGGATCCCAATCTGTAGAAGACCGTGTACTAGGAAGGTGTGTTTACTTCTGTAGGGCCAGAGACTCAGGAGCACATGGGGTGGCTGTGCATCTTTTTGGTGAGCAGACATACACTGATGTGTTGTGTTTGTGGCAGGAGACAGAGGTGGATGGGAACAGAGCAGAGCCAAACCAGGAGTCATTTACAGGAATAAGGATGAGGCGTCGCCACAACAGGCTGGCCTGCCGAGGGTTGTACCTTTTCTCTTTGAAGCTCTACAACTTCAACAGTTTTCACCTAAACCCTTTCAAATTCTATGGAATATCTGTATAATACCGTAGATAGCTTTACATGTACTTTATCTCATCTGCTGTGATATGCTGCCTGGATTACAGGCATCTTTTTTAAGGTTCCTCCAAAGTTTTTGGATTTGCAGACTGAGCTAAGTCTTTTCAGGATTGTCTCATAAGTGGGTGTTGTAAATTTTGCAGGCATTGGTGTGTTGTTTAGAGAACAGATGTTACTTGGTATCTCTAAGTCATCTGACTTTTTCTGGGTTAGAAGGGAGAGTGCTGCAGACAAAGAGGACTTCTGAAACCTGTGCTCTCAATCTGTGTGTCCTGTGGCTTGGCAGCTCTTTCACCTCTTTCAGGATGGTTTAGTCATCCACATAGTTAGTGGTGAGTCTGCTTTAATGTAGGCACTAAAGGCCTGTGTTTTTGGGCTGTTATTTGAAGTGGAGTTCATAGCATACGCCTTTTCGGATTTTAAAACAATTACTTTGTAATCGTATATTGCAGTGATCTGCAGCAGAGAAAACAAATTGGTTAAGGCGTACAGGAGTAAATAATCTGCTGGAATAAGGGGGGGAAAAAAACCAAACCAAAACATTTAGAAGAATAAAGGAAATATTTTATGGCTTCTAGAACTTTTTTTTTATAATTGAATGTGACTGCTTTTCTGCCTGTCTGTGCTCTGCACATGTGTCCGTATTTCCCTTACCTCCCACATGTTTCTGCTCAGAGCAGCTAGTTTCAGGCACAAATGTTGTTAGGGAAATATCAACCCTGGAACCGACAGCTATTGAAAGATTAGAAGTGACTGAAAACAAAATCTTGTAAAAGAATTTCTAATGTAATTGTAACATAATTTGTTGCTGCTCTTGCTCTGCTATAGCATGATTAAGTACTGAATTTGAATCAACTTTTAAAAGAAAATGCTTAGTTTCATTCCACAGCACAATTGGCAACTAAATAAAAGTTCAGACTGGATTTTTTTTTTCCCCAACCCTCTTTTCACAGAGAAAGAAAAATGTACATAGAGCCTTTTGTATTTTGCAGAGGAAGTGTAGCACAATAGATGGTCGGAGGAAAGCAATTCCAATAATCAGTTTTCTGTACTACTTATTACAACTGGTCAGGACTGGGGTTTAATTAAATTTTAGGGATAAAGGACAATAGGGTGTGCTAAGGATGGAGAGTCAGCTTAAACTTAGAATTTCCTGGCTTTTATCCATTTCTGTGCCAGCTCAGTCGTACTTCAATATATGACTTCAGATGGGATTCACTTGTATAGAAAGTAATAACTGGTGAGGTCTTAGGAGTTTTCCAGGGTCTCTTTTGACTCCCAGAGTAATTACACATTCAGGAGTGGGCAATGGGAGTATGGCACCTGGGAATGCCCCCCTTCTGTGCCAGACTCCAGCACTGTGGGCTTGCACAGTAAGTTGGCAAGTTTGTTAGTTTGGCATTGTGTTTAAAATAATGTTAATGTATAGTGATTTGAAAGGATAGTTTATTAAGAACCAACGCCTTTTGCCTCTTAGATGTTTGGAGTCAGGTTGAGAGAGGATGAAAATAACCTGGTGTGCCATTATGACATTTAGTGTGACCTTTTGGATAATGGAGCCCAAATAACCTCTCAACACCATTTTTTGGTATCACAGCTGTCACTGGCACGGCTTCAAAAGGCTTCCCATCTTCCAAGGTGAAATGAAGTCCACTGGGTATCTTAAATATCAACTGTTGCAGGCTTGCCCTCCAAAGTGCCCTCCTTATTAAAACCTGTCCCAGTTTGGGATTTCTTTGGAATCAGAGGCTTTGGACATTGTCCATAGATGAATATTCTACCCAGAAGAATTCCCACACGTTCTGGGTTTAGATGGCTGCAGGGAAATCCCTCTTACCTTGCTGTTGGATGCATGTATTAATTACATTCCTCTGTTTGCCCACACTGAAACAGGTTTTCTAGGGTTTTAGTCCCTTTAGAACTTTTCCTGTGCTTTTCTAGAGCCATTAACATTTTTTCCCCTGCCTGGATCGAGCTGCAGCAGAGATCACTCCAGATTACACTCTACCAGCGGGCCATTTGAATTCTTTACTGACAGCATCCCCGCTCTGGCATCATTCTTGTAATGCTTTCTTGTCAGGCTGGCAGTCTGCAGACCTTTTGAAGCCAGTTTTGTGGAATTCTATTCCTCAGACGCAGCTAGAAAAAAGGAAAATCAAAAAGGAGTGGAATTTTACTATTGTGTTCTTGAATAGACACAAGAATTTCTTGGAAGCTTGAACTGGTACTTCTGCATCTCTGTTAATAAAGGAGCGTCACTCTTTCAGCATCCCCTTCATGGGGCATGATAGTTATTAGATAATAAAATAAAATTGTGGAGAACCCTCAAAACACTAAGTTGATATATATTTAGTGTACCTGCTGTGAAAGAAGACCGTGTTTCACAAACTTTCCCATCACAAACTTTATGCTTTTGAGGGTAATATGCTCAGCTGAACTGGCATGTTACCGACATTCTGTGCTGCATTTTTGCATTACAGTAGTTTTTCAGCAATGGTATGAGAAATTCAAAGAACCCCAACATGATAAATCAATATACCACTTAGAGATTTTGTACCTATCTGGTTTTAGCTGATGTTGGAGATGACATTTATTTTCCTATATAGGGGCTGAAATACCTAAAATTTGAGAAGTTTTAGGCTTAAATAATATTATGGTAAGCTTCTTAATTCTGATGCAGAATTAATTTCATTGACTAAATTATAAATGACTTTACAATGGAGATGCCTGTGGATTTTGCTGACTCATGATGAGAGTGAACACTCCTTCACACTACACAATTGTATAAACTGTGTTAATAAGCTTAATTTTACAGACTGTAAATATTTGGATTGGTATTTGTCATAGCATTTAGTGAGGGCAAGTTCCTCTACTGTATTTATTCTCAGCCCAAGACATTTGCTGCTTTTACACAGATGTTCCAAATCAGTGTATTCAGGCTGCTTATTCCCACTTACTTCCATGAATCATTTGAGAAGGGAGGATGGAGGACACTGACAATTTTAGCAAATGCAATCCCAGAAACACATTAATAAATACTTTTCACACGCCCCCAAAATCTTGAATTAACAATAAACCAAATCTGAGGATATGAAATTGATACCTATTGCCCATTTTTTCCAGGGTTTGTGCTGTAAATGGTACAGAGATGGCTGTTGAGTAATTTTCCTCCATGATGGAGTATGTATTGCTTTTACAGAGACCAATTTTCTCTTTCAGCCAACAAAAACCTATTTGTTTTTGTTGCTTTGTTGTGTTTTTGTTTTTTGTTTTTTAAATTCTGGTCACTGAAAAATTATTTCAGCCAGTCTTGCTTATCATATAACAATAAAGCTTTAGGGCAATTGACCTGCTGACCTTAATTCCCAGGAAACTGTCACATTTCTTCTTTCTTCCTTTGTCCAGCCTAACAATGTGACCCAAAATACTCCTGAGCTTTAAAGTTTCTCAGCGTTGTAAGGTCAGGCTTTAGTCTCCATAGTGACAGTCCAGCCCGGCAGGTCAGGGGGCAAACAGATTAATGATGTCAGACACATCTTTAAATGGCTCTTACACCGCTCCGCTGTGCGGTGAAGCAGCTGAGCATATTTGAGATGACAAAGGCCTCCTTAAGTCCTGCTAATAGGAGGATCCTTGGAGACATCTGATGGAAAGGCCCTGCCTGCCCTCAGTATCCAGCGGCAGTGGGCACCGGCTCCGCCTCACGCTGCCGGGACAATATTGCAAAGAGGGAGGAATAGCCGCTGCTCCCCCGAACCTTTCGTTCTGCCCATCCCATTCCTTTGTCCAGGACTCAGTCCGCTAGTTAAAAGCCTCCCAGAGGATGGAAGAGAGGGAGCTGGAAGAATAAATTAGCATTGTTGATGGAAGAGGCGCTCTGCCCTTGGCGGCGGAGAGGGCAAGCCGAGAGTCCTGTGGTTTGCCTGCTTCTTTCCGGGTAGTTATTAATAAAAGCGTCTTCGTATGTGTGATGCTCATAGAGATATTAAAAACATATCTGGGTTCTTCCTCTAGATGATGAAACTTTTTAAATTAAAAAAGGAAATATGGCTCTCTTGGTGACTTACAGGGGTTCCTCGTGGAGTAAGTCTTGGGGATTTGGTCTCATGCAGCCTGTTTGTATCAGAATTCAACAGGGCTGAGCAGCTGTGTGCTCACTTTAATTTATGAGCAGGAATCCTTCTCCATTATAAGATCTTGTTACACACCTGCACTGTTGTGCTTTTTTCAGAGAATGATGCGTGTTGCGCAAAAATGAGAGGTTGTGGATGACTTCACATCATCACTGTGTCAGTTTTTTTTTTTAAAAAAGCCAAAAATCCCCCCAAACCGAAGCAAAGCACTTTCATGTGCACCTTCAGCAACCCCCTGATTCTGAAACACCATCTGTGTGAACCATGGATTTACTCTTGAAATGGAAATCCAGCTAATGGCTCGTGTCAGTCTCCAAATTACATAAAAACAATGAGAGAGTTTATCACAAAGTGTGTGAGTGAAATCAATATTTTTTGGTTACATATATATTCTGTCCTTCATCAAAATGCATTATCAATTCATCATTGGGGTAGTTGACAGCAGGAAAGTAGGAACTGTTGATACAAAACTAATTTAGCTGAAGATGGGGTCAGAGCCTCTCCTCAGCTGAGTGTGCTGATGCTGCTGGATGGAAGAATATTGTCAGTCCTGGGGAGGCTTCGGTTATCTGGGGATGTGTCACAGCCTTTGCTTGCTATTGGCAGAACTGTGCAGTATTTCCTTTTCAATCCACTGGAGTTAATTGTAGGAGAAGATTTGGGAAACCTGATGGTCAGCAAAATAAATGCTGTTCTCTCAGGGCATGTTCTATTGCAGTGTATCAGGGGAATAACAAATATTTGTGCTCTTTAGAATTAAGAGTCATTGCTTATGCCTCTGAAAGGTGCACTGTTAGCTTTTTGGGTCATTTTCCTAAACCTTTTTTATCTCAATATTTGATATTTAACAGATTCTGTTCCTTTCAGTCTGAAGTTCCAGGAATGCAATGTTTTCTTTATTTAATACTGATGAAGAATAGACCACTCTAATCAGGTTAAAATACTTTTTGTTGTTGCTTGCAGTGAGGGGAAAGAAGAGGCTCCTTTATTCTCCTGCATTACTTTTTAAACCTTGTAGGATATATTACATCCTGCTTCTTTACAGCTCTCATTGACTTGGTCAGGTGTAAAGTTTCCTTTTCTTCCTCAGAACCCTAATGTAGTGCTTGAGAGGTGAGTGGTGCCCCTCGTTTCTTGTGTTCACAGTGCCCTTCTCCCCCAGTCTGAATTGTTTCTCCAATACTCTCGCATCTTCCTCTGTGAGATCTTGCTGCTTTAACACCTACTTTTCCACCTCAAGTAAGTTTTGATTCCTTCAATTCACAGAATGGCATGGGTTGGAAACTCAACCAGCTCATCCAGGGACACCTTCCACTAGCCCAGGTTGCTCAGTGCCCCATCCAACCTGACCTTGAATGTTTCCAAGGATGGGGCATCCACAACTTCTCTGAGCAACCTGTGCCAGAACCTCACCACCCTCACAACAAGGAATTTTTTCCTGATATTTAATCTAAATCTACTCTGTCTGAATCCACTGCCCTTTGGCCTGTCACTCTGTGCTCTTGTGCACAATCCCTTGACATTTTCCTTGTAGGCTCCCTTTGGATACTGAGAGGCTGCAATTACATCACCCCTAAGACTTCTGTTGTATAAATTTATGCAGTCTTATTAGTGTTTTGAAGACTTTCCTGTGTCAGCTGAGTTTAAGAAGTTAATGGATATTTTTGAAGAGTATTTTTTCTAAAGAGTAATTTGTCTTGTCCTTGAGACAGCTGAGGGTGTGTCTCCATCTATGTGACGCACCTGGATGTACTAACTGCTGTGGCTGAGCCTGTGGTGTACAGCCCAAGTGGGAGAGGGTGTCCAAATGCAGCAGACCATGGGCAGAACTGCCAATAGGTCAGATATTTGCCAATTGGCAAATTGTTGTGCAGTCAAAGAGTGAGGTGCTGCTGGTCCTCACCCCGGTGCCATTCCAGGACAGGGAGAGCGGTTTCCAGCATTGACCTCTTCATGCAGAGATATTCTCGTGCAGGATGAAAAAGCAGCTGCTGCAAACTCTTGCCCTTGTTTCCTTACAGCTCTGTGCACCTTTCAGTCCTTTATCAGCAGAACAGCTCAAAGAAGAGACTTCTTAATGTGGTGAGTTCTGAACTGACGCCACTTGTGTCCTCTGGGAGTTGTCAGACACTGTTTCTGGAGCTTATGTGGCTGTGATCATTCAGTGATTACTAATGACGCTATTTCTTTATGGTCATTATTTTGAATGAATTTTACATGATTGACTGAAACACATAATTAAGGGGGGGGGGGTGGAAACCCACCCCGAACTTTAAGAGCTGGCTAGCTCCCAAAATGTGCTTATGATGTGGGAAATGTAAGCCTTATGTGCTTTGGTACATAGATTGATTTGGACAGTGACAAAGTAACCTAATAGCTCTTCATTTCTAGAAGCCTGTGCTTCACTCACTTGTTAGTATCTGTGTAGGAACCATGTTTGGAATTGTAGTATTAATCTGTGATTCTGAAGCTGAGTAAGGTAAGACTTAGTTTCCACATCCCAGTGATAAAGTGTATTAGAGGGGTTTGCGCCTTCTTAACTGATGGACTCTCTGCTGGATACAAACTATTGGGATATAATAAAAAACTTGTAAACCTGATAAACCAAATACTAGAAGAGAAAAAAAATATTAGAGATGTCTGTCTACAGATTTGCATGCCTTATCCTTTCAAGATAAAGACTAAAATCAAGGAAATTTGCTAACTTAATAGGGAGCTTTGCTAGATTTTAATTCATATTTGTGACCACATGTATCCCCCCTGCAACCAAACCCTGGCCACACAAACCCAACATGTCTTTCTCTGCCTGAAAATACTTCTTCCTGATGGTTTCGAGGGCAGGCTGTGCCAGTCACTTCAAAGGTCTGGTTTCTTTCAGAGCAGTGGTTGATAGGGATGGAAATTTCCACAATCCTTTCCTGATGTTAATAGAGGAGCCCTGATTTATGAGACATCTAATTTTTCTAGTTTTAACTTTTCCAGTTCGTGAAGTTGCTTGTGTCTGGGGTATTATTAGATTAGGTATCCATTTTCTTAATAAAAAAAATGGTTAAGAGGAGGCTCAACATGAAGACTCAGAAAGGCAACTGTAAAAAAAAAAGACACAATGATTTTTTTCAGCCTAATTTGTTTTATACTAATCTTACTGTATGAAATGGAATTGCCCAAGCACAGTGAATTTTAGTCTACTTCTGAAGCATAATTTTCGCATCTGGTAATGAAGTAACTTCTGCTATCTCTGTGCTATCAAATCCTGTGATTTTTTTTCACCACACTGAAGCCAGTCAGCTCATGTGACAAAACCCTTGGTGCCTTCAGCGCTGTGTCAAAACAAACCTGTGGCACTGAAGTTTTCACCATTTTTCTTTGGGAAGTTTGAGATGAGAACTTTTCAATGTGGAGCACATTCCCTGGACTTCAAAAGTGGCACAAAAGTAGATTTTTCAAAGCTGCTTCCTAAAAACTGAGGCTTGTTCTAGTCCATGTGCAGTGTGGGTGACTCAGTGATTTTTTTTTTTTTTAAGCCACTTCCCAATTTAAGACAAATGGGAATTAAATGATGGGGGAAACCCATGGTAGCCAAATCTACTGACATGCTGCTTTTCTAATGTGAAATTTATAGAAACCCTTGAGTGTCGTGTCTGATCTGATTGTCTGCCATTATAAATGGTGTCTGGCAGAGTGGATGTAATTTGTGTACAGGAATGAAAAAAGGACTTATGGGGAGAAAGGGCCGCAGCTTTTTTCACAGTAACACAAGCAAAATTCAACTCTGCTTGTGAAAGCCTCTCTTTAGTTTCTGTATCAAATCCCATCATTTACTGTGTACCTCTGCTCAGGGATTTTTTTTTTTAATTTTAATTCCATTTGTAGCAAACATCCTGATTTTTATACAGCATCTGAGATTTCTTGTTGGTCAAGAACTCTTTTGAAGTGCCTGGGAGTACAGTTTGCAGCAGCATGAGTGGTTTGGCACTGTAATTATAATCCCTTTTCTCAAAGGTGAACGAGAGGAGAAACAAAGGGGCTTCCCCTAATCTTGTTTACATCAAAAAATGGCAAAACCAAATTGTAGGCTATAAAAATACTAGTAGCAAACACAGAGAAAGTCAGGAGCTGGCGAGGAGTTGTGGTAGGTACATTTTCTTTGCAGATGTTTATAGGAGCTAAATAGTGTGACATATCCAGTACTGTAAAAACAACATTTGAAAAGTTAGTTTAGAAGCAGATTCAGAAAGAGGGAGGTGTTCTCCCCCTGATAGAACTAGAGATAGGGTAATCATCCTGCAGAAGGCCTGGAAATCAAAATGCATAAACAAAGTTCAATTTAGTCGTGCATGTGTATCCTTTCAGCTGGCAGACCAAATTATTCTGATTGTTCCTCATCAGATTTTAGTCCTTCTGTTCCGTGCTGTTTATATTAACTTCCATTAACCTACATGTTTTGAGTGAAAGTTTAAAATGGGCTACGAAAATTGCTTTCATCACTTCTCCATTTGAAAATAAGCATCAACACTGGATGACTCTGTGCCTGTAATAGATTAGTTTTAATCAATAGCGTATTGATAACGTACCGTAACGTAACCCAGAACGACTTCATGCCCTTAAATGGAAGTTTAAAAGTTTACTTTTTGATTTTGGTCAGTGATTCCCATAGGTTTGCAGCACACAAAGAAAAGGAGTGTTTGTGAAATGCTAGAATTTAGATATTTAGGAGGGTTTGCTTTTGGAGTTGAGATATCTCGTTGCACTTTAATGTAATGCACTTAGAGTAGTAAATCTATAAATGGGATGCCCTGAACTTGCTGCTTCCACGTTCAGGTTGGCCTTGAGTTTGGGTATGTTTTCCATTCTTTTAAAATCATCAGTGATGAACACAGCCCAAGGATCCCAGAGTATATATATGCATATATTTTAAGCGTTGTTGTTCACTGAATAATTCATGTGAGAGCTGCTCATAAAGCTTGGCCAGTAATGTACCTTTGAAAGGTATTACCATCAATATCTGACATGACTTTGATTTCCACTAATGATATGTAACCAGGAAGACTGCTTAATCTGTCACTGTGTATAAATCACTGGAGCTGGGTGGTCAAGGAGACCACTGTATTTGGTAATTTGGGAATGTAAATCCCTAATCCATCACTAGCAAACTGGATTTCTAAGCGCTGCTTTATTTGTTCTGTTGTAGGTCTTTGTTTATAACATATTTTGTGGGTTTGGAGCTTGTAAGAGGTGAAACTGAGCAGAAAAGCATTTATTTAATGCTGAAATCCCAGCACATAATGCTCATTTAAATAAGGAGAACCAAAATGTAGAGCAACGAAAGGTGAATAAACTATAAATGAGCTACGAACTACTAACCAGCTGTTACACTCCCTTTTAGAAGCAAAACAAATTAATGCAAAGAAGTTAAAAAAAAAAGGGGGAAAAAAAAAAACCCTCAAGGAGAAAAGAAAATGAATATGGGGTGTTTTATCCTAATTTCCCAACTGAAGAAGCAAAGGTGCTTTACCCAGAGCCACGGAAAGACTCAGCGTGGAGCTGAGTTTGGGATTGAATGTGATCAGCCTTTAGCCAGAAGGAAGTAAAGGCAATTAGAAAGTGAGGAAGGGCCTGTCAATACACCTGTACAAGGCTTGGCCAAGTGGAAGAATTATTTTGTGTATTAAGTGACTTATTTGGGTGACAAAATTTACCAATTTGGGAAGAAATTAGTTCATTTCATGCAATTATGGCAGTAACCCTCTGAACCACATCCCAAGCTGATCCTATTGGAGGGAGAGCAAAGGGAATGACAGTTATAAGCAGTTCAAGTTTGGTGAACAGTGAAGAAAATAACCTTAATGTTTTTATCAAGTCAAAGCTGTCTTTAGTACCCAACTAAGTATAACAGCTTTCCAGAAGGAAAAACCAAGAGGGCTGAGGCTAACAGAGCTGTGAGCAGTCAGTGTGATGAGCTTGAAATAATTAGGCATGGCTGGGGAAAAATAACAACAACAAAAAAAATACTTCTTGAGATTATTACAGTAGTTTTGCACAGAGAATGTGGGATATTCTAAATGAATCGCAGCCTTTTGTATGCGTCACACGGAGGGAGCGTCCTGAAAAATAAATTACTGTTAAGTACTGTTTGACACTGCACGATGTATTGAGAGCTGGGTAAAGAATCCCGAACAAAGCGATGCAGTCAGTCGATGAATCAGTTGGCCATTTGCATTTTATGGAGATTTATCAGTATGTGTGTTGTTTCAGGGCATCAGGCTGAAATGATGGATGATAAGTAAACCTGTGTACTTTGGAGATAATACTTAGTTTGAGGAGTTCAGAGAGAGCCAGTGTATGAAATGAAGTGAAGGAAAGGAAGAAGAAAAATTATTTTCCTTTGGGGGAAGTGTTTTGTGTATCTGGGGGGGGGGGAAAACCAAAGAAGTGCCTGCTAAATAAAAAAATAGGGCAGCAAGTGGTCATGGTGAGCAGGGAATTAAGTAATAAAAATTATGGGTGTAATGCCATGACTTGGTTGTTCTATGAAGAATTAAGAGTTGGGGTTTCCCCTAGTACCATGTAAAGTGAGATGCTCATTATACAGACCCAGCAGTCACTTGACGTGCTGTGATGGGCGCTGAACTGCACAGAACTGGCCTCCCTGACCAGCCGAAACCCCCATAGCATTCCATCTCTTGGACTCAGGACACCAGGAAAGTCAGCCATGGCACCGAGATCTGCTGTGCCACGTTATCTCTTCACTTGTAGAGGAAGATGGATGGTCTGGAGGTAGGATGGGAATGGAATAACACCTCACTGAAGCCCTGTCTCAAAAAGCTGAAAATGGAGGTTCTTGGGTCAAGAACTACAACAAGCTAATAGGAATTTTTCTTTAGAAGTAAGAGGAAGGGATGTGAAATAAAGTATTGAACAGAACTTAAAAGGCAAAACAACACTGCAGTGTCTTAATTGGATCCTATAAAAACATTTACATCACTGTGGTAGTTACCCTTTTATCGTTGTTTTTGCAGTCTCTGAGACATCATAGAGAAATCATTTCATTTCTATGTTTACTTTGAAATGAACTAATGCAGAGTGCTGGGTTCTCTGGTTTATGACTTGTGTTATTGCCTCGCTGTTATTAAAATCCTCTCCAAGTTCTTTAACCAGCACAGATCTGTTGATAATTGAAATCTAAGAATCAGCTCCCTAAACAAAGGACAGATTTTTATTTTTCCTCTATGCTTAAGCAAATATTAAGTAGATTAAGTAGCAGTAGAAAAGCTAAAGGGAAAGAATGTTACTGATTTTTAGGTTCCCTTCTTTTGCTGTGCAAGGACATTTGGAAGTGTGCAGGAGTGGAGATAGTGAGGCTGTATTGGTGGGAGCAAAACCTAACCAGGAGTTACCTGGTCCTCACACCTTTCTGACTTGAAGTGAAATTAGTTGCAAATCCCAAAGCACCAAAACTCAGTAGGCCAAGTTTCCTTGGTTTTAATAAAAGTGAACCAAGTTTTATTTGACAAATCTATGCTTATCTCCTATTACAGTCTTAACAAATTTAATTCTACTTTTAAGAAGCTTTTAAAAATGGAGTAATTTCCCCCCTCTCCTCTAAAACTGTGTTTGGAGGGACTTCTTGAGTGGCCCTTGAAGCCCCACTGGGCATAGTTGACCCCCCCAGTCCTTCTGCCTGTGCAAAGCTCATGTTTTCAGTTTTACCTTTGGAATTGTGACAGGAACTTGTAGCAGAAGGCAGGTTTTTACAGACATCTGGCTGACTTTCTCCCCCTGTTTAAGCAGAAACAAACACTCCTCCTGATTTTGGTGACAAGGTGCCGTGTGCATCATTTGAGCATTCGTTCAGTGCAGTAATTGCTACCCTGTGACAGGCTGGGAATTGAAGCCACGATTTGTCTGGTTTTCATGGATTTTCAAATTATCCTGGATCACCAGTCAGTGCTGATTGTTGCTTTGTGGAGCAGAATTTTAAGAAGAAACAAAGCAAGGATGAGGCTCAGTGTAACAGCGAGCTCCACGCTGCATTTGGTTGCGTTCGAGGGAGGCTGATGGAGTGTTCTGCCAAACTTACCCTGCCCGTGATGAGCTCCTTGGTTGATTGAATAGGTGGCTCAGTTCTTGACAGTTGTCAGTCTTGATGTTTCCTTCTGTTTTCCCTCAGTCATCTTCATCCCTGGTTTCCTTTTTTTCCATTTTTTTGGCTGCTTCTGCACTCGTTCCCGTTCTGGTCTCTCTGTTGCCTCTCCCTTTGGAATGGCAAACCTTTCATCGCTTTCCTGGAGTCCCCTCCACGTGCAAAGATAAAGCAGGCTGCTGGTTTTAAATTCTGATATTATTTTTTTAAAAATACAGAATCTGTAGGCAAGATGTTACATTTTTAAACCTGGAAAAAACAGTCCAAAGATGAATTATGAAGTTCTCTTTGTCCCGAATAGCTGAGAGAGATATAGAAGATGCTGTAGTTGGGAAAAAGCTGGTTGAAAATTAAGATATTGTCCCAGTGAATGTGCATGTATCTGTCCAGAGAAATTCTTAAATGTGCTTTGACCATCTCATAAACTGAGTTTTACTGGGATTTTTTTTCTTGGGGATTAAAAAAACAAACAAAAGAACAGGAGAAGGGATGTCTTTGAAAGCAGCCGGAATTAAGTTTTTTTGTACACATGTATCACACAACCTGCCCTACAGCTTGTAATAGAGTATTGGTTTTGTTGTATCCAGTGGTGAATTATGAATGGAAATGCCTAAAAAGTGGAAAGCTACAATAGTTTCCAGACTATTGACTGAAATTAGGGATGTTTAATACTTCATTTCTTTTAGACTGACTCGCAAAGTACTGTAGTCGACTAATCTTGCAATTTAAAAAAAGAATTAAAATTACATTCATCATGCCATTTATTGAACTGAAAGGCAAATGCATTGCTTTTGTAGGTAGTGCTACTTAAATATTAAATGCATTTTAAAGCTGAGATAGGTTTACTCCAGGGGTAGAACACTGAAGGCAGGAGGCCTTGAGCCTGTCCCAGATGTGCTGCAGTTTGGTGATCTCTTGTGTGCAGTCTGTTAATGGTTATTTTGAGGTTCAGCAAAGTTTTTTCCATATCTCAGAAATACCTGGACTGCTTTTGATTTATAGAAGATGAAATTATCAGCTGCATACAACCCCCCCAATTCTGTCTTTATTTGACTTGAGTGTTCAGTTTAAAAATGTGTGGATTCTTTTGTAAACATGACAATATTCCCAAATTAATGGGCAGCCCTGATGCCTGTGGAAGCTTTGAAATGGGAAAGGAGATTTTCTGTCTCCTGTTCTGATGCTCATGCGCTCCTCTGTGGCAGATTTGCAAATGTGTTGGACCCAACACTGTGTGTTGCTAGGTGGCACAGATGATAAAAGATGAATTTTCAGTGTTCCTCTAAATGATTTTTGTTTGTGGTTGATCTGTGTGTAGTGATGACTTTTTTTTTTTCTTTTTTTCTGGGGGTGGTGTGATGGTGGGGAGGAGGAGAGGTGCTAAATTCAGTTTTATAAACTCAATAATAAAAGATGTTCACACCTTCAAAAATATAATCAAAATGGTAGTTTGGCCAAAAGCGTGGTAGTTTTG
Organism: Formicarius rufipectus; assembly: GCA_013399695.1. Classification (NCBI taxonomy): domain Eukaryota; kingdom Metazoa; phylum Chordata; class Aves; order Passeriformes; family Formicariidae; genus Formicarius; species Formicarius rufipectus. Next base: position 213,007 of record VXAU01003092.1, read on the forward strand.
CAAATTTTTCCCAACATGTTTATTTGAGGGTGAAGGGAGGTTTTTCTCTCTGAGTGAAAATTGTCAAAACCAGGATGGTGTATTACTGGGACTGCTTTCCTGTACAAGGCTATGGATGATAGTTTTCCAACCCCGATACTGCTTCCTGAAAGGGCAGGCACAGAACACAAGGAGTTAAAATGGAATTCTGGAGTCTTCCAGTCCAGCCTCATGGTCAAAGCAGGTCCAGTTAGTTCAGGTTGCTCAGGATAGAGTCCAGCCCAGCTTCCAGTGGCTCTAAGGATGGAGATTCTACAACCTTTCTGGGCCACCTTTTCCAGTACTTAAGTGCCCAAATGATGCAAAGCTTTGCCTTGTGTCTCACTGGGGTTTCCAGTTAATGGAACTCTAAGATGGCAGGTGCCAGGGCGTCGTGCAGAGGATGGAGAAACACATGCCAGGATGGTCCTTACTAGTCTGGTTACGTTGTGTGCCATGTATGACATTCTTGGCAGAGCAGTGAGGGAAATGCTTTGATGTTCCATGTTCTGCATCTGCTCTTTTGGCTTCTTCATTCAGGGAGGAAAGATTAGACTCCAGCTAAGCTGACCAGAAACATAATGGTCTTTTTATTCCTGAGGCCACTGAGGCTCAGGAGTCCTGCATCAGGTCCTTGACACGTGCCTGCAAGAATTTTGGGGGTTGTGTGGTAGGATCCACCGATCATCAGCGCAAGTGATTTTGCTGCCTGTGCTGACAGCCATCAATTGTCAGATAAAATCCTGTTCCTGCTGTAGATGCTGCTTCTCCACACTCTCATTTTCTGAGCCCAGACCATCTCTGTGCATCTGCTTATGGCAATACCCTGCTTTTTTTTATTATTTTTTTTTTTAAGCAATATGCACTGTGTTTGCATGAGGCAGCTTTTCCACAGTTGTTAAACCCCATGAACTTGCTATGGAGGAGACCTCTAATCTGAAACTCATGCTTTAGGATGAAACATGTTAGTTCAAGGTAAGATCCATCTTACTTCCTCTTACATGTCTAACCTTTAAACTCCTAAATGTGAGCTACACCTCTCTCAGGTTTCTGTTGCAATCAATGGGGAGAAATAAATCCCAGGAAGAGATTCAGCTTGATTAAATTAGGAGTTGAAGATAAGTTAAAGTAATTGCTGTCTTAAGCCATTTATTCCTTCCCATTGTCTATAGGAAGCTTAGACAGTTAAATGTGAGCTGCTTGCATTAACCCGTGGAAACCTTACCTGGGGTGACTGAAATCCCACCTTCCTGTTATTGTCCCACACTTCATATGCTCTGCCTGCTTAATTATGGATGCTGCTTTTAGCAGGCAGCACTCCCGTCTGTTTAATGTCACAAATCAGTGCCAGCTATGCTTTGGAAAGAGATTTTGGGGTAACGATCCAAATGACCCAGCGTATTTAGATGTGACAGGGCTGTCTGACTAGAAAGTGGTGTTTTGTGAGCTGTGGGCGAGGACGCAGCGCTGCACAAAGGTGGCTGACAGCTCGTGCCTGGCACTCCAGAGTTTCCAGACACAAAGACTATGCAAATGTCAACAAGATATAAAAATAAGTACTTGTGAAATACTGGACTTGCTCTGGATAGTAATAAGACCGGTTTGTTCCCCCTGGGGGCCAGCACTCAAGTGTCTGGGAAGACACCAGATGACCTACAAAGAGAGGACATGGGGTTTTTTGTTTGTTTGGTGGTTTGTGGGTTTTGCTCTTTGCTTTTAGGCGGCTGAAGCGCCTGAACTGCTGGCACGAGCTGTCAGAAAAAGCCCGGTTTGAAACATGGAGGTTGGTTAGTTGCTCTGGAGTCGGGGGAAAGGCAGAAATGGAACTTCATGTACAAGCCTCAATCTTGTTATAAGTTTGTTTGGTTTGTTTTCGGTTTGTTTGTTTGTTGTTTTTTTTTTTTCCCCCATAATACTATCAGCTTAGTGGATTGATGGCACAGAAACTGTTCTGTTAAACGGGTAAAAAATGAAATGACCACTTGTTCCTGCGAGGTGAAAAGATGCACTTGACACTGATAATTTATTAGATAATTCCCTCAGAATGCTGAACTCAAATGGAATACTTTGAGATTGGGATAAAGTTGTGGGAATACTCGACTGTTGAGGAGGAAAGAGTTTCCGGCTTGTGGTTGGGATTTGATGTTTATTTTAGAGCTCTTAGAGAGCACAATAGTATTTGGAAGATACTTTAATAGCAAGCGAGGCTGTCACATATACATGATAAAATGCATTTTATTATGGGCTTTTGCAATTCTCCAAATGGATCACCCTGCACTAAGTGTAGACTTTATAGATGGAAAAGCATTGCAAGAATATAGCTCAATATTCACAAGTACACCCTGTGTAAGAGGCAATGAAAACGTGTCTCCTCAGAATTGCAACCATTCATACTTCATCACCAGCAATTATAAAAGTAACTTTTAGTGAAATATTCTGATTTTTTTTTTTTTCCCCTGTATTAGACTGTAAGGCCTCTTAAAGTTTTGTCTTGTTTGGTTTTTTTGTTTTCCGTCCTGTCTTCCGTAACTTACAAGAAGTTTTGTCTGTCTTTCCCTCGTGCTTGTTTTCTTTCACCAAGATAGAAGTGTTGTGCTCTCGAAATGTTAACCTTTCCAGCATCCCTGGGAGATATTCGTGCATGAATTCTGTCTGAGCCTTCAGGGATGTCGTCCCCTGGAGCTGCAGGGAGATACTGCAGGAACTTGGACTAAAGCTCCTGGGTCCCTTGTTGTAAGGCTCGTGCTCAGGGAGGTGGATGATGCTGTTCTAGGCAGTGACAGGCTTTTTGGGGCGCATGGGAAGTGTTTTGACTAGAAACAACTGCAATCAAACAAGTCTCTAAGGATGGAACTGTCATGTTTCTGAACAAAGAATGGTCAAAAGCGTACAGTGAGGTCTTAATTCAGCCCATGACAAAGCATCCTCTGACTTCACTGAGGTCACATTGCATTCCCAGTATTGAAAAGCTGTCTAAAAATCCCTACCTTTTAAAACATTTTAAACAGTAAACTGATAAATGCATTTCTACCAGGATATTAATATAAATTAGAGATTAAAAAGATAAATAGCCCTTCCACGGTATGTTAATGTTCAGCTGACTCCAGGAACTTTTGTCTTTGTAATAAATGAAAGGTGTTGTCTGAAAGATTCGATGTGGAATCTTTATAGTTACTGTCTGTAATTTTTCTATATTCTACTTAATGCTGAAAGAAGTCTTAAAAGTAGTTTTAAGTAGCATCAGAATTTTGCAATGTCCTTTAAAGATCTTCAGTGATGAAAGAGAGCGACCTTTTCCTGCTTAAAAAACTCACAAAAAAATAAAAAAGGAGAGGGGAAAAAGTGCCTTCCACGGGAGAGCAAATGCCATGTACTCTGTCTAGATGTGAGGTGTTAAAAAGTCACCCAGGTAGAAGAGCCTTCTGTCTCCTCTTGATCCGTGAAGGTAAATTAATGTCAACTGTCCCAGTACAGGCTCTTTGAGTTAGGGTGGAGGCTGGTTCTCAAGTAAAAAGATGCTGTGGCATATTATCCTGCAGTTATTCCTTCCTGACTTTGAATCACACAAGGAAATGTTTTTATACAAAATTAGAGTGTTCGTTTTATTGTTTTGTTTCTTTACTAGAACTTACCTTGCAAACTTAGAGCTCATGGCAGGCAGTGCCTTAAAGATGCTTTTGATTTACCTGTTAGTGAAATCTGAATCTTGTTCTGACTACATGTTTCCAGATTAGTTTAAAGTTTATCAGGCTGATTTATTTTAGAGGAAAGAATTATGTAGTCCTTTAAAACAACAGAAATAGCAAAGATGATTTTTTTGTTTACTAGCTGTGCAGGAGAAAGAAGCATAAACAGTCTGCTATATTAGCTCAGTTTTGTGAGCAGTTCTGGCTGGTGAAGGCTGTGGTAGAAGGTTGGTTCATGATTCTCCTCAGGGGAAAATGTTGAGCTTTGGGATCACCTGAGTTACCTTTTCTCTTCCAAGCAGTTGTTAATGTAGTTTGGTTATTTTTTCACAGAATCACAAAATGGTTTGGGTTGGAAGGGACTTTAAAACTCATCTATTTCCAACCCCCATGCCATGGGCAGGGACACCTTCCAACTAGACCAGGTTGCTCAGAGCTCCACCCAACCTGCCTTGAACACTTCCAGGGATGGGGCATCCACAGCTTCTCTGAGCAGCCTGTGCCAGTGTTTCATCACCCTCACAGCAAAGAATTTCTTATTAAAACCTATTCCCTTCCAGTGTGAAGCCATTTCCCCTTACCTGTCGCTCCATGTCCTGGCACACAGTCCCTCTCCAGCCCTCCTGTAGCCTGTTTTAGGAGCATTTGCCCATTTTCTGGAGTTCCTGTTTGTTTTAGTTGTATCCAGTGGAAGCTTTTCTTCTTGTGTTGCTAAGAGGGAAATGTTTACTTTTTACAGTGTTTCCATTTATCTCTTCAACTCTTGCCTGAGGGGATGTGTGTATATGTGTATATTCTTTTGCTGATACAAATTATATTTTCTGTCTGGAGATCGTAAGTTTTTTTTGAAAGCAAAACAAAATGATTAAACTGAAGTCAAGTACATTATTTGAAGCTGCTGTCTGTTTATCCTCACAGTGCTTAATCCTTGACTTTGCCTCAGGCTACTAACCCTGGCTGGTTATTAATTCCTTAAAAATGCCCTGAGCCAACTTTGCTGCTGTTAGAACTTGTTTGGGGCTGAAACGGAGCTGCCACTTTCTCAGCCGCAGAATCTTCTCCCTGTAATGTCACGGGTTCGGCGGTGCCGCTGCTTCACCGCGTGCCTCAGGAAAATGTATTTCTTGTACAGCATCTGCTTGGACTTCCCAAGTTAAGGTTTGGCCCCCCAGATTTGATACAACCTATTTTAATGAAGGGGTGTCAGAGCTTTTGGAAGTGCTCTCACTCTATGGATCCTAAGTGGCCTATTATGGAAAAACCCATGGTTTTACTGCGTGGAGCAGGAAGAAACCCTTCGGCAAGATCGGAGACGCTGCGGGGAGAGGACAGCTGTGAAATTGGGGTGAAATACAGGATGGTTTGAAAGGCTGTTAACTCCTTTCTGTGTGCATTTTGGGCAGGGTTTCATAAACTGCTTCAGAAATGTTGGCCCGGTGTGCCTTTCTTGGAGATATTCCTCTCCTCAATGTGCAACTGAGCTTCCAGGCTAGAGTTTAGACTTTCCTGTGTTAATAGAAGCCTTCCTAAAAATTGAAATAACATGATGTAAAGTTACGGAGCAGCAGAAGCATCTTGGCAAATTATCTGCTAGTGCTCAGGCCAGTCCCTGGTGATAGCACAGGAAACTTATGCTGCTGGACACCCAGCCTGGCTGTGACTCAGCAGTGATGGAGGTGCTGTCAGAGGAAGGATGAGTCTGAAGGATGTGATGGTGTGTGCAACTCCTCCTCTTTTGTGCCCTGGGAAATTCCCACTGTTATGGGGAAACTGCAGCACGTGGCTCTGTGAAAGCCCTGCAGAGGAGGAGGAGGAGGAGAGGGCAAGTCCAGAAGAAGTGTCTGCCAAAAGTGTGCCATCTCTTTGCTGTGCCTTTATACATGTACACGGTATTTTTGGTGTTAGACATCTGTGTTCCCTGAGACCTGCTCTTGTTTTTCAGAGTGAGGTAAAACATCTTTAAAAGTAATACCATCACCTAAACACCTTCAGAATCCCCCACTGTGCTCCCTTTCCCCCACCCCAAATTTTTCATCATGAAGGAAGTGTTATCTCCAGGTTTCTATTCCAGAAATGTGTGACTTCAAACCCCACTGCAGAAATGAAATCCCCAGTCACCCCTGCTACCTTCCAGGAAACAAAAATCATTTGATTGAGAAACAACAACAGAAGCAGGCCACCCCTTTCTGAGTGTAGTATTTAGTAGCCTACTCCTGCCTTAGGAGGACAAAATTCCAAAATGCAGGACACTGTCCTAGTGTGTCCAGCCTCCAGAGCATCTTCCAGCTCATAGACCAGGCGGAATGACTCTGCTTGTAATCTTGGGTGTGAAGAACAACACAAGTGTCATTTCAGTGCATCTTCATATCAGTCTATAAAGTAGACTTAAATATTTGAATAATATAATGACAACTCTCAGCCCAATATGTTACATTTATTTTGTTTCATTGACCTATTACATCAGCATAAAACTTCTTCCCTTCTTGTAGTGCCAGAAATGATTCAAATTACCATTTAAATGGTGAGACTTAATCATTATAGATAATTAAAGCAAAGCATGTGTAAAGAATGCTGAAATTCTGTGAATATTAAGCCAAGAAATTATTTTATGCAAGATTTCTGTAATTGCTATAATGTGAAATAATTTCATCCATGCTAAACAACTTTATTAACTAGAAACTTGGTGAGATTCCGAGTATCCCACCATTTTCCCTGCAATGACACTTGTGGGAGACAAAGTGAGCAGAGACAAGTGGTGGCCCCATGGCCTGGGACTTCTGAGGAAGCTATTTTTGAGTCAGTGATTATAATTTATACTTCTAAGTCTGTTTTCAACATCCTATTTATACTGTTTTTCTGTGATGATATAATAGCTTACTGAAGTCAAAATGTGAGGTGCATAACACTAGTGGTTTGTAAAGTGCTCCAGAATTTAAATGGAGACATCCAACTGCCTTTTTCTCCAGGGAAAGAAGAGTCTTTTTTGGTAGCTGCATAAATTTTCCTTAGAGCTGAGCAAGTTTTTGTGTTACATGGGAGGAGAAGGGGCTGGGCTGGATGTGTAATGCTTCCTGAAACTCCTGTTTGAAGAGCACCTGCAGAAAACTTTCTCTTTGGATGATGGTGATCCCAAAGCAAATGGCATTGGGGAAGCCTGGATGGATGTGATACGGTCTGTAAAAGCCATGGAGAAGCTTATTCAGATAAGTGCTAGTTCTCATGCATTGAAAGCTGGGAATTAAGTGCTGGAAATGGAAGATCTTAATCTGAAGAAAGCAGAGCAGATTTAGTTTCTGGGTTGAACTTGGTTCTTCTGGCTGCCCAGAGAAACGTGTGATGGTTTTGAACACTGAGCAGAATCGGGCTTGGTGTCAGGACCGTCTGGAGGTGGAACTGAGTGACTGAACTGGTGTCAGTGAAGTTCCCTCCACAAACTGACATTCATCTCCCTGAGATGTGCAGTGCAGCCTGTGCTGCAGGAGGGATTTACCAAAGGGTTAAGAAGCAGGGAACTGCTGGCAGCTCATCCCAGCCTCCCAGCAGGACCAAACTCTGCACAGTGCTGGGCTGGGGATGAGGGGGGGTCACATGGGTATGGAGCATTAGAATCTGCTAGTCAGGGGGACAAATAGAGAGTCCCTGATCTCACACAGCCCCTCTCTGCTCCCTCTCCTCATGTGCAACTCTGGAGGCATGGGGAGGTTGTTTCAGGAATTGTGCTCTGGAAGACATCCCCTTCCTTACTCGACGGCGCTGCCAGGGCTTATTGGAAGGCAGTATCTGCTGACTCCAGTGACAATTTCTATTAAGTTTCCATCACCCATTTCTATGGTGATGCATGAACAAAAAAGAGCACAGCTTGACTTTCAGCTCTGCAGCTATTTTTACAAGGCTGGCTGGTAAAGACAAAAGACAACATTTTCTTTCTAATCTGAGCATATTTGACGCTGAAGGTCAGTGAGAGATAATACGACCACAACACTGATGTTTATGCACACATTTGCTTATGGAGCAAATTAAGAGTTAATGACGTGGTGACTTCCCGTTCTGTCATCCCTAAATGAAATATAAACCTCTTCACCCCTCTGTGTGCCTCTCGGCCCATCCCTTCACCCCAAAACCCTTTATGGACTTTTTTGGTCCATGAAATCCTCACCTTCCATTACCCTTGCCAGGTGCAGCAACTGGAATGCCTGAAATGAGATTCAGGGGTGTTGTGTGACCACTCCTGCCATTATGCAGATGGTCATTTGTTCCCATACTAATTATTAGCAAACAACTGAGGGAAAGATTAAAAGGTAGTGCCTCAAAGCCTTCCTCCCCCCTCTCCCCTTATATCCTCTGAAAGAAAGGAAAAAAATAATCCTGGAAACCAGTTGGTCAGGGAAATGCAGAGGGTTGGTACCCACTGAGGCTCAGAGCCTCATGTGAACCTGGCCGTCCTCTGAGGACAGGGAGAGGGAGGGGAGGAGGGGGAAGGAGAGGTGTGGGTGTTTTTATCAGAAGGTGCTTTTCTCACGGTGTCCAGGATAAAGGGACTGACATTCCTGCAGTGCTCTAATGGGGGTGGAAGAGTAACTGGATCCTGAATGAGGTGGTTCACTAATGTGCCTATTTTTTCCAGTCCAAGTAGTTCTGCTTAGTGCCTCGGGCTTCAGGAACGATGTTTTTATGCCACTTAAGGTCTTAGATTTGTACTTTGCAAAGCAAAGATGTGAGATTTGTAATCATCCTTGCCCTCTCACTCTTTTAAAAATCCTATTTATTTTTAAATACTGGGTTCAGTCCAAGTGGTGGTTTTGATTTTGTTTTTTCTTTTTTTTGAATCAGCTTAATTGGGACATTCTGTGATTAATTTTACTTGCATGGAAATAATTCAATGTAGCACAGAATGTATTGAGATCCTGATTTTTTATTTTTTTTTTTAATTTTTTTTGTCGAGTTTACAGTCTCTTCTCCAATGTGGGCTGTGGTTTCATTACAGTAAGTTCCTGCTTTGGATGCAGAGACTTACGTCAGATTCACCAGCTGCTGCTCTCCTGAAATAGGCAGTGTGCCAGCACCAGGGATTAGCTGGGTTACAGTTTGTCCCACCAGTTCTTTTTAAATTCTTTCCCTGCAGAAACAGTCTTGTGTGTTGTCCCTGCAACTCAGTTCCTATACGCCCTCTCTTCCCATATTTTCTTCCCCAGGTAACCTATTTTGCTGGCACTTTTGGTATTCAGTAGCTTGATTTGGGAAAAAAAAAAGTTTTACCAATGTATTTCTGTTTTAGTGTAAGCCAGCAAACTTCCATATACGTATCTTACTATCTTAGGTGATGGCTTTTGGGGAATGGGTTTCAAGGTGGCTGCAGGACTGGGATACTGGCTTTAAAATGCTTATCACAGGGGGCAAGTGACTTGCCTTCTGATAATGCCAGAGCAGAAAACAGCAGCAGTAAGAAGTGCTCACCTCAACCACTGTTTGCTTGGCTCTCAGGACAGTTTTGTCAATAGAATTACCTCCATCCCACACGTGCCACGGCCTGGAGACAGTGGCTCTGTGCCGGTTCTTCTCAGTCCATCAGCCTCGCTGATAAAGCTGAGCTGAAATCCTAAATGGGTCCCTCATTTAAACTCAGTGCTGAGCAGCTCAGCTCTATTCCAGCTGGGAATTTGCCTTGCAGGGGCTGCCCCAAGTACCAGGAGGGTGAATTTCCCCACAGGAGCTGAGGAACCCACAGCTGAGCTGGCACTGGGAGCGGAGCTTCACCCCTGTTGCTCTTAGCACACTTCCTGTGCCTCCCACAGGAGCATCTTGGGACAGATCAGGGGTTTCTTTCTCCTGAGATCCTTCTGCAGTCTTCAGCTCTCCCCCTTGCCCAAGCTGATCGTGACAGTTTTGGAGCAGGCATGTCCTTTAGGGCAAATAGAGGCAAAGTTACCAGAAGACCATGAACACTCTGATGTGTTCGCCGCTGCGCTCCCTGAAAAGATGACAGGTTTTAGCCTGAGCTTAAAAAAGAAATATCAGTTGTGAGTGCAGCCCAAGCCAGAGCAGCCAGTCTGGAGTTACAGGATCTTTGCACTTGTACCAAAGGTGACCGTGTCGGGCCAAAGCAAATGTAGGAGCTGAAGGGAGGTGGGAGTTCAATGAGGAGAGACCGTGGTGTGTTCCTCTGGTCCAGGGCAGCTGCTTCTCTCCAGGCTATGGGATTTAACTGCATTAACCACACCAGGTCTTCTGGAGTGTGTGTTTTAAGGCTTACAGGTTTATTCTGGAAAGGAGAAAGAGCTTTCTGAGGCCTGTGAGATACGTGCTGTGAGAGGTGGCTGGGAGGAGCCAGGGAGTAGCTTGGCTAGGGAAGGAAAGATGCAATCCCTGGAAGTGTTCAAGGCCAGGCTGGATGGGGGCCCAAGCAACCTGGAGAAGTGTCCCTGCCTATGGCAAGGGGTTTGGATCAAGATAGTCTTTAGGGTGCCTTCCAGCCAAGCCATTCCACGAATCTATGAAATCTGGTAGTTGCCAAGCTGTTGAAGGTTACTTAAAAGGGGAATTCAGTGGAGAGATCTGAGAGGTCTTTTCCAACCTAACCAACTCCACGATTCTATACATCTGATTTGAATTTCATTAGTTTCACAAGTAAGAAAGTTAACCTTCACGTGCTCCCCTTGCTGGACTCTTTTGTAGTGCAGAAGCCAAGAGATTCCAGTGTTACTTTTGTTTTTAAACTCCAGTGGTATCTCTTAGCATGGCAATGCTTGTGTTGCCAGTGCTCTGAATGACAGGAGGAGGAGGTGATGTCTTTGATGCTCTGACAGCTGGGACCTACTTAGCAAGCACCCTACCTAGAAGATCTTCTTTCCTTGTCAAGTGCCATGCTTCATTTTGTAAATGACATATAACTACATTGGCCCATGTCTCCCCAGCTTTCCCTCGAGATAGAAAAGACAAAATCCTGCAATTTTCTCGAAGTGTTTCCTTGTCCCTCGCACTGATACTAAAGGCTGTATAAATGATGCCTGTTTAATTGCTGGATATGTGGCATTGCCATGCTACTAAAGGATGCTCTGTGTTGAGGGGAGAGCAGTATGCTTGCTGCCTTTAGCAGTTTAATGGATTGTCTTAAAAATCAACTTAAGAAAGTTAAAAAGAAGACAGTCATAAAAACTCTGCAGTCCAAGGAGTGAAATTTAACCTTAATGACAGCCTGAACTGTGGTAGCTGGATTGTGTTAGTTTATGTTCAGGTGCCAGTTAACAGCATGATCTTGACAATCTGCTTTTATTGATCCCCAAGCACTGTTTTGATTTAACTGCTGTCTGTGGTTGGGAAGCCATGCTTTCAGTGATTCAGTGAACTGTCATAATGCTCTGTCCTGTCTCTGCATCTTTTTTCCCTTGTTTTCCTGTGAGCACACAGATGATGAGCAGCAGATTAAGTGGGTAACCAACTGGGGGCTAGGACCTGATCCAGCAAAGCATTCCCATGGACCTCATTCCCTGACGTCAGTTGTGGCTATGTGTGTTCTTAAAGGTGAACATATGCCTTGGTGCTGCAGTGAATCAGCCTGCAAGGACATTCATCTATAATCAGAACTTGTTAGGAAGAGAGAAAAGGCAGTTTTCCTTTGGCAGTGCTGCTTTGGGGATGTCCAGTGGAGCTTTTTTGCACATAATACCTGGAAAGTTTTTCAGGTTTTATGACGGGAGAAAAAAAAAAAATCTTCCCTATTTTCATGGAGATGCATGATTCCACTCTGACCTGACCCAAAATTTAGGAAGAGGCGACTGTATCTGGCATGGGCAAATGCTGCTTTGTCCTTGGTTGAGGTTGGTCAGATTACTACATCAAAAGTTGAGAGGCTCATGAAAGAGTTTCATTCTGTTTGTGGTTGGATCCATGCTGCTTCTGCAAAGGGAAGTAAGCCTCTCTAAAATACTCATCTAAACCTTCCTGAATGAAACATTTTGCTTCATACAAGCAATAAAGTTGTACGTGTGAGTTGATATGGACAGGATCATTCAAAGCATAAAGATTAAGAATAAATTCCTTCTCAAATATTTGTAAGAACCCGGACCGTACATGCCAAGGTAGCTGTAACACTGCCACATGGTACAGGTGTTGGTATGGAAATACATTGAAACAAGGGAATTACACGTGTAAAGTGAAATTTATTGGTTTGACTGTTTTTTGAAGGTGGTGCAGAAATGGAATACTGGATGATCCATTGCCAGGTTGGCTGTAGTGGCTGCGGCCTTTTTCATTATTATTTCAATATTGGGAAACTCCAGAGCCCTAAAAAGTTATTGCTTTAGGAATATAAGAGTGTTTTATCTTGCTTTAATCTTGTATGTGAAGTGGTTATGCTGATGACTTAACTGCTTTGAAGATACTCCAGTTCTTCTCTCAAGACTAATAGTCTCAAAGATCAGATTTCAAGAATAGAAACATCATTTTACACGAGGGCTCCGTTGTAACTACCAGAGCTGAAAAGGCGAGTCAGTAACTTGAAAGGGAAGGGTAAAATGGTATGAAGATACTATTCTGGTTGGAAAAAAACCTCTTGATACCAAACTTGTGCAATTTATATGAAAACCACAGCTGGTGGTGGTGGCTGGGGGTACCTTTGCGCTTTGATAAAACGGTGTTACTACAGTGAGTTCATCTTACCATGGAGACTTTTAGAAACAGCACTTGAAAAAGCCATGGGGAAAGAAACCAGGTGGAGATGTGGAGTTAGATTTTGGGTTTCTTTTTGTCATTCAAATTGAAGATGGCAATTAATGCAGTCATCTTGATCTTTTTGCATTTAATCACTCAGCATAAAGCATGAAGCTCCCAATTCAAGCCCATGTACAGCGAGTGATTGCTTCCTACTCTGCTGAATAAGGCTGTTTCTGAACTGCAACTGCATCTAATCAGCAGAGAGTGGGCTGACTTCACACCAGTTATTGAAAACACATTTTCATAAGGCTTCTTTCCTGATAAATACCCAGCCAGAATTCTCTGATATGTCGTGGTATGCTCTGCTATTGAGAAATGTTTAGCGGCGCATGTATAATGCCCGCCGTACAAATAGGGGGTTGTAATATTTCTTAGCATGTGTGTTAGGAATTCTTGAAGTTATCTCAGTCCTACAGTGTATCTGTGCTGAGCAAACCATGGCTGGGGGCCAAATCCATTTTACAGCTCTCCAAAACAGTCTTGTGACCAATCAATCAAGTTTACACTTAGAAAATGCCCATAGCATAAGCACCAAAGGCACTGTGCATAATCCATACGAAAACAAATATGATATACTATCTCTGAATGGTGAAGTCGGGTGAAATGAGGCATGGTCCTCTGAGGTTGTGGGAGATAAAAGGAGCTGGGTCTGTAGGAGGAGACAATTAACACATGGCACAGATGCTCAAAACTCGTAAGGCACGTTTGAGATGTGGATGGAAAATTGATTGAATGTCAGAATGGAATGAAAGGGTAGTGAGTAAGGAAGTTTTATAAATGAGACACAGTCAGACTGCTGAAACTTCTTCTGCAAATAGATGTTTAGCCTTGAGGAGAAGGCTACCCTCTGCTCCATCACAAACACATCTCCATGAGCTCCAGTTATTCCGAAAATTTACCTGCTCTTTGGTCTGGAGTGTTGGCTGGAAGAGTGGACTGCCCTCAGGCTTATGGGAATTTGCAGTAAGGGCACCAAGGATTGGTAAAGGGCCTTCTTTTGTTTAGAAAAGGAAATGGGCTCCATGTCAGGGATGAGAAACATTGAGGGGGATGGGGGGAAGGAAAGGCAGGGGAAAACCCTACAATCCGTAATAGGTCTGGATGCTGTGGTTTATTTAAGAACCAAGGAGAGGAAAGGATCACTTTTTTTGGTGATCTGCTCCCCCCCACAGCTGCAATGGTGCTGCCACACAGGGTGGGACCAAAGTCAGGTTTCCAGGTAGCTCCTGATATCTGCCCTCCAGCATCTTCTCCTTCTCCCAACTCCCTAGGGCCCTCATTTTCCTGGTCTAACTGTCCCATGTACAGAAATATGTGTGACCCACCTCCTCTGGTTTGCTGCTCTTCCCTGTGTCCATACCAGCTGTGACTAGCAAGGACCAGGTTTGGGTCCCAGCATTCAAAAGTTCAATTTTTCTCCCCCTAGTTATCAGCTTTTGCAATTTAAGTGACTTTTTTGCCAACAACACCCCAGCCCTTAGCTATTAGTAGGCTGCTGGTGCAGCTCTGAGCATCCCCCTGCTCTGTGTGTGTGTGTCACAGTGGGAACAATCCAAAGAAAGCAGCGCTTTTTTCTGAAGGGGTGAAATGGTTTAGACAGTGGAGAATTTATTCCAATACATGAATGCAGTGTTTAAACGTGCAGGTAGACAAAATTGCTTCCTGTTCTGCTAATCCTTGGCTGGATAATTGACAGCCTTCTGGAACTTCATTTCGAGTCTTTTCAGCCTTCGTTGATAAAGATGCAAAAAAGACAGACGTGCACAAAAGGACTGTATATAGCGTATAATTCATTTTGTAGAGCTGGGACATCTAGCTGAATGTGCCATTGATTTACCCTGGCACTAATTCCTAGTGAGTAGCTCATTTTGAAAGTAGCTACAAGTTGGCATATTTGCAGGAGCATTGAATTCTGGCACGCAGTCACTGTTGTATTAAAAACATGATGTGCAGCAAGTCTGGAGAGCCTTTGAAAGTGAGATCTCAATAGGAGCTGGGAGTTGTATTGTTGCTCTCGGTACATACAGCACAAAAACACCCCAAACAGAGTGAGTTCTACATGTTACCAGTAGTGTGCAGTTTGGGGCATGGGTTTTTCTTGCAAAATGTGTTGCATTTATTAAAAAAATGGTTCTCGAAGCCACTTTAAAGTCCATATGGTATCTGTTATGATTGCCTTAATAACAATAGCATAATTATGGGTATTACATCCTTATAGGATGGAATGAGCAACAAACATTGCTTGTGAGAAGCAAGTTTTTATGAGAGATGACAGCTGTTTTAGAACCAAAATTATAGCTTATTTATTGTGTGTATGCATTTGGGCTGGACAAAAATAGCGAAAGAATGCGATCTGCAAAAGGACTATTTCTCACTAAGTGTTACTTTGCAATAAAAAAGCTGGTTTTGTACTAATGAACAATAAGAATGGGTTGGTTGGAAATAACATATTTCTCTAACATAAGATGTTTCAAAAGGGTCCCTGGAGCTGCAGAATCCACCAACTATCGGGTTTGTATCCCTTTTTCTTAGATGAGATGGGGAAGCTGCTTCAGAATGGGAAAACTTGGCTCAGTAGTGGCAAATATGGAACTAAATAGAAGAGTGCCACAAGGCAGGTAGGGCCTGGATGGGGACAGAGGAGAGAGAAGGGAGGAGCTGCTGATGGTTCATCACATGTTTTGTGGATCTTGTAATGGAAAGTCCACGTGCTCCAGTCTGGCAGGAGTGCAGACAGTGCACCTTGTACTGGACCCTCAGCAGCAGGGGCACGAGAGGGAGTTGAGTTGAAGTTGCAAGAAGGTTTAATCCAGACTAAGGTTCTCCTTTCCCCATTTTCCATGGCTTTTCCAAAGCTCTGCCTGTCTGGAGACAACAATCACTCAAAAATTTTGGGTAGCTCAAGCCTTTCACATGCCTTGGAAATAATGTTGCAAACAAAAATATCATGAAGAGCCTTTTAATTGAGAGTGTAGTTTTCTACTGGTACATGCTTCTCAGAGAAATCTCCATCAGTTGCAGGTTTTAGGAACTTGTTGAAGGTTACAGAGTAGTTCTAGCTTGCAGGTTGTTATTGCAGAGACTGTCACCTTCTCAGGGAATCGAGGAGATGCGAGGTGGGAACTTATAAAGCTGCACTGAGGAGGCTGGAGGGGAGGAATTCAGATGGGTGTCTTCACTGCTGCAGATGAGCCTGAGTGTGGCTTCCAGGGAGGGGGGAAAAAAGGTACATGCAGTACAGATGAACAGACATTTCCTGGTGGGTACTGTGAGTGAGTGTCCCATAGGTTGCATCCCTCTGAAAGCTCAAACTGGGAGTAAAAGTGTCAGCTCATCTTCAGCCTGCGGTGACACTGATAACGCTGATGGACAAATCCCCTTTGTCCAGAGCAGAAAGGTTGATCAGAGATAAACTGAGGCTACAAAGAGTAACTCCAGCCATGGCAGAAATCCTTAATGCTGTGAGGGGGGAATAACTTGTGGACAGAAATTCTGTGTAATCCCTGCTTAGGCTGTGTCTCGTGGTCCTGCAGGTAACGTGTCTGTGGCTGGAGGGACATCACCAGGAAGGCTGCTGGGTTATGTAACATAAAGAGTCATGGGGGAAAGGAGAATCCAGGGAGCCAGGAAGGTTTTGAGTGCTGGCTTGGGCTCAGAGGCCACCCTCAGGCTCCAGGTTTTTCCAGATTTAAACTCTCAAATGTCTCAGCAGCGTTTGCTTCCCTCGGGTGCAGCCTAGTGCAAGGGCAATCTTGGTTTTGAGGTGCTTTCCTGGGACCGCAGCTGTGCCGAGCGAAGGTCTCTGGGACACGGGGTGCATTGTCCTTTTCACAGGCAGAGGGGCTGTGAGAAACCCTTCCCTGAAGGGAAGCTGCTCCCGTGGCTCTGCTGCTGCTGCACCCACGGGCATCCCCATGGACCTGGAGCGAGCAAATCCTCGGGAGTGTCTGGGCGGTGCCTTCCCTGGGCAGCAAGTGTCCGCTTGGAAACTCAGCCCCGAAACCCAGACTTTGTGTGCCCTGACAATTGCCACGGGCAGCAGAGAGGTCTCTCTTCTGCAGGGCAGGGGGTTTTCCAGATGGCCTTGTGGGAAGCAGAAAATGTGTTGTTGGTATCCTTTGAAAATGCTTTAGAAGCTCAGAACCCTTCCTGGCTCTGTCAAAAACAAACAAAACCAAAGAAAGCAGTTTTAGCTTTGTTTTTTTGTTTTCCATTTTCAGGATCGTTTTAGACGTTGTGGTATGGCAAATCCTGGCAGATTGGATCGTGTCTCTTTTGTATACAGAAATTATTGTCAGCAGTGTGAAATTGTGATGTTGACTATTTATGCAGTGATAGTTGTGTTTAAGTAGCTTTAAATTGTGTAGCTCTTGTTTATATCTCTGAAAAAAAAAAAACCAAACAAACCATAAAATGCAGTAGAGTTTAATGGTTTTGGGTTTTATTCTGTGGCTGCATCATTTTTTATTTTTACCAAAGCTATGAAATGGTTGTTGGGCTCATAATTTTATGGAAATGCTTTGTGAAATAATAAGCAGGTTACTCAGTTTTGTCTGTAGTCTCTGATGTGATTTAGAGCAGTTTTAAAAAACATTTTGCAAATTGCCAGAGCTCATTACCTAATGCACTGAATTACAGATGGAAAGAGATGCTGGAGTGGGTTAATACCAGTATAATGGCTGATCCTATTGGGACCAGGCTGCAGGATCTGTCAAAGCTGTGCATCCCGAGTGTAATAGAAGGTGCAATTTTGAGGCACAAATATTCATTTTGATGTTGGCATTTGTATGGAAGCTATTTTGCTAAATTCCAGAGTGCCTTGCGTAGAAATTCAGCAGATTAGGTTATATTAGACAGGAAAAGTGAATTATTTTTTCCTTCAGCAGTAGCACCAACAGGTTTTCCAGTGGCCTGGAAGCCTGTTTGCAATTACAGAGACTGAAGGGCTGCTTTTCCATTGGGAAAATGTTATGTGATCAAATACTAAGTTCTGATGATTAAAAAAAAGGTTAGAGTTGATGGGGAGTTTTTGCTTCTGGGGGAAAAAATCCAAAACCTTCTTAGCATGACATGTTTGGATCTGAAACAGCTTCCTGGTTCTGATTTTTGCTAGCATAAGCTCACATATATATATATATATATTTATATATATATATACACACATATGTATGCATTTATCTGTATCTAGAACAAAATGTTACACTGAAATTAAAAAGTAAAAAGTTCTTTCCTTTTCCAGAAGTGAGTTTCAGGAGCTTGTGACTGACTTGTCTTTTGGCTTTTTTTTCCCACCTCAGAATATGAAGGGGTTTAGATGTGGAATATTTGGCATAACAGAAAATACAATTCCAGCTGGATTACAGTCTCTGCAAAGCAGTCAAATAAAAAGATTGTAATCTGATTTTAAGCTTTGACATTTCAGACCTTGTAAGGTACATGTTACAAAGTGTCATAGAAGCATCTGCTGATTGGGCCTTATAATTAGGATTTGAGGCAATAAATTGTCACTTAGAGAAGCTTTGGATTCTAAGGAAAATAATGTATTTCTAAGGTGATACGATGGGTTTGCTGGATTCTACCAGTGCTTGGTTCAGCACTGTCAGTGTTTGTGGTTTTTCTGTCCTGGTTTCCCAGCTCAGGAGCTGCTCCAAGATGTTTGAACTATTGTTACTCCACCATTGCTGCTTGGTTTTCCTTTGCCTGATGCTGGAGTTTGGGAGTGAACAAACCATCTGTTGTGCTGGATCTTTTGAAGAATTAATTCAGGAAACAGTCTCTCAGGTTTATTTTTAATGATGAAGCTGACTCAAGGGGGAAGAAAAATATTGTTGATTGCATCTGTCCAAATACTATAGGTGTGTAATGCCATTCCTTGGGCTCATAGAGGTCTTGCTGGGCTTTCCACTTCAGCTGGAAGATGTCCTTTCACTAGACTGGACATTGAATCTATGATAAGTAAACGCTCTGAACTCTCTTTTGCCTCCTTGGCAAATATGAGAATTATCTAAAAACTGTGGTGGTGAAAATGGGCTGAAATGTACAGAGTGCCACAGGGACCCTTTATACCAACAGGAAAGGACATGCAATAGGGTCAGAGCAGAGTATATTGGTAAAAACAGAATTTCCTCTCTAGTAAGAGACCCTTGCACTGAGCTGGGATCATTTCCAAAGTAATTCAGTACTTTCCTCTGTTGGTTTAGTAAGTCCCAAGCGTTGCAGCAGAAGTGTATGTTGTGTAAATTGCACTGGAGTCAGTTTTCAGGTGAGTGTTCTGGTACCAGACCTCGTCTGCTCTTAACTCTGGGAGTGTGTCACGGAGGCTTTTGATAGAACCCATAGAATGATATTGCTGTGGTAGAATACAGAAGGGATTTGCACTGAAATGCTGGTAACCATGAAGAGTAAAGAATTCTCCTCTCCTAATTTTCAGAGATGGTCCAGCATGGATTTTAGGGGAGAAGTGCCTGCTTGATGTGTACAAGCTGAGTGTTGCTTTTTGCCTTTGTGACTTGAGATCAAATCAACACCTCTCTTGCTCTCAAGAAACACATACCACAAGAAAAACCAAAAAAGTGCAGCATAAAATTATCTGGTTTGCTTTGTTTGCTCTCAGCCAAATGCCAAAAGGAAAACTTTATTTGATCAGTCATTTAATGATTGGAATAATCAGTTCAGTTGAAATCACAGTGCTGGTTTAGGGCCTGTTTTTAAATCTAACCTGTGTAGGCTTAGAAAGGAGCTTGAAAATAAACCAACACCAGAATCTTAATGTATTTGCTGACAAACACCTACATATTCCCACTGAGCAATTCTGCTGCTTAAATATTCTTTGCTCTGCTGGTTCTGTATCTGCCTCTGATCTTGGGGGAGATTCCTTGGAGATCAAGGAGTGGAACCAACCAACACAAATGTGAGAGTGTTGACAGCACAGGAGAAATCTGCTTCTTTGCAATCTCAGTCTTGGCGTTGTCTGAGTTTCAGTGTTGTGCAAACAGCTGGGGAACAGGGCTGTGACCACCAGGGTGGGTTTTTCATTTTCCAGAGCAGAACATTTACATGAAAGTCCAAAACTGTGCCTTAAAGTCCTCTTGTAATCCTTACTCACTTCTTCCTGGTTGATTAAACTCTATTGGTTTGACTCCCAAGACTAATTTTAATTATTAACCTGGCATTTTTCTGTTTCTTACTAATTCAGTTGGTGATTGGAATACTTTTGCTCGGGAAAAGTGTAGATGTTGTGAGCAGAAATGGGTTTTTTGTGTTTGTCATCTTGACTTTGCCAGAGAGGGTGATAGCCCTGAAGTACTGGGGAAGGCCAAGTCATTATAGTTATTTTCAAAGGATTAAGCAAAGAATCTTGGGGTTTTACAGATGAATATACAGAATACTTAAGGTACTCTAAATAAATTGCATATTGATGGCATCTGCTGCACACAAAGAAGAGTTGTACAGATTAGAATATATTCATAAAAGTTAATATTTTCTACTGAATAGTAGTTGTCTTTATATGTTATTTAGCAAGTCTTATGTTTAAAATTTAGTATGAATGTTCAAATAAGGTTTCTTCAATATGTAAAAATTATATGAAAGTCTTACCCCTTATTTGTTGGCTGATATTTGTTTCCTGCAAAAGGAAAAGGGCAGGGGTTTTCTTAATTAAGTTTTGTTTGAATACATTCTTATTCAAATTCATTAGTTTTCATTTTGTCATTTGTTAGAGAAGTGCTTGTAGAGATGACTTGCAAACCAGTGTGCCAGGATAATCAGGTCAAAATGCTGTGACTAGTAAAGCCTTTTTTGTTATAAATGTATTCCAGCCAATTCCACCCATTTCATTCTCATCAGAATCAAATTCTAGCAAATACTTGCCTTACCCAAGATGCTCTGTTCCCCAAGAGCCCTTCAGCATTACTGATAACATTACCTGGAGATACTAATGAATTTAAAAATACCAAAAGAATTTAAGCTGATTACATTTAGTGCCTTTTTTCTTCAGGAGGTGTCTCACTCTCAGTCATCTTTAAGTGGAGCATTTCTGGAGGTTTTTCCATCTGCACATTTGGCATGTGGTGCCTTCCAGGATAAGGCCTGTGCCAGTGAAGGTCTGCAGAGTAGGAAAGAAAAAGCAAACTCTTATGTGAGAGCCCAAGCTGGACAGGATGTGAAAAGATCTTTAATGTAATTGCTGTAAATAAGGCACATAGCAGAATAGTCTATGGATGGAAAGGTCAGTGACTATTCCTGTGGAATTTTGAGTGGGGATGTACAAGACGATGTGATGCTCCCCCACCTCTCTCAACTGGAGAGGTCAGTGCTGCAGAAAACTTTCCTGTTGGAGATTCAGAGGTTGGGTCTGAAGATAAAAAATGTGCCCCAACAATGAAAAAGCTGACTTAGTAATGGTGTCAGTGGTTGGCTGAAACAGTTTTGGTGTGTGGGGTGGCAGTTGTAACATCATCACCTGGAACACAGCTTGGGAAAGCTGAGGACTGTAAGCTTTGTATGTTCTGAGTAAGTTATTAAGAAGTGCAATAAAAAACTCAAGCTTCTAACACCTGCACAAACAGAGGCAGTGCCAGGCTCGCAGTGCAGGAGCCAGGCTGGCTGCATGGACCTTGTTGCCAAAGGGTATTGCAGATGCTTATGGTTTAAGGAGAGACTAGATGAGTTCATGGACAAGAAAGTCACTGGGGATTATTTAAAGACTGAAGGAAACTGAGAAATTCCCTCAGCTTGAAAGCAGATGGAATATTAGCAAGAATAACCTTATTTGGGATTGCTGGGCTTGATTATCCTGCTCTCGCGCTTTGCCTCAGTCGTCTTCTCATGGCCTCTGTTGGAAGGAGGAGCACAGGCCAGGTGGGTCTTTGCTTTGAAGTAGTACTGCAGTTCTCCTGGTCTTTCCTTCCACAACACCACCTGCCACGTATGAAAGGACAGAAATAAACCAGCAAATGGTAGAAAACAGAGTCCATTAGGAAAATCCCACGGAGCTCTGTGGGAAGGGGTCGGTAGAGCAGTCACGTATCCACCACACTGCCCGGCTGTTGTCTCCTCCTCTCTGCAGAACAAAGCTCACCAACAAGAGGGCAGAGAAATGCTGGAAGGAGGATCAGGGCAGGGCCTCCGAGTCTGTGCCCATCTGGAGGCTCGGAAGGTCTCACACAGCCTGTTTCTTCTCCCATGCTCCGGCTTGCGGTACAGAAGGCACGGTGGGAAGGTCCGGAGGGGCGCGGGAGGTCGCCGAGCTGCGGTTCCTTTGCGTTCCCTGCTCCTGCTTTCCTGCCCTCCTTCCCGAGGCACTCCCGTCACCGCTGGCCGTGCCCCGCGCCGCATTCAGCCCCTTCGCCGGCTTTGGGGTCGCTCTGCTCCCTGCCCGGACTGCCGTGTGGGAAGGGCAGGAACGGGCGCTTCTCCCGAGGGCAGGACCTTTCACATCTCGTTTTGCTGCCTCCGTGGGAAGTGGCAGCCTGTCTGTTTTTTGCTGGGATTAGCGGGCACGAGCTTGGCAGCAGGAGCGCTCCTTCCCTGGAAGCAGAACGTGGAAGAGGCCATTGCAGGGGGCAGGATAAAACACAGCCCAGCAAGAAGCTGTATTTGAAAAGCAACGTGGGCTTCAAACCCTTTGTGAGCCTTCATATTACTGTAGAGTGAGCTTTACTAAAAAGTAAAGTACACACATGGGATCATCCCTTGGGAATCAGGGGCACATGGAGCCTCGGTTTTGCTTCAGAATACTGACCCTCTGTCTTGGAGGACCTATAGTTGTAGGGGCAGGATAGATATTGATATCCTTTTCTCTCTTCTGGCAACAATGGGCTGGATTTTTGGATCTTTTTATTTTTCAGTTCCCGAGGCTGTAAATCAGAGAGGTGTTGGATGGAGCTGGAGGTGTGGAGGCCTTTGACTTTCATTTGTCCAGCCACTGGAGTGCTGAAACAGCACAATTGGGAAAAATCATACCAAATCATATCAAAATTTGCACAGTTTTTGCAAATTTTTAGGTCACATTCAGTTAGGATTTTTACAGAACTCGGAACTCCTTGCACAGGCACAATGTAGCCTGACCTGGCCCTTTGTCTGAATTAGCAGGATGGGGAGAAGGTTGCAGATTTATTTGGGTCCTCACCATATTGAATGGTGAGCAAGCCCTCTGTTCAGGGCCACTGTGTGATGTTTCCACAGCCTGGAGACATCACACAGTGGTCCAGTGGTACTTGCCAAGGATGAATATGTCATCTGCTTTGTCCCTAGATGCTGTCATATGGATACCTCTTCTTGGTGGAGGAGCAGGCAACAAGGTCACACTTAGAAAGCTGTGATTCTCTTAATTGTGAGCATGAGTTTTGGGTAGGATTTTTTTTCCCCACATCAGTTTTTGGCAGTCTTTTAGGACCATTGAGTTGTTTAGATGTCTAGTTGGTGGCAGAAGCAGCAGTGACGTTGAGTCTGACACGGGCAATTAAGTCTTATTTCCAGGATTGGGAAGGCAGGGATGCTTTAGAAAGGGAGATCAGAGGAGAATTAAGTTTGCCAGTGAAGCCTGGATAACACTTGTAATACTGCAGATATATCTACTTGTACAATGGCTTGCATTGCAGTGATTTAGGAACTGATGGTTGTTTGTAGAGGCGGGTTATAAGCCAGGTTATAATACTTTATGGTTTTAATTACCACTGATAGCACTGAAGCCAACAGCAGAAAAACTGTGTGATGGAAAAGCAAGTAATTAGGGTCTTAAAACAAACCCCAAACCCAGCCCTCTCCAGAGACAGTATTGTTAACAATGTTTCCATTGTTCCAGTGCGTGGATTCAGTTTTAGTCCATAATAAAAGATGCTGAAATAGATTTCCTAGAATTGTGTATGTGAATAATCATCCTCAGTGGCTGTAAAAGTATGGGGGAATATCTGTTTATAAAAATTGCTCATACTCTGGCAATCAGTGTTTACTCATTTTAATTAGAGAATTTAAGATTGACTGGCATATTTTCCATATCATATGTTGCAGCATAGAAAACTCTTTTAACAGTTCTTGTGCATCAGTTCCACATTTTATTTCTGTCTGTCTGATTTCTGAACTTCACTTTAGATAATCCTGGGGTATCCTCAACAAAGTTCCACTGAATGTGACAGGACTTGGCTGGTAACTCATACAGTGACTCTTAAATATTGAGTCACTGAAACTAATTGAGCCTTTAAGCACCTAAATTGTATTTCATTGTCTAGTTTTATGTAATTACCTTATATTAATAAGAACAGAATCCTTCTTAAATAATACTGTAAATACTTCTAAATAGCTGGCGTTTGGCCAATGTTATGGGCATTGAGTCTATCTGGAATATATCCTTCAATGCTTCCACTATCCCAGGTGTGGATGAAGGGAGGAACATCAGCCTTAAAGCAAGAAATATTCTCTCTCCCTGTCAAAGGAGAAAGGAAAGATATAGAAGAAAAAACAAACCCCCCTCTGTATGGAGTGGCAGTTTCCTAGGAAGGGGTCTGTGCCTGGTGAGATGAAGATGCTTGCAAGTTCTTACAAATTATATTGCCTTTGGAATTGCCTGGTGGTTTAGGAGCATAGGATCATTATTTGGTTAAGCAGCCTGGAGAAAAGCGCCTTCATTATCTCTTCATCTAAATCCCTCATCTAAATTAAAAAAAAAAAANGCTCCATGATGTTTTTCTTTGTGGAAAAATTGGCCTGGGCAGTTCTACTCCTGAGCATCTCTTCCTTAGCTTGCCTAGTGAATAAGCAGGTTTTCCATGGACCACAAGGATGAGGCAGTGTGAGAGTGTTGAGAGAAATGGTCCTTAACCTTCTGAGCCTTTCAGGAGGAGTGGTTTAAAAATTCACAGCCTTTAAAATCAGGCTTTTTGAGAGTCAAGATATCAGCCTGGAATCCACTCAGCTAATGCTTTCTGTTGTTGGTGTTTTCATACAGGAAGCACTGTGTTTAGTTAATGCTTGGCTTCTGCTTCCCACTTACCCAACCTTTGTTTCAAACCAGTGAGGTTGTTGCTGGTGCCAGATGCAAGAGGCATCTTTTGGGGTTTGTTAAATGGGCAAGGTATTCTAAGTGCTCCAAAGGTTTCCCCTCTTAATGCTGTAAAACAGCAACAACAAAAATAACTACAGCCAAACCTGTAAAGCTGTTTTGTGGAGAGTATCCCAACAGTTTTATTTCTGGATGATGTGTCTAAGGGAAAAATGTCTTTATTCTCCCAATTGTAGGGAAAATAACAGCTTTATGTCCACCCACATGGGCTAAAACTGCTTTGGACTGGGCCTCCTGAGGACTTCCCTTTCAAGACAGGCTGCCTCTCCTGTAATCACAGTTTGTAAGCTCCTCTTAGTAAGAGCTGCTCAAGCTTTCCTTCAGAAGAGCTTCTGGGCCCTCGAGTATCCAAGCTGTGCTTGCACCCACACACCACATCTGCTGGGGCATTTGAAGGGAGTCCAGATCTCCTGGGGCATTTAGGGGGAGTCTAAAGTGGCTGCCAAGACCCCATTCCTTCCTGGAGCTAAACTGTGCGTGCCATTTTTGGCAGGTTGTGATCTGTCCTGCCAAGGGCTCTGTGTTTTCTTTGCCTTCCTATTTCAGAACTGTTCGGAGGAATTATTTTTCCGATATAACTACCCAGCCTTCTGCTTTCCAGATGACATATTATGGTGTTAAATTTCAGTTTTGAGCATCAGTTACAGTCTGAACTGCACATGGTTGGTTACAGAGCCCACCTTAAGCAGGTGGCAGGACACTGGCAGGTTCATTTGTGTAGTAAAGCCTCCAGTTGCATCGTTAATTCAGGTTTCCAGTGGCTGCTCCTTTGCCATGGGCATCCCATCTTGGAAATAAAGAATAAAAATCAAGACCAATGGCCATAAGGAGAAAAACTTGGGGCTTTAATCTAAAAGTTAGTTTTCAGTTAATGGCAGGAGCAGGGGTGTTGTTGGACCTGCTGCCATGGGAAGGTAATTGCGATACAGGATTTTGGGGGCTTATTTGTTGTTAATTGCATAAGCAAGTGGAAGAAAGGATGGGAAGAGTGAAGTTAATTTGAGAAGAGATAACTCTTCGGAGACAAATCTTAAATCTTGCTGAAGCAGGGAGGTGGAAATAGTACTTACTGAACACTAAATTTAACTTTTCTAGTATTTCTTTCCTGTGGGCTGATTAAATTGTCTGCTCTCAAGGGAAGAGGGGTTTTATCCACATTGTGGTAATGATTGGTATTCAATATCCAATTTAGGTTGTTTGTTTAATAATTCAATATTTGTGATGAATCTTGGTAAGTGAAACTTTTTGCTTCTACGTCTGAGTTGTTGGAAAATGCCTTAATATGTGATCTTGAGTGTATATGTACATTTATATCCTACACACTTGGTTTTCACTAAATAATATGATTCTGCAACACATGCTTGTTTACAGTTTCATAATTATATTGCCAACCTTTATGAGATACTGAGGCGCAAACCTTGAATGATCAGTATGGTGCCCAGTGAATTATTCTTTAGAGGTTTGGTTTTTTGAGAGGAAAAAAATTACCATAATGCATAGGAAAAGATAATGGCTATTCTTCAATCAGCTACTTCCCGGTCTCCTGTGACCTTTTAACTCCCAGGCTATCAGATAAGGTTTTCTAGTTAGCAGCTGCATTCCCTCTCCAGAGAGAACCCTGATAAATTAATTTGAATCTGAAATTTTCCTTGACTTGCCCAGGGGGATGTTGGAGGTGTCTTTATTGAAGGATGACCCTGAAAGACAGAAAAGAGTCGTGAAGTTTCAGGAAATCTTTACTGGGGCAATGAAAAAAAAAAAAGGAAGGGGGGGCCTACTTTCTCAAATGTGAACGTTGCTTGAATGAAACTTGCTGTAGGCACTTGTCTAACAGCTACCTGTCTACATATTTGCCTTCTTTCCAACTTAAGTCCTTTTAATCCGGTTGCTGGAAGTGGCATATGCTGAAATGGGAAGGGAAAATGTCACGTCGCGGCGGAGAGCTGGACAGCAAATGGGCATAGGGCAGCCCCAGAGAGCAGCAGAGGGGGGAAGGAAAGCAAACTGGTGGGGTGACAGAGACCTGGGGAAGGAGAAAGCTGCCGAGAGAAGAACCAAAGAAGGGAGGAGTACCTGCAGATGATGTGGCTGACAGAAAATGTCACGTGTACAGCCTTGGAAAGAGGAGAAATGTAGGGTTTAGGTCAAGGAGAGGGAGTCGTGAGTGGGACATCAAAGGCATCAGAGATGAAAGAAGATCATGGAGACAAAGTCTGTCTCTGATAGAAAATCTTGGACAAATAGTGTTTATTGGCCCTGATAGCAGTGTCTCACTGGGGCTCAAGGTTATTCCTTCACTCAGGAACAGCAGCTCCCAAAGGGTTGCTTTGTTTTAATTGTGGATTTTGGGGGCAACTGTCTCTAGTGAAATGTAAGTGCAGTCCTGGAAAGATGAAGTGGTGGTAGAAGACAATCCCTCTCAGGAGTCTCAGAGCAGAGGGATGTCATGAGTAATGCCAAAGCACAGCTGCTGACTTGGAGTTCATACGAGCTGACCTGAACTCCTGTTTGTGGGTGAAAACCTGGTCTGAGTCACTCTGATGCATTTCCACTTGTGGCAGTGTCTGCCCAGTGCCGGAGTCCTCCCACTGAGAGGGCTCACTGCATTCCTAACCCTGGATTTCTGTGGGAGTGTGTCAGTGTGGCTTTCCCGTGTTGTGTCATTCCAAAGAGAACTGTGCTGACGAGCTCCCAAACCTCTGGGACCTCTGACGCTTCAACATTTTGGAAATCACTCTCAGCTGCCCCTTAATCTCCTCCAGAGTGCAGATTTCCTGCATTTCCAGCTCTGAATATTCATGATGTGAGTGCTGTAAAGCCTATGGGTTAAAATGCTCATTCTGAACCTAGAGAAGACTATGCCCCAAAGCTGACTGGATCCATCTCCAATCAGTGGGAAAAGAGGGATGGGAAATTCAGTTCAGTGGCTGCATCCAGGGCGTGCTCCAATCTGCTTTCTGGAAGGCCTGATGACTACCTGGGGAACCAAGGGGAGCAGCACATTATGGTAAATGATTATTTGTGAACACCCTGCGAAATGTAATATTCCAAACACTGTCATTTCCCTATTCCCAACTCGCTCCCTGCCCGTGTGGTTCCAGCAGCAATAGTTCCACTTGGCTGGTTTAGTGAACCCTTTTTGTCATTATGTGTATTTGCTATTACATTCTTCCAAGTGTAAATCATGGAAAGGGAAAATCATTAGGCAGTTGAGGAGTAATAAAAATATCTCAAGCCTGTGTTCTAGAGATGGTATCTATGCAGCCATTTAGAAAAAAGAGAGCATAAAATGGAAGGAAGCAGAAAGGAATATCAGATGGGAAAAATATTACGTGTTCCTGGCAGTTTTTAAAGCTGCTCTAAGTTTTAATGGTTTTTCAGCAAAAGAAACTAATATTTTTTTTCAATTTGATGAATTTAATAAGTAGGTGATATTCCACAGAATTTATGGCTGCAGCTCTCTTAACTGCAGCTGAGTAAATGCTCAAAGTGTTTCTTGTTTAACAAAATAAAACCTGATAATTTATATTTAAAAAAGATTCCTTTGGGATGCAGAGAGTTTTTTAATAGCTTTTAGACTTTAAGATGATGTCCCATCAATAGAGAACACTTTGCATCTCTCCTTATGGATTTTGTTCCTTCTGCTGAGTTTTTGGAATGAAGTGTAAAGGTAGAACAGGCCGTCCTTTTCCCTGTACTTTTTAAACAAAATACTTTCACATGTGAATTCTGTACTGCTCATAAATGGCTGCTGTCCATTATCGAAGAGGTGATGTTCATAAAGGATTCTTCATGCATTTACCAAGCATCTTAATTAGTTACCAATTAGCAATATTGCCAGTTTTGCCAGTGTCCCCCCTTACCTTGGGAAGGAAGGCACGGTTCAGTTCCAGTTGCTGGCTCTTCATCCACCCCGTTTAAGCTTGTGGCTGTCCGGTCTCACCTTCCCGTGCCTGGGCTTCAGCTTCACCTGCTGAATGTGGGTTTGCTGACAGATGTAGTGCAAGTTCCTATGTGGAATAATGCTTCTACACCATGGCAACGGTGTCAAAACATCTCTGCTCTTCCTGCACTCCCTTTCTTCTCCTGGCCAGGAAAGCAGTTTGGGACTGAGGGCTTGGGGAGACCCGTGAAAGCGGAGAATTGAGCCTTGTTGGGCTTGTCCTTTTTTATAACTTGATCTACGGGCTCAGTGTAGGGCAAAATTCCCAAGACAGAAATTATGCATGGATTAAAATTAACTAGAACAACTGGAACTCATAGAATTAGAATATCCTGAGTTGGAAGGGACCCACAAGGATCATCAAAGTCCTACGAAAGCCCCAAGAATCACACAAACTCCCCCTAAATAAATAAGCAAAACCCCAAAATAACCCAGCTTTGACTGAAAGAGACATAGAACTTCTGTCTCCTCAACAGCAGCTCTACAGTTCTCTCTCATAGCAGGTTAAATTGAGCCCACTGGGGGCATTGGGACATTTTTCCATATATAGGTTGTAAAAACACCTCCTTGATGAACATGGTTCCTAGAAGTATAACACCCCTTGTGCTGTGGAGCCAAAAGCAGAGCTGAGAGCCTGGTTTCCCAAAGTGCTGTCCCAGGCAGGTCAGCATTGGCTGAGTTCCAGTCCTGGCTGTCACAGCTGATCTGTGCCAGCATCCCAAGATCCTGAGGGACAGCTGGGCTGCTCCCAGAAAGGTTGCTGGGGATGGAGACCCATGGAAGTTGGCTGACAACGTGAATAACTGGCTGGAGGGGGAAGGTCAAGGCATCTGATAGCTGGGGCTTCCAGTACTTTCCATCAGTAACTGCAAGAGGTATTAATTCTGTCTGTCAGAACAGACTAAAGCAGTACTTAGGAGCTGAAGATTATTCATTTAAATTATGAAGAGGCTGAAGTTACAGTGATGGATGTTTTGGAGGATGCAAGAGGGGACTAAAGTTCTATTTAAATATGAATCCACTGTGGAGCTGTCATAACATCCCTTACAGTAAAAAGTGGAATTGCTGAGCTGCAAGATTTGTTTTCTGAAGCCATACTTAGGACTTATCCGGTCTTCTGCTTCAACAGTATTTCTCAGATTAGGGAATTTAATCTTTTTACGCCTGACTGTTTAGTCAGTGCTGACCCTCATGGTGACTGTGGCATGAGAGCTTTCCAGGCAGCTCTGAGCTTTGGTTGGATCCCACAGGAGCTTTGTAGGTTGCATGAAAGGGACTTCAGTCTCCAAATGGGCATCCTCTGGAATTATTGATTGTGAAGAACAGGAAATGCAGGTTAAGTGCATTTATTCTTCTCCAGGGTCCTTTGGGCCCACCAGTGGGTGAATTTATCTTTGTCAAAGGCTGCTGTGCACTCTGAGGTAATGCACTTCACAGCTCAGCTTCAGTGAGACGGCAGTGCTAGAGGAGCTGTTCATATCCTGTTATGAAACCAACACGGACTGTTGCAATTCCTGTTCAGCTCCCTTTTCTTCTATTCAAAGAACTGTCTCAGGTCCTTCAAACAAACACAGTTTTATCCTTTTAAAGGTTAACTTGTCAGTGGTGATGGTGGAACACACCATGAGGTTGCATTTCCAGCAGTTATTTCATCCTGCTGTGTGAGATGCACTCAGTGTGGGTCTCGATGGAATCTTCTGCAGTTTGTTACAGGAAAGGTGCCCATGGAGAATCCCCCACTAACACATTCGACTGCTTTCTGTAAGATCTACTGCAGAGTTTTGAACCACAGCTATTTTATAAAGTGTTTCATAGAGGTGTACTTAAAATGTGTAATGTATCTATATGTTCAGTTCACATTAGTGTATCTTCTAGGGGAAAGAAGCAGAGAAAAAGAGGGGTTTTGGCAAGTCTGATGTCACAATGTTGCCTTTGTGTTTCTCTGTGATTGTTTCTTGGTTTGGTTGCTTTTTTCTCCTCTGTCGCTCTCTTCTTATTCTGTTTTCTAACTGCTGATCTTGCACAGAAAACCCAAATTTTATTGTGACTGGGGCAGAGAACAAAGCCCTCAGCTAGTAAGGAGTTACTGCTGATAGATCCATGTTTGAAATTCTTCCCCTGTTTTATTCAGTGCAGGTTTTTATTAGTGCTCCCAAAGTTGGGATCTTTGGGATTTGCAAGGCACTTCCTGCAGCTCTCCCCACCTTTTAAGAGAAGAAAGTCTAGGAAAAACTTGGGGAAGGGTTTTATAAAATAAAATAGATACTTGAGAGATACTTGAGGGCATATTATCTAAGCCTAGAACTTTTAAAAGCTTTGAAGAGATGTATTGTCCTCTTAGATATACTTCATCAGATTAACACTAGAGCCTTTAAAATGTTCAAAGCCAGGTATTTTGGAATGAAGCTGGTGAATAAGTGACTTGCATTTAGCATAAGCAGGAGGATTGTCCACCCTGGGAGTTGCTATCTCCATCTCCTTGATTAAACAGTCCCTCCTGGAGAGCACTGGAGACTCCCAGGCTTGGCTTGTTTGCTCAGCAAGATACTTCTGCTTTCTGCAATTCTTTCCATACTGGGGGAATTTTTAAAGACTTGATGGCTGCAGACATCCTGGCACAGGGGGACACACCTTGTGAAGGGCACGTGGTTTGCCTGGTGGTAAAGTCTGTACAGTTCACCTTTCCATGTTTCTGTGAGGATTCCAGGACAATAAGCACTGCTGTGGCATTCCCTCCACCCCTTGCTTCCCCCAGTTTCCATTATTAAAAGTTTGTGAGCATACTTAGTCACAAACTTGTCTTGAATTTAAGAGGTTTGGAGCAGGATTGCAATTTTTGTGGTGAGCTAGAATTCCCATTTTCGGCAGTGCACATTACAAGATGCAGGGTGGCTGATGGGTGAATGCAGCAGAAATACAGTAATTAGTTCTAAATACTTTTAGACTTTTAAATGCTGGTATCTCTCTTACTTGCACCAGCCCTTGATCTGGGGCAGTTCTTGTACAGGGGTCACAGTGTCTCCCAGTAAGAATCACCAGCATCTTCCTCTCCCTTCCTTGCACAGATCAGATGGCTTTGCAGTATTAGTAGAATGTAAACCAGCAGTTTAAATGGGATTACTGGGATTAGTCATCTGGATGGAGAAGATTTAAAGTGGCTCTGATTGAGATCCTTAGAATTGTGAAGTAAGACAGCAAAATCATTCTGGCCAAAGAGGAGAAATGATAAATGGAAATAAGATGCAAGGAAAGAAGGGATTTGTTTTTTGGTTTGGGTATTTCTAAAGAAAGAGAGGCATGACATTGTTTTGCTCTGATCAACATGGAAGTTCCTTGTGGCAAAGGATAAGAGAAAAACATGCCATGAAATCATTTCTTTGTAAACAGGGAGTTTCATAACAGCAAGAAATACTTTTGCTGTGGAAATCAAGTGAAGGAAAGGTACTTACTCATTAGATATTTCTGTGTTGCACTGTGTCTGTCTAACAGACTTGCTTAAACCACCCTTCAGCTCACTATTTTTATATTGCAGCAAAAGCACTTTTCTATTGGGCCAACAGAGTGAGTAGGAAATACGGATTTAAGACTCAGTGGCTCTCCACAAGTCCTGTGTTATCAAGGTGTTGTAACACTGAAGTAACATTGAAGTAATAAACTCTTCCCCCAGTTTCACACCTTGGAAGTTGTCTGTGCTGTTTTATTCTTGGCTTGGAGCTCCATCTCCACCTCCTCAGACTGATAGCTGTTGTCTGAGGAATATTAGAATTTATTTTTGGTCATTTCCTCCCTCACCTGCAGTATCAAAGTGTTCCCACCCAGTTCTCTTGTGCTGCCACGTGTAGCTTTTCTGCTTTGTTCTGGCGTGAGAAGTCAAGTCTTTTTTTCCCTTTTCTTCCCCCTTTTTTTTTTTTTAATTTTCAGTAATTAAACTGATTAGAATTAAACTGGTGGGGAAACTGCATTTGATTACACAGGCAATACAGAGGAGGTAAAACTCATCTAACTAGGTTGCTTTCCAGCCTTTAGGCTTTTAATAGCAAAGTTAATTTCCTAGAGGAGTATGGGCTGATTGAAGGAAAAACTATAATCATTAATTGCAGTAGATTTAATTTGTTTGAAGTCGAAAGAAAAGACTTGTCTGAGACTTCAGGGGAAGAAAAGCTGTGGGTTTTGCTGCCTCTGACATCTCCTAGTAACATTTTTGGACTGTTTGTGGGTTTCACAGATACGGGTAGGAGTGATATTCTTGGATCGCAGCATTGCTAGAGATGAATTAACAGGGCGTCTTTTCCTGGAAATAACAGATAAACTAACAGGACATCTCTCCCTGCAAATGACGACCATAACTTATATAATATGGTCATGTGGGGTTTGGGTTGGGATCTACCCACCTGATGCTTCAGGGGCAGGAGTTCTTCTCCAGCTCCACTGAACCATTTCTGTGCTAGTGTGCTTGTAGAATTCGAGATTTCTGTAGCTGCTTTTAAAGAGAAACCGCAATTTTCCATATTAAGTAAAGTTTGGGAGGGGTTTATTGTCATTTAATTTATTGTCCCTCATGATTAGAGCATGTGACCAGTGTTCTGGGGCCTTTCTCTATTAATTGCCACTAGAGAAGTAATTTTATATAGAGCTTTAAAAGTTGATTCATCTTTTTCTTTTCTGAGCAGCTATAAAAATATACTTTACCTGCCTCACAGATGT
Organism: Formicarius rufipectus; assembly: GCA_013399695.1. Lineage (NCBI taxonomy): Eukaryota > Metazoa > Chordata > Aves > Passeriformes > Formicariidae > Formicarius > Formicarius rufipectus. The sequence goes on from VXAU01003092.1 coordinate 246,125, forward strand.
GCTTATATATGGCCTAAGATGCCTGTAATATCCTTTGATATTACTGGTCTCTGTATTCATATAAACAACATTTGGACTTTGCCTAATATTGTCTTTGTTTTCTTAGTACAAGCTGCCCCGTAAATCACTCCAGCACTGTTAGAATAATGAAATGAAGTGTCTGCTCTGCACAGATCAGATTATTGCATCCCTCTTTGTGCTGCCTTGCTGGGGAACAGATCACTGGGAGTCACACAGTGGATTCAAAAGGTCCACGGGAAAGTTTGGAGCTTCTTAAGGTGTTGAGTTTTTCTTGAGTTAAGGTGTAGGACGAATAATAACTAATTGAAATATTAACACATCGGGAGCATGTTTCAGGAAGTGTAACACTGGGGAGAAAAATTATTCCACTTGGAGTCCAAACATTCATCCCAGGGTGGTTTTTGTGCTACATGGGAACACTTTCAAAACCCTCAGAAACAGGGAAATAAAAATGAGCAGCATACTGTGAAGTGATGGATCAGCATCCCCAAATTTATCTTTCATCAATCAGTCTGTAGCAATTGTTTGGAGGACTTTTTTCTCCTTTATTTTCCCAGTCCTAAGCTCTGATTCATGAGTCCCTTTTTTTACTTGAACTTTCAATGACAGCATTTTGTATGACCTGCAGAAGAGTTTGTGACTGAGTTGTGGCCCAGGCAAAGATGGGTGGGGAGTGTGTTTGGTTCTCTTCTTTCCCACAGTGGTGTTGCTCTGGAGTCAGTGGGCAAACTGTTTCCAGAGGCAATGAAAGAGAACACGAGCAAACCCATCAAGCACGAGCAGCGCTTGCTGTTCCGCGTAGCGGTTACGGCCAAAAGCGTTTGTGGTGGAAGGGCTCGTGGTGAGGATGGGGAACCAACCACAGGCTCCTTTGCCACCAAAGGATGAGTTCACATCACCCATGTGGGGTTCCCAAAACACGGGTGGCCCCCGTTGCCAACAGGGCAGAACCCAACTCTCATGTCCCTGTGCTGGACAAGAGAAGCAGTTCCCACCTCTAAACTGCCCTGTGGAATTAGCAGGAAGCGAGGGGGAGGAATTTTCAGGATGTCACACTGGTGCATCAAAGATGATGTTATGGGTGGGGTGTTGCAGCTGGATGATCCTTTCCCTGTCTGCTTGGCATTCTTGGTGTGGGACACCACAACATCCTGCCCTCCTCCTGTTCTTCCCAGAAACTCAAAGCTTCTTGCCCAGCCTGGTCACAGTGAATTTTTCATCAAAGCTTTAATGCTGCTTTCTGCCCAGATATTATCTGCCTGAATGCACAACCTTATAACAACAGTGCCTATTTATTGCAATTTTTTTGGATAATAGCTTCACTCTCCTTCATCACTAAGAGGTGCCTGTAATCTTGGTGGTAAAGAGAGTATAACAAATTGACTCCTTGCTTTATTTCTCAGGCAGCCCTGGGTACCCAAGGAGCAGGGATATGAGGTGCAGGGCACTGTTTGGTAGGGAAGTAACTGCAGCATGGATTGACCTGATGGCTGGTGAGGTGAATCCTGAACTGTGAGCATCTGCAGTTTGGAAGGATTAAAAACCCTCCACAAGCTGACAGGAACAAAGAATTGTCCCACACAGTCTGGAATCTGTCACTGGCAGGGCTTTCAGCTGGGCTCTGGGCTCTGTCACTGCTTTGAAAGTATCTACAGGGCTTCCCATCAGTGCAATTACTTGTGATCTCACTTTTCTTTAAAGTTCCTGAAGAGAGTTTTGAAGGTTTTCAGAACATGTGAAAATGGTAAGCTGACAGTAATTTTTTTCTGCCCCTGTATTTTTTTTCAAACTTTAGTTTGTGTTTCTCCATTTTAAGCTGTGTCACGTTCCAGGAACAGTAAAATGGAGAGGATAGTTGGCCTCCCTTTGACTCAGCTGACTCACTTTTATCATAAAAGAGGCAGTTCCTGATGTCTCTGATACAGGAAGTTGATAGCTACATTTTATTCTTTCTGTCTTTTATGGTTTCTTGATACATTCTACTTTTTTAGGCTATAACTTTGAAGCAGACAGTTAAGATAAAGTATGGATAGTATATTTGACAGCAGTATAGAGAAATATTTGGGACAGTATTCTGAGGGACAGTGCAATGCCCAGTCCATATTTTGCTGTAATGCATTATTGCTGGCCTGACTGAAATACTGTGGTTATTAGGATCCACTTTCCCTTACAAAGGAATACATAACCATAGTTATACAAATGTTTAGCCCTATAGCAACAGTTCGGGCCTGTGTTTGAAAACAAAGGCAAATACATAACCACATTCTCTGTTTCTCCTGTCATGTGGCTCCCACTGACCACAATGGGAGCTGCTGCAGCTTCCAGGCTATATAAAGAAAGGATCATTAGAGAGGTGATGCAACATTTTCATGTGCAGAGCATGTTCTGCTCACCCAGTTGGACACATTTTAAAGCAAGACCTTCCTCCGGTGCTTTGCAGCCTCTTCAGATCCTACGTGTCTGCGCTCGTTGCTTGCAGGAGCATGTAATTCCTTGTCCAAGCCTTCCTTCCAGGCTGCTCTTGCCAAGGCAGTGCAGGAACACCTTGCCTTCCTCTAGCTTAGCAGCAAAATTTGCAAGTGAGGTCTTGTCTGTGGAGATGGAAAAAAACCCCAGACCATCAGGTCTGTTTCTCAGTAGGCCATCAGGTGTGCCTTTTTCTCTTCTTCCTCTCTTTTTCTTGAGAGCTGAACATTGTTCCTGAGTGTCAGCACTCCCAAGAGAAAGCAGCTCTGTGGCCACAAAGCTGTTGGAGATGTCCCTGCTGAGGCTGGCCCTGCAGCTGGAGCCAGGGCTGAGCCTCCCTGCTTTGCCTGAGGAAAGCAGGGGCAGCTCAGGGTGTGCCTGCTCCACAGGGACACTCCTCCTGCTGCTTATCCCCTGGGAAAATGGCAGAGCAAGGCCCCAGGGAGCTTCTTTCCACCTGTGGCCTTTGCTTTCCTAACAAGCTAGAGGGGTTTTTTTTATTGTTTGGAAGCCTGAATGGTGAATATTAATGCTCCAGGACCATCAGCTTTTCATTTCATTCTGGTTTTCAGAGAGTAATTGTTGCTTTTATGCAAACTTTTTGCAGCCTGACATTTCTCTGCCACAAGTCAAACATTAGGCAGTTATTTCCTAGCGAAGGAAATTGAAATGAAATCTTGGGATTAGCTGCGCCACACTAGTGTTTTAAGAATTAAAAAAGAAAAAAAAAAAAAGAAAAAGCTCATCAAGTTCTTGTGTACAGATAAGACTTTGGGAGGTTCAGAGCTGGCTAGAATTCTGAAAAGACAAAAACAAAAGGAAAAGAACTTCACTGTGATTTCTGTTTTCCAGATAACATAATCTTTGGGAAACTGGAAAGATGCATTAGTTATAAAAATGCCATTAATTATTTTGAAATAATTACTACCAAAACAGCTTTCCTAATTGTGCAGGTAAAGCCTGAGACCAGCTCTTGCTCTGTTTTGCATAGGTTTTTAAATACTGATGATTACTCTCCTTAAATGGATTAATTATATACTGCAGCACTTTGATTCCCTTTAATGTTACATTTCCAACCCACAAAAGTGGCCCAAACTGTGGGATGAGGAATTGGCTGTTGTGGACCTAAATAGTTTTTTCCTCATTATTTTGCCCTGTTGCTTTACATTTCAGCTCAGCAAGATTGTGAAATACCTCTGTGATGTACAAGGCAACTTCTAAGTGGCTGAGCAAACCACAAATTGACGCACAAAAAGGATGAAATCTTAATCCATCGCCTTCCCTTCAGCACCTGGTGGTGTGGGTGACAGTTTAGCAACCTCTGCTTTAGAATGAGATTATTCCTGGTTTGGGCTTCTCCCACCTTTGCCAGACAGGATGAGAGGAACGTGGACAGTGAGCAAAGGGTTTCCCACCACCCATGGCCATGGATGATTCGGAGCTGACCAGCTCCTTTTCTAAATCCTTCCCTTCCAACTGCAGGTTCTGATTCAACCACTCTGTCATCTCCTCCCTCCCAAGGAGGAGTTCAGCCCCATCCAACTGGTTCTCCTAACTGTCCTTCACTTGGTGCCACCTGGAAACCACCTCCTTTTGCATCCCTTTCTTTCCCTTGGTTTGGGATGGGTGTTTCTGTCTAGCTGAAAATAACACCAGGGAATAGGTATGCATTTCATTGGCATGAAAGTGGGATTTCACCCGGAAGTGTCTCATGGGGGTGCCTTTGGCACTGAAAGTCTGATGAACACCGTTCTGAAAAACAGGTTCATCTGTTTTGGGGGGATATTCTTTTAAGTTACATTTTTTGTTGTGGTTGTCTGACTGACTTCACCTCCAAGAAGGGTTTGTGGTGATTTGGAGTCCTCAGGCTACTGCAAAGTTTAGACTTCCTTTAAAGCTGAAGCCTCAACTCCAGTCCATATGGAAGTTTATACAGCAACCTTTAGGAAGTACCCTGGGCCAAACACCTCTCTCAGGAGTTTTTCTCAGGATGTGTTAGTCAACCTCAATTTTGGTTAATTTTCCCTCACCCTGCATAATAGCAATTACTGTATTTCACTTTATGGTAAAACCCCTGTCATTTTGCTCCCTCTGCTTTGAAGTGATGCCTCCAACGTGCTGTAAATGCCAGCGTGGTGGCTGGGTGCTCCTTTCCATCCTGGGCTGCCTTGCCGTGGCTTTGGTGGGTTTTCTTTTAAACTCTTCATATCAGATTTCTGACATGCTTTGCATATGACTGATTAAGCTTAATGGATGTAAGGCACAACTTTTAAAAATGGCTTTGTTGCATAAATGCACATTATGTATTGAGTTGGTAATGTATTAGAAGAAGAAAAATAACTGAGAAGTTATGACAGTTATTGTTTCCTTATTGAATTCAGAACGTTGTGAAGGCAATTTCCTTGACAGGATCAACTCCAGAGCACTTACTACTGTGCTGATTATTTTTCCCCCCCTTAATCTACCTATGAAATACCCTTTACAAGCTTGTAATTGGAGGTAATGACTACTTTATTTGCAGAGATGGCAGAACCTGGTTTTAACAGTTTGTTCTCCATGTAAGAGATGTGAGTGGGGGGAACAGAATAGCACAGGTTGTATGACAAGTGAGCCACAGAGCCATTGCATTGGTTCCAAATGCAAAACCTGTGCTTCTGATTGCACAGAACCTTCCAGTGGATTCCGTTTGTCTTTAAAGTGGGGCCAACTTGTGCTGTGCATTTTCAGTATGTGGGGGGAAAGAAAAGATGAGGTGTGGAAAATGCGGTCCCTTTGTGTGGTGTCCCCCATCCTCTGGTTTGTTAACACAAAGGGGATGGAAGCTTGATAAGCTGCATTGTTTGGTCCTGCTTCTGGAGATCCTGGCTTTTTCCAAAGAGAGCTTGAGGCTGGTCCTTTTCTTAGCAATAAAATAAGGCTGGGGAGGTGCTCACTTCTGTGTTCAGAGGGGTCCTGTGGGTGGAGGAGGGCATTCCTTGCTACAGGAAGCTCAGGTCTTTGAGTGTGTGTTGGAAACGTCCTGTATTTAGGGAAGGCAGGTGAGTGGCAGAAGGTGCTGCTGGTGGCACTTGCTGATGTGCCTGAATGATTTAAGCCAGTCTTATTTTGCAGGTCTGGTGGTTTTCTGATTTCCAGTCCTCTCTGCTTTGCATCCTCAGGCACTTATATAACTTTGCCAGTCTGGCCCAGTCTGTTGTTTGGAGGGTGTTTTACCTTTACATTTTGAGTAAAGTTAGAGTACTGACTCTACTGTAGGATGGTATGTATGGCTGTACTTCAAAATTACTTAATGTTCTCTGAGCCTAAAGCTTTTTACTTAAGGCAGCCAAAGACATCTCCTGTTAAAAATGGTTGGATGTACAAGGTGCAGTTGTTATCTCACTCCTCTTTGTTCTCTCTGCTTTCTTGAGAGAAGATGAAACAAAATGCACCGACAGGTAAGAATGTCTCACAAAATATGCAGAAGAAATGTAGCTTCCCATTCCATAAATTACTGGTACTCTGCTCACCAGCTGCCTGTTGTGATGTTTTATTGATGAATAAAAATGGTGTCTGAGGCAATAGAATGTCTTGCATCTTACAATACTGCCAGTTATAAAGATGTCTCCTTGAATAAATTTCACAATTAGAAAGTATTGACAAAAATATTCAATCTTTTTTACATCAAAATAAGCTCAAACATCTGCTGCCAAAGTCAGACAATATCAAGTAATCTTTTAAGAGTATATTTTTATTATACTGACAGATGCATGGCTGCATGACATAGATGTCAATTTAAGTTACTAGTGCCATTAATACTTGACAAAGACATGCTCCCAGAAGAATTTACGTTTTTAAAATGTTGTCAGATGAGGAGATGCCAGCAAAGAATAACCAGAGTTATTCAGCTGTGTTGTTAACAAAGCTAAAAGTGTGTTGTCTCCAGAGACATCACCAAAATTGCTATTCACATCTTCCCTATTCTCTAAATTCCACAGAACTGACAGCACAAAAACGAATTCTGTGTTTGCAAATGTCTGTTTAACCAACCCATACATAGATCCTTCTTCACTTTTTTGTACTCTTTGGTTATCAGCACAGAAAGATTCTCAGTTCCATCTGAGGTGAACAACCTTTTCAAGCACTCCTTTGCTTTCCACAGAATTTCAAATAACCTCAGGTTTTGGCAAAGAACATTGTAAAGAGAACAGTGAGGAAAATGTTCATACCTGTGCCAGAGTTTCTGCTCTGCTTATTCAGTGAAAAAGTGTTGGAAAGCTCTATGATGTAACTCCTTAAGAAGGCTAAGATTTAAAACATTCATGTCCAGTTCTTATTTGTCAAACACAGTGGTGTATTCATTATTAAAACTGGTGCATTTTAGCAACCTGAGCTTTCATTGTGGGTATTCCATAATGAGCAACTAAGCTTACTTTAAATTCTTTCCTTCCAGGTCTTTTCTTTTCTTTTTTTCCCTTCACTTCCCACAGAAGCATTTTTGGAGGCAAGAGTTGAGTGTTCTGGGTACAGCAAACTAGCATTCACAGGGTTTGTTTAGTGGTGCTGCCCCTGTGCTGCTAAAAACCATAAATATCTAGTCCATTGAGGTGCCAGGACATTTGAAATACTGAATTTCTGCTTGAATCTGGCACCATCAACATCTCATTAAGGGCTAAATCGTTATGCTTGGTGATTAGAGACTGTTCTTTCATTTAAGTGATTTTGTTTTAGAATGGATTTTTTTCTTAGAGAGGAGCCTGAACTTTGTAGAAACACTTTTCATGTGAATGACTCTAATGTCTCTATTAAAAAGAATCCCAGAACTACAGGGCTGAAAGCCACATTACCCCTCCTAGTTGTATTTCCATGGCTGTACTGATGCAAATGGTGAGATCTGCCTCTCAAAATACAGCTTTCAAGCCTTCTTTCAAAGCAGTGGTGATGTACAGCATCTCTGGGACTTTGTCTCATTTAAATATGATGTATTATTACATTGTGTTGAAGCCTGTGTTACTGGTGCAGGCAGAAATACTTAAAATTAGATGAGCTCTCAACTCTGCTGCTTCTTGTGCTTCATCTGCAAGTGCGATGTTCTGCGTGGGGCTTTATCAGCGTGTGCTGTGTTTGAGCCTGGCAAGGCAGCCCATGGTCTGCTGGCTGCCTGACCCACTCTGTGCAGTACTGAAATATTATTTCAAGCTCTGCACTGTGAGTGGGTTTTCAGGGTGAATGCCCAGGAGTCTGTTGTGGGCTGTCCTTTGTAAGGAGGCAGTTTTAGAAAGGTCGGGCAGGTTGGTCTGGAAGAGCAGTGTGGTGGCTGAAATGAGGCGCAAGAAGTCTTTAACTCACTTTTCTTTGGAACCTCTCTTGTTTGCTTTCTTTTACTGTTCCTTGCCTTGGTAACTTGGTAGCAGTTCAGCCTTTCTGTTTCCTCCCACGCCAAGTGTCCTCTGTCTGGAGAATCTTGTGCAGCTCTGGAGTAGGGAAATAAGGACAAGGGCTTAGGAGAGATGGATTTACAATGTCCAGACATAGAATCAAGGAATGGTTTGGGTTGGAAGGGACCTTAAAGATCATCTCATTCCAACTCCCTGCTGTGGGCAGGGACACTTTCCTCTAGACCAGGTTGCTCAGAGTCAACCCATAGCTGAGCCTCTGCAGCAGGAGCTGCTTCCATAGAGTTTTCCCAGGCTGGATTGTTTGGGAGCACCGATGGCCAAACCACAGCTGTGGGTAAACACAGAGGGGCTGAGAGGAGAGGCTGTTCCTGCTCCCACTAAATGTGGTGTGGTCACTGCCATGGGGCTGTGCTGACCTCTGGCAGCACCTCTGGCTGGGGGAATATTCATCAGGTCCTGAGGGACAAGTTACTTCTGCCATGGGAAGGCTTTCCCACAGATGGAAAGAGGGGTGTGTTTTATTGACCCTTTCAGGGACAGTCTGAAAAAGACCAAAAATGAAAGTTCTTGTTTTTTTTCAGTGACGCGTTATCTGTCTAGAAAAGAAGTTGTAAATATAATTTGTTCTTTCCTGGAATCATAGGGAAAATGGTTTGATTTTCTTTCTATTATGCAAGCAAAATTCTTTTTTTTTTTTTTTTTTTTAAAAAGTGCACCTGAATTATTACTGCAGTTTCCATAGCTGTAGTAGATGCATGGCAGCCAAAAATCTATTTGAATTGTTTTTGCTGTTTCTATAGAGAAGTGTGTGGTGCTGACTTATATTATTTGTTATTAAGAAGTTTTAGAACATACTGGAAAGATGAACATTGTCAGGAGAACTTAATGAGAGAACCATAATTCTCTGAGAGGCCATTGATTGAGGGTTTGCCATGGGGATGTTGGCTGGGTATCCCAAGGAACTTCCTTAGCAGTGGAAACTTTGGTTACTGTGAGACATAACAGGTTTTAGCTTTGTGTGTCGAGCCTCTCAAATGGAAAACTGAAATCCTAGAATTTGACTCATGGCAGGAATTAGAGTGGTCATTGGAGGTGTGTTCTACAGGGCCAAAAATAAAGCTGGAATGGCAGGCTCATGCAATTCATTTCTTTAAAGAACATTGCATTTGGAGTAATACAGAGATGCTTTTTGAGCCACTGCAAGCTAATAGTATTAATGGTGTATGTTGCTTTTAAAAAATCACGGATCTTGGGTGTGGGACTCAGATGGAAAAAGTAGCTTTCTGGTGAAGAAGACATTTTTACTGCAGTGTCAGGGAACGCTGGCTGCAAATGTTTGAGCTGGAGCTGGATATTAAGTCAAAGGTGTTTGTAGAAAATCTGAAAAAGAAATGAAGAAGACAAAGATAACTGTGGATTTTAGATAAATAAAAGTCTCAGGAAAGTGATGAGAAAATAAAAACAACAGCAGGGAATTTGCTCTTTATGGACTTCTATTTAGGAAGCAGAGGAAAATAGTAGATAACATATAGAAAATTACCTGATTTATTCTGTGTGTCTTGCCATCTCCCCTTGTATTGGAGCAGGACATGGTTTGAGGTATCACTTCTTTGCTCCTCAGGAAACAGAAATACCTCCATCTCTCCCTTTTGCTCTTGTTGTTATTCTGTGTTTTATTGATATTCCAAGACAACAGGGCTTTGTTTCCCACACAACTCAAAAGGGCAGGTTTGGAAGCTTAGGCTTTCCTTCCCTTTCTGCCCAGGCAATGAAAGGAGAGTGTTTGACATGGCTCCAATGGGGATAGCTTAGTTTGAAGGACCATCTTGTATCACCAGGCTCCAAAAATTGCTTTCCATAAGCAATTTATCAATTCTAGCCTGGGTAGCTGGATGGTTGCAGAGCAGAGGCAATTAAACAGGCTGAGGGAAATCCCAGCTTAATTGTCTACAGTGGTAAAACACCCTTTTATCATCCTCATCCTCAAGGGAGCTGAACAAAAGTTCCAGCAAAGTCTATTGAAGTTTCTCTGCACTGGAATTTTTTAGTTTGTTTGATCACAAAGCAATATGGGCTATAGAATTAAGAGTGCAAGGTGGCAGTTTCATAAGCTATTCAACACCTTAGCTTTAGGAATTGTATTATTGTTCTACTGATTTATTATCCAAAGATATTACAAAGGTGGTAAGAGCTAAGATTGCAGTTTACTGCAGTTATTATTTTTACATTAAATGTTTTTGGGTAAGTGAAAAGTAGCAAAGTTACTGAGACAATAGAGAAATCTCATGTGGAACATCTTCTGGTTTGAGTCCATCTGTCCTTTGGAAGTTCAATGCTAATGATTCTCTTCTTGTTTTTCTTGCAGCTAATTCCAGTCTTCTTGGAGGTGGAGGAGGTGAGTCTTTGCTTGATGCTGAATTCACTTTTAAATAACTGTGAAATACATGCTGGAGCAGTGTAGTGACGAGTTGGTTATAAAATAATAGGTGATAAATTCCAAAGTTGACAATGGAAACTCATTAGGTGGGAAAACTCACCAAAGTTGATAATCCTTCAGCTCATCAGGAGGTTTGTGCTGCTGCTGAATTCCCTGGATTCGAGTGGGGGCTGCCCTGTGTATGAGACCAACTGAAACATAAAGGAACTGAACTGCCTTGCATGACCTTGTGCTTTTAAGTACCTGGGATTTTTAATTTACCCCACGGGAACCTCAGATGTATGTTAAATGAACAATTTTAAAAGAAATTAGTAAAACACAGTTAGTAAATGAATGAGGTTTTGCCTTTGTACTTTAAAAAAAAAAAAAAAGTTTTAAACTTGGTTGCTTCCCTCATTCTGTTTGCCAGAGCACTCAAACAGGTTTCAATGTTAATCTCTGGTGCAGGTAAGAGATCCTACCAACGTGCCTGCAAGTCAGGCAGGGACGCCCAAGTACATTTAGTGTCTATTGTTCCCAGAGATGCTGTTTTATTTCAGCAGATCGATACTGTTTCGCTTTTCCCAATACTGTAGTGCCGTGGCCATGAAAGCTTACACGAGTGTTAACAATTCAGGGAAGAAAAACCCAGGAGGAGGTTGATGTCAGTGTTCTGTGACTTCCCCCGTGTCCCAGAGGGAAGCTCTGGAAACCGCCGAGCGCAGGAGCGGTACGGGCAGCCACTGATCTTCCTTCCTGGCGGGACTTAAAAGGACTGGGTGATCAGAGCTTGCGTATGTGAGGGCAAAGGAAGGGGCTCCCTGAAAAGACAGGAGATCTCTGCTGCTCGGGAGGCTGCGGGATGAGTTGTCAAAGCTTTTGTTTTAACTGAGCAGGCAGCCCCCGTTTAGAGTGTGAAAAGGCTCTTAGGAGCTGCACCCTAAATAAACCCCTTCCCGTTCCTCAGCGCTGTGTGGGCATTGCAGCACAGGGCAGCCTTACCTGGTAATCCTGTGCTGTTACTCTGTTGCCTTTGATTCCAGTCAGTTGTTTGCAGCACCCCAAATTTTTTGACTTTGTTTAAAAGATAATCCTTTTGGAGGTAATCCTTCCCTAGCCGTTCCTGTTTCTGCAGAGCTGTTCCTGTGCCTCCTTTCCAGCACTTTCTCCCAGCTGGTAACATGGAAAGAAAAAAAACCGTAAATCAGTGCAAGTGCTCAAATTCCAATCAGGTTCCTGGAGCACTGCTGCTCCTGAAAGGATTTGGCTATTAACTTTCCCTGGTATTTATTCAGCTGGGCTGTGCTTCAGAAGTTGGTGCCTGCTCAGTGTGACACTGGATAATGTGGCTGTCCCACTGCAGCAGATGAGATGAACCTGTGCTGTGGGTCAAGCTGGGATTTTAACCTGTGTTTTGTGTGTTGAAAGGAATATATTGGCAATTGCAATTCCCACCGCTCACCTCCTCAGACGATTTGGTCTCCCAGCCTTCAGGGCAAGCTGAGGTTATGGTAGCCCAAGTTCTGCTTCCCTGGCATCCTTTGGAGCTTTTTCCATCATTTTTAACATCAGTGTGCTCCGTGATCTTGCTTGTGATACAGACAAAACACCAAACTTTTGCTGAGTTTGTGGGTTACAGTTTGGCTGCTGGAGGTGCCACGAGCCGCCCTTGGGTGGAGTGGACAACATCTCCTCAGAGCACACTCGCTTGAGCTTTCCCAATTTTCTGAGGAAAAACCCTGAGAATTTAATTGCCAAAGTCCTCCAGGTTCTGGGCAGGCACCAGAGAGGGGAATCTGCAGGCTGGAGCTTGCTGGGGGTGGGCAGCCCTGGTGGATGGAGCCCAGAGCCCCTGTCTTCTGGAGAAATGGCTTGTTATTAGCCCCAGGAATGTCTCTGCAGAGGGGATTTCTCCTGTCCTGGTCGAAGGGTTGTGGGTTTTAAATACATTTAAATATATTTTTTTCTTTTATCTGGAAGGAAGAGGTGGCAGCACTTGGTGTGAAATATTGATAGTGAATTATTAAAACATTATTATATACGTAAACACCAAAGCCTCCTTTTGACTGCAGGTGCTGAATATTTATGATAATGCATAATACCAGTGTAGTTTCTCCAATAATGGCATTCAGATCTCTTCAGTAATGCTCGTTAATTTAATCTCTCTGTCACTGCTGGGGGTATGACTACATCTGTTAGATTTACAGAAGAAGCAAACTGGAAATTTCCTCTGGTCCAAGCTCATGCAACAGGTGTTGTGAGTTTGAGCTGCCCTGTGCTGGAAATCTTTCCAGAACTGAACACAAATTTAGTTGGAAAGAGTTATTTGCACACCCTGATCTAACACTTGCAAACTGCTCCCTGTGTGTGTGTTAAAAGCATCTTCTGGAAGAGACCTGTTGCCAAACAACATCGTGTGTCAACATCTTGTTTGTGAGTTCAGGGGCTGGTGGTTTTGGGTTTCTGCTCCCTGAGTCACCTCAGAACCACACCAGGGTATCTGTGTCCTTTGGTTTCCCTGAGCCAGAGTAATGGTTTGTCCTTGCTTTCCCCATTTAAACACTGTCTGTTCCCATTCGTGGCCATTTGGAATGAAGAGATAAAAGCACAAAAAGATACCAGAAACAATTTTTCACAAGGCTGTTTAATCATAAAATTGAGAAAGCCACAACGGGGTTTTTAGTTAAATATAGATGTTGGAGGTTTGTTTCTGCTTCTCAAAGAACTCTGAAGTTTCCGAGATTTCATGATGAGTTTGGTGAGTGAGCCTTTTTTTCTTTTTCATTCTTTCCTGGGTTTAATAATTGATTTTTAATTAGGAGGTATATTTCAATTTCAGGTCGAGATTTATCACATATTCAGCATTTCCCTGCTAATAACTTGTATGGAGCATTATGACTTATTTGTGCATCATGTATTATTCGTCCCATTATGTTCAGCAGTGCAAAGGTGACAATTATTAAGATCCACCTGCATTTGGAGGGAGTAGGGAAAAACTCCCAGTATTTTGAGAAAAAATGAGCCCTTTTTAAAAATATGTTGTGAAGTTTTGACTTGAGAAATCAAAATGCCCCCTTTTGCATGGCAATCTTATTTTCTTTGCATTCTTTTGCAGTTGTGTCAAGCAATGAAAGCATGTGGTTTAATGCACTTTAGTAAAGGGAAGTGAGCAAGAGCTGAGATTTCTCCTCCCTTATCTTGAGGGTACTCTGTGGGGGGTTTTACCCACCATCCCCACTTTGTTTTCACTTTCTTTCCTCATGGTTCATTTTTTCTTTTCTTCATCTGCTGACTGTAATAAGTTCCTGTTGCATGTTGATTTCTGGATTGGCTTGATTTCTTTGACTTTATGTTGAGGGTATTTTTAATTTGGTTTTTTTTTTTTCCCCTCATAAGATTTTTTTGCCTATGCAAGACTTGGGGAAGGTGACATCATCTTTTAGTGTGTTGTGTTATGAGTGCAGTTTTTTCCCCAGCTGTGTGCTTGAAGCTGGTAATTTTGTCTTTCCAAACTCAGAGAGAAGACAGGTTATCATCTTTCTTGGAAGCATTGTTGCACCCAGTTGAAGTTGGTTGCCCCAAAAGATCTGCCTGCTTTTCTCTCTTTTTTGGCCAGTGTAATTACGTTTTTTCTAGGGCTTTTGCTGACATGGTAAAGATTAAATTCTATCTAGCCATGAGTATGTTATCACATCTTAAATGCAGACCAGACCTACCTCTCCACTCTGCCAAGATACGGATTGTAGGCAAGATTTTAAGTAGCTTACATCATGGGGAACTCGTGTTCGTGGTCACAGCAGGGAACTGGGTTTCTCTGTACATTATTCTATAGGCTCCATGTGCTGCCTTTATATCTGTGGTGCTTTATAATAGCAGCAAAAAGTGTTTTCTCCCAATAGAAATTACCATGGTCTGACTTCTGTCCTGGAGTTGTTTCCCTTCAAAGGTGGGACAACCACCACTACCCTTGCTGTGCTAATGCTGTAGGAGTAGAGGGGAACTGCTGGGGAGGTGCTGCTGCAAAGTCACTGCTGTTTGCAGCCACCCTGTCTATTTGTCAATTAATTGCAGCCTAATGAGCCTAAAAAGCAGGTGATTATCCAGTCAATAGTGGCAGGAAGGAACAGCTGACACAAATATATCGACATCCTTCCCTTTGGCCAGGGATTATTCTCACATAAGAGCCTTGGGTACTGGACTCACCATGTCTGCTGATAGATTTTTAAAAAAAAAAAAAAAAAAGTTTTGCACTGGTTGAATAGTAACTTGACATCCATTTACCTGGTGAAAGAATATTCACAAGAAGTAAAACTTGTACAGGAGAAAATTGGAGGCAGGAAGGAGACAAGTTGCAGAGCACCCTGTAGTGATGTAACAGGAAAACACTTTCAAATACCAGCCTGGCCCTGCACTAGCCCATTCAAAGGGGATAACAGGAAGAAGACAAGCCTGTTTTATCCTGAACCAAGACGAGATGCTCTCTGTTTTGGATTTCACAGGGCTCGGGTTTGATATTTACATAATTTAAATGCAAGTGAAGCAAGGGTTTAAATCCGAAGTTCAAATTTGTGTGTGACGTGCACACAACATGAAATGCATCCCTTGAGAGCAGAAAGAAAGAGCGTGGCAAAGGAGCACTGACAGGATTCTTTCATCAAGACAATAAGCATTATTATTTAGGGTTTTTTTTCGTGTCAGTCTGTTGGCACGTTTTTGTGTTGTGTCAAATGCACTTGTCAGAGTGGGGTGTGCTCTCAGCAAACAGCTCCTTCTGGGGTGTCAGTGCCCTTCAGAAGCATTGGGTGGCTGTGCACAGAGCACCCTCGGTTCTTAGGTGTGTGGGTCATCGCTGTGGTGGTACAAAGGGTTTCTGAGCCAATAATGATCAGGAGAAGAACTGATAATTTAAGGCAAATGACCATTTGCCTTTGTTGCTAATTATTCCCTTTCTGCTGGAAGATTGCTGCTGCAATTCTGTAGGGTTGTTAAAGGGTTTTATCTCCTTTTACTGTCTGCATGCTGTTCTTTTTCATCTCTGTAAATAGAGTGGGTTTGAGAGGGTTGCATCCACAAGTTCTCCCACTGTGACAGTGCATCTGCCAATTAAAATGTTAATATTTATGTATTTTTTTTCTGTACAACTGTTAATATGATTTCCACTGGTCGCCCAGGACCTCAGAGTAGACTGCAACCCTTTCCAGGTGTTCAGTTCAGCCCCAAATCGCGTTATTCATGAGCTTTTGTTGTATCAGATCAAAGCAAAGAGATTTCTCTGTAATTTAACAGCTTTTATAGATTTTATGCAAACTTCCTATGCGAGCAAAGTCTTTCTTTACAGGTCAGTTGTTCTTGAAATGTTTTTCTCTTTATCTCTTCAATATGTGTGTATATGTTTACCTCTGCCTTTTGTTACTGCAGTAGAGTTTTAGTTCAGCTTTAATTAAAAGCAGTGGGTTTTCTCATTTTGTAGTGCATCTAGAGATATAATGATGAAAGCTCTATAAATAAATAAGCATAATTTGTTTCATACATAACTTGCCGTGGCTGTATTTAAACTGTGTGCTCTACTCTGGTTTCTTTTTTTGCTTCTGTTAAAATATGGTATATGTTTTCTCCTTCGCTGTATAAGGTGCCAACTTCTTCTCCAGTCTTTTTGCACGTTCCTATAGGTAATAATCATAAACAGGAAGTCTCTGGATTGATTGTAAGTATTTCTTAGTTGTTGTCTAATTGTATCCTGTTAATTACACTTTCCCAGCAGTTACTTTAAAAAGAAATAAATTATCTTTTGCTGTTTACAGGAACTGATACAAGACATGTGATCAAGTTTGGGGATTTGTGTTTTGGGGTTGTGTGGGTTTGGTTTTTTTCGTTTGGTTGGTTGGTTGGTTTTGGTTTTTTTTGTAAATACAGGTTCAGTCTGTAATTCTTTAAAGTGGTGCTCCTGTTACAGCCAGTGATACAGGAACATGACTTTGTTTGGGCCAGGAAAATAGTCTACAGTTTGGGCTGTCCAGGCAAACTTGCTCACTGCTGTCCTCAGCCTTTTAACATCTCTGCTGTGTTGACTTAATCAGGCACCAGAAAGTGATGTTTTATTTTTCACTCTTCAGTTTCTGAGTGCTGAGTCCACAACACCCTGAGCTCCCACTTAATTGTGAGGTCTTTTTCTGCCCCAGACAGACCATGGCACTGCCACCCCTTGTTTTGTTTAATTTCATTAGGGGGTAATTACAGTGTCATGTGCACACAGCTAAAACATGAACACACACCCTTTCTGCTGTCTGTCTACACATGACTTCCATAGGTATACATACTTAAATGTATATGCCTGCCACTGGGACTGGATCTACCCTTCAGAAAGGCAGACTTAGCTGTGTGTGTATAAATAAATGCATAAAATATGGCATGAATTTTCTTAGACTGGGAAAGACCTTTAGTTCATGGTCACTGAAAATATACAGTGCTTTCGATAAAAACCCAAGGCAGGCAGTTATGGAGGGAATGTGTTTCTTTCTTGTTTCCTCTTTATTTCCTGTTATGGGACAGAGCTGCAAGTGGGGCTGGGACATCCCAACCTTTCCCTAATGGACAGAGATCACTCCATGTCTGAGCCACCCCAGTCTGGTGGTTACGTGCATTGGACACCTGCTCTAAGAATGCTGAGCCCTCTTTCCACATGCAGACAAATGGATATGTCTCCCATGTGTCTTGTATGCAGAAACAACAATTTTCCCACTGGCAAAGGTGCTGCTCAAGCATCTGAAGATGCTTCTGTTGGTGCTCTCCAGCTGTAGCTGAAGGGGAAGGGTGCAGCTCCCAGGGGAAAACAGTGTGGGAGTGCAGCAAGTGACACACTGTGCTGCTGTGAGAACAGTCAGCCACTATATATATATATATATATATTCTGCCAGTCTGCAGAAGGTGATGCTTAAAATTAAGGGTTTGGTTGGTTTCCTTACAGACAAGTCTGTCAGTGGGGACTCCTGTCAAAGGAGTTCAGTTCCATGCCAAACAATGCCAGCAGTGCCCCTTTGCTGGGCTGAGAATGAAGGGAGTGCTGCAGGAAAGGCATGTTTTGGTAGGCTCAAATGAGGGGTGGGTTTGAATCTGTTACTCAGATGTAAGATCTGCAACTATTTTCCTGGTCCTGAGGAGAACCAGGAAGGGTGGTCCTGTAGGAGAACGAGGCTTTGGTAGGAGAAAAATGCCAAATGCAATTTAAAACATTGTTTTAATTGTTTTTATAGTGGGTATTAAAAGAAATAGAAGGAATTAAACAAAAGGAGTGGAGGAGGTACTTGACTTGCAGACATAGAGGCACTTTTGAATATCAACGTGTTTGCTGAAGCTTTCATGCTGGTATGCCTAAAAAACCCAAAACAAAGACCTTAATGGAGAGTTCCCCCAAAGTATCTCTGGGCCACAAGCTCCTTATTTTCTACATCAAATGTGTATCCAAGTGTGAGCAGCAAGGCATGGAAAAATGGCCCCAACTCTCTGCTGATTCTTCCTGGCTGTTCCTTTCAAATGTGCACATGTCCAGTAAAAGGACAGTATGGACATTGCATAAGCCTCACAGCTCCCCCAAGGAGGGATATCTGCAGCACTCTCTGCTGATGTACTGACCCCAAAGAGCAGGGACTGGAGATTGTCACAGCCCTTAATTCCTCGCCTCCTGTAATGGAAGAATTTACAATAGTTTCTTCTTTCTGTTCCTAATGAAAGTAATTACTTCTTAGTCACTACATTTTTCAAAGAAAATCTTAAATAAGACCCAGGATTAAACTACAGAGGCTAGCAAAGCCCAAGTATCAAAATTACAGATATTATGGAAAGAGTTTACAACTCCCTTCTTGCTATACAGGATGAAGGAATATGAAATCAGGTCTGCATTCACCTCTCACCTCCTATTTCAGATTTTCTGCTCTCCACAGAGCTTCACTACTCATTTATGAGTCGCTCTTTGCTCATCACATTTTCCCCAAGTTCTTTTCTTCCCCTGTGCAAAACGCTTACAGATTATATCATGCAGCTTTTCAAAAGCCAGGAAAATCTCCAGCAGAGCAGATGGCAGGGTGGTTGAGCCTTGGGAAGGTCTGTCCTCCTTTGTTTTCCATGTGCATCTCCTCCTTCCAGCTGCAGGAACCCTCTATCAGGCAGTGTAAAGTGGAACGAGCTCTTGGCATAGTACAGAAAGTGAAATGGGGTGGCTGCTAACAAGGGATTAAAACTCCTACGTGGGTGGAACTGCATTTTAGAGACACCAGTGGAAAACCTGTGTGTCTTTGCAGTTACTGACATTTTTGGATTGAGGATATTGGGTGGTCATAGAGCTTCTGGTTGAGTTTTCATTCTGTTTATGTATGGCAGGCTAGAAATAAAAAACAAAACAAAACCACAAAAAAACCCCAAACCAAACAACTCACCCTTTTTAGGGCTTCAAATTTAGACTGAGTAACTTTGTACCTACAATTTAGACTTTATTTTTAAAGCAATTTGTAGTGGGGGAACAGTCACCTGAGATGTGAAGTGACCAGGGCCAGGAACTGCTGAAGGTGGTGTTGATATGAAAGAAAACACACAATGAACTTCATCTATATGAGCATTTTCACCCCAGAATCCAAATGCTCCACGGACCAAATTGCTCTGGGAACAAAGTAATGTTTCTTCCATTTTCCAGTTGGGAAAATGAGACAAGGAAAGCCTATGTTTTGCCAAAGGTCCAAAGAAAAGAGCAAAAATCAGTTCTCTGAAGGCAAGGCAAAACTTGCTGGGGTTTCATAATGTTTAGATCAGTTTTGCAAATAGGAATTTTTAATCCCTCTTTAGAGGAAAGAGAAAATTTAGTTTCTGTACCAGTGCCATGGGTAGAAACAGAATGATATTTGGAAAAAGAGAAAACATACTCTACTGAGGGCAGCTTTCTGACAATTAGACCTTAATTGGTGATACAGCAAATTCTCCAAGGGAATGGCAGGACTTCCAACTGGAAATTAGATACTGCTGGATAACCAGTTTTACACTAATGGGGATTAAATTAGAATATAGGGAAAATGAGATGTGTTTGAGGCTACCACCATTAATAATTCTAAATACACAGCAATTCACTATTCTCACTTGGGCCTTTTCTTCATTCAGTTAGAGAAAGGCTGTTTGCTTCTAATTTGAATTTGTATAGCATTAATAACAAAGTGTTTCAAAATCTTTGATGACATAAAGAGTCTTCTGGATTAAGAAAATATCTAATTTTATTATCAATCAAACCTAGTATATTTCAACAGCAGCAGAATTTCAGTGATTCTCCCATTAAAAATACTACCTTATGATTACATGTGGAACAGTTGGGGTTTTTTTGCTTTACAAAGTCATCTAATCTGCATCTTTTCCCTTGTTCTTATGTAAATGCCATGTAATGTGTGGGGTTTATAATTCGACTTTCTTTGAAAGCTAATTTTCTTTTATAAAATTCCAAATGATAGTTTTGCCATTTGGACTGACAGATCTGTAGTGTTGTAGTTTTGGCTACATACACAGCAGCAAAGAACAAAATATTTTTTGTCACACTTCTGTTACAGTTCAGTCTGTTCCTCTTACATCAGCAGCTTCTTTCTCTGGGCTTCACAGAAGCATCTGCTTTAATTTTTATCGGGCAGGGCTGCAACTTAGCAAACTTCTGAGCTTCACAAATGGGCATGATTAAATCAATTATGTCTTGGCTGAGGGATCTCTGAGTGTATTACACACACACAACGTTAAAACAATGTTATTAAGGTGCAAACCCGAGTACTTAACATTGGGAAGTGCCAAAATGGAAGTTGCCTGGGGGCTCACAGTCTCTCTGCATGTGTGTGTGTCTGTGATATTTCCTCTGAGTGTACCAGCTGCGCTGTTCTTCCAGCTGGAACCTCATCTCAGGCATCCTCCTCTCACAAAGCAAACCTCAGGTTGACCTGTTTAATCCACCTCTGGTCTGCAACGCAGTGTTTGGTGTGGCACTTCTCAGTTCCGTGTGTGAGTTCAGAAGTCAAGTAATAAGTCAAGATTTCTTAAGTAAATTAATTATGATTTCATAGGTAGTTTATTTGTCTTTCCCAAAACAATGGCAAAACATCACCAAAAGAAAAAGAATGAAACAAGAAAAAGCAGAGATTAAGGTCAGAATTCTGGTTTTAGAATTCAGGCCTTTCTATTCTTAATATTCTATTAAGAAATAGAAGTCCTTACGTTTCTAAAAGTAGGCCTGATAGATTTTGAGCAATTCTGCAAACCTGGAACTTGTCTTTCAGCTCAGGATGTACCACAACATTATAAATTGCCAGGCTGAAAGGCACCTGGAGATTCCCACCTTCTTCTTTACTTCTTGCTCCCAGTCCCCCTGCCTGTGTGTCACAGTTTACTCTTCCCCTTATGGTCATCCATTCCTAAGTCTGCTGGCTTCAATTTACATATTAAACAGAGATTGGTTTTAGGGAGCCGTTTTTACTTAGTTTCAAATCGTGGCCTTAAAAAGGTTTGCGTTGATGTGCTTAAGGAGCAGAGGAGTGATGGGTGTGGAAACAAGTGCAGAGGGGAAGAGATGGGCCATACCTTCCTTTGCTGCTGGGCAGGAGGGAATGTGAGACCCTGTTTGCAGACGTTTGGGGTGGGAGGACTGAGTGTCCCCTTTGTAACTTCCTGCCTCTGTGTTCACTTCTCAAATCCAGTCTCTGTGTCAGGCCAGCCACAGTTTCTCTCTGCTCCTTGTTCACTATCCAGTTCCAGAGAGAAATGGGAAGTGGTTTAGTTCTAGTCCCAGGCCAGTTGCCCAGATTCTCTCTCTTTCTGGATTTGCATGCCCGTGCCCTTTCATTGCCAGCTTTATTCCTGTGCCATATCCTAATCACAGCTTTGGCCACGGGTGCCTCTCATTTTCAGTCACATCATCAGCCCCTAAATACAGGTAGTGCCACTTCTCCTTCCTTTCACCAGCTTGTGCTGGGATGGAGGGGAAAAGTGTTCCCAGCAGTGATTTGTCAAGCCAAATGAATTCATTGCTCAAGCAAATGAAGGAGAAGTGCCAATTTCAGCACTGATGCAAGAGAAGGAGAAGTTTATTTACAGTTATGGTTGTCATCTTTGTTTATGGCCTCACCACAGCTTTGGTTTAAGATGTTAAGCCCAGCCTGGCTGTACCACGGTGGTCACCCCGTCTGCTGTTCCACGGCTCTTAGGAATGGAGGTGCTATTGTTGCTGTAAAAGGATAAACCCCCTGGTGTTCCTGCCTTCTTTGTATTCCTTCACCCTTGATGACTGGGCAATAATTTCTCCACAGGGATTATTTGTCCAAGGATGGGGCCTCTGTTCAATCCAGATATAAGCCAGCTGCAGTGGAATTTCGCCCCTTCTCTGGGCTTACAAGCAATTAGCACTGCAGGCAGGGCTGCCTGCCCTCCCAGGGAACAAAAGGTGCAGCAGAAAACTTCTCCCTTGAAATGGCAGCTGCACAAAGACTTGACAGGTTTATCAGACAGTGATTTTGAGTCATTTTTCCAGCCAAGAAAAGTCACACGTGCTCACCGTGGATTGAGATGGGAGTTCTTTTATGTGTAAGTTTATATGGAGATAACTAGTGGAAAGAGTGTCCAAAAAATGGATATTCTTAATAACACCAGGTACAGATAACAGTCAGATGTGAGTTTTGAAGGAAATTTGCTCTGGTGACAGGTCAGTTTTTCATCAGGAGCTGGAAAATTGCAAACATATGATTATTCAAATAAGATGCTATCTGCAAATAGGATATACTAAGCAAATGCTGTAAAGTTCATATGTGATATTATTATCTCCTCCCTTGAGAGTTGATTCAGCAGGAGCAGTTGATTTTTTTATTTTTTTCAACATAAAGGATGTGGATGTTTGGAGGAAATTGTTTCATTATAAAAGAAAGAAGTACCAATGCACATCAAATATTAAATAGGATTCTCTCTTCTTCAAAATTAGTTCCCAAATTTGATGCTATAAAATTTCCACGGTAGTGGGAGAGCTCCCAGAAGACCCTTCATTATGTCTCATTATTACAGCATATGTGAGGCCTTGGTACCCTTGGTTGCCATAGTTCCTTATTTAATCAAGAAAAACATGTTTCATGGCTGCTCAGCTGGGCAACCTTATATATATGGAGTTTTCTCAAGAAACAATCCTCTCCATACCCCATACTGCCTCAATGGGGATTTGCCTTCAAAAGTCATAAACCAGGCTTTTTATTTGTTTTGTTTCTTGCCTACATGCTAAAGTTTAAGGTCAGACTTTCTGATTCTCTGGGTTCTCTTAATAAAGGGAAGGCTTTTTTTCCTTTGGCAAGGCCAGATGTGGTCACAGGCTCTTAGTGTTGCAGCACAAGGAAGGCAGAGCCCGTGCTTTGCCATCAACAATTGCCTGTGTGTTTTCTAAAAACAACCTGAATTCGTAACCAGATGTTTCTCTCATTTATGTTCTTTAAAACCTGATACTTCTTATTGAACAAGTTGTCTCAGGTCTCCTCTGGACCTCTTCCCAAATACCCGTTTAAATATTATGTAGCTTTAGGTGTGAGCTTTAGTTAAATATCTGCCCTGCCAGGGGAGACACCGTGAGCAAGACTTGTTTGGCTTCACAATTTCAGTGGTAATGTTTAAGTAACTTCGCAGGCATGAACTCTCCAGGAAGGCTCCTGTGGTCTCTGGGAGCTTCTTAGAGCAAATTAATGCCCTCAGACTCGAGGAACGTTTATAATTTAATAATGGAAGGAAGTTGATTAAATACAGTAAGCGCTTAAATAGCCGTTTTTAAGCTCGCAGTAATTCCTGACAAATTGCAGTATCCTGGCATTTAGAGAAACCAACATGTACTGGTGATTTGAGTTTGGACCCTGCAGCAGTGTGTCCATTTTGTGGGAAGCAGAGCCTTTGAATCACAAGGCTGTGGCATGTGGGGTCTCTTTTAGTTCTGATCTTTCATGGTGATGGGGTCTGAGCTTTTGGGAGAACAGTCCCCCCTGAGATGGTGGAAGACAACTGGAGATGTCCTTGTTTGATCGTAACCCTGGGGATTGTCTCTGTCCCTCACGTGGCTCTGCACACATGCACCACAGCTGCTGCTCTTTGGCAGGTCTGGGGAAGAGAATTCCAGCTATTTCAGAAGGTTCTATATATAATCAGGGGAAAGCAAAGCTGGATCAGACGGGATCACTTTTGCTTGCAATCCTGAGGGATGCTTGTCAAACTCTTCCTTGTGTTCTTGCTGTTCCTTTGCGGCTTCTCTAGGTAATCTTTTCCGGTGCATCACTATCTGTACCGCTGAAACATTTTCCCTGGAATCCTCATTTAGTTGTTGTGAGTGTTGTTACAGCTTTCAGCCTGAAATTAAAGGTTTCCTATTGCTTTGGGGCGGGGAGGTGGGAGCTGTCGTGTCATTCACAGTGTCTCACCTGTCAGCAAAGCAGGTGCCCGTGAAAGGCTCAGGACACACTTTGTAGGCTCGTTGCTGTGTTCTGCCCAACCTGCTTTTGCTTTTGTGGCACAAAACAGCTGTAAACAAAAGCACACCTTCCAGATTTCTGGGGAGAGGGATGGCAGCAGGGTTCCTGCCTGCGCCTCTGGGAGTTGATCTCACCTGGGTGCTGTTGTCCTGAAATCACAAAAAGGAGCTAATGGCTTTCTGCTCCTCCTGTCTGGGAATAAATCAGACGTGAGAGTTGTGGCCTTGGCAGTGAAGCATTTCCATTTGTAGCACACAGACATACTAATGGTGGTGATTCTGCAGTTGTTGCTACATGCCTCATCTAATTAAGTGTTTCTTAGGGTACAATTGTTGTTTTCTGCATTTAATTATGTAAGCACCAGGTGCAAGTGTTAATAGTAGCTAGTTCTGAAGGAAACCTTTTATCTGCGTGCTATGCAGGAGCTTTTTCCCCTGTATCTTTAATTCTGCAGTTGAAAAGTGCTTGCAGGTTGTTCCGAGGAGTTACATTAATGTTCCTGATTGATACACATAGGAAGCACTAATGAGGACTGAACACTTGCATTGCTCTCACTTCAGATGTGTTCACAACCATCTCTGAGCTACATCTCTACAGTTTAGGTTTCAGGTGTTGAAAGAGTTCAGGACTCAAACATTGAAAGAGTTTTGGCTAGAATCCTTTGCCTGCAAGTATTATTTTTAAAGTTCAAGGATCTGAGCTTTGAAATGATGCAAAAGGCTGCTCAGAGGCAAGTGAGTCTCAAAAGGTTTGGGAATTATAACCTTAATTTTTAAATAAAGTGAACAGGAATCACAGTAAACTTTTCCACCTGCAGATCGGTAATTGTTTTAATCTATTAAGTGAAAGTAAGGAAAGCTTGTATTTTCTAGCTTCCAGTCATTCATTAATAATCTCTATTTGCATAAATTTGGCCTTAAGTGTAACATAAAAATGATTGAGGCATGTTATTCTGAAGTGTAAGGCAGTCATGCAACATTCCTATTGCTAATGAAGGAGAAGCAGCATTTTTTTCAGCCCTTTGGAATTTGTGAACTATACATTTCTTAGTAGAAGGATGGCCTGTGTGTACCATGAATTTAAGCACACCTTCTTCTCTTAGCCACCTTCTAAGAATGCATTCCAAGAAGGATTTTAAGCCCACCACGGATCACAAGGCAGTGGGAGTTATGCCAAATGTGCTGCCTTTGCTTCAAGGATCCTGTGTGGTCACTTTGCCTTGAGCTCTGCAGTTCTACAGCTGAACCATTCTCAGCAGAGAAACAGAAAGGTTCACAGTCCTTCTGGTGCATCCATTGTTTTAATTCTAGAGCCATGTAAACAAAGAAGCTGTGTATGATAATTATTTTCTGTTTAATTAAGCTTTCAAGGGCTGTTAATGGTAGAGATTTCCCCCATTCCTGCCATGTTTCTTAGAGACCTCAGTTGTTTCAAGTTTGGTTTGTTTCTTACCCTTCAGGCCTTTAATTCCAACTCCCCTCCTTTGATGGTTTATCACAAAAATTTGTTCAGAGGCTTCCATTTTTTTTAAGGTAGTCTTTTAACTACTCCTGATTATGCCTTGCATCAAAGAAAAGTGGTGGAAAACTTTAAAACCACAAATAAAATATACATCAATGGGTTACAGTAATGAATGCTAACATACTGTTTCTTCAGAAAGAGCCCTTTAGGGACAGAAGAGCATGCTTCAGGTGGTGTGAAAAATAGTAAGCTTGCCTTCTGAGAAGTTACTGGTCAGGCTTTATTAGAAATGAATTTAAAAAGTACTAAAATAGGTATGTTTAGTATTAGTTCACAGAAGTCTTTACATTAGGATCAGGATTAATTCTTTCTGGCAGCAAGGCCTGCACACTGGTGGGAATAACAACTTGTCACTTAGTTCCTACATGCTTTTGGCTTTTGGATCCATTTGCTCCATTATTCCTATTCCAGGTGGTGTTTTCTTCCCCCGGAATACAATGATTTATTTGGGTGATAACACACAGGCTGCATAATTTCAGAAGCCCATATCTGTTTCTATGTAGGGATGCTTGGAAAAAAAACAAAATAAGACTATCTTGCAAAAAATCTGCCGGCCTCATTAGGTGCAAAAGTGTCTCAAATGGCCCTTAAGCGGCGCTTTGGCTTCTCCAGCTTCTCAGCATGAAAACATGTCTCAGTAAGTTATATTATTTCAGGACAGTGAACAGCTTGCTTCAGATCCAGCAACTGTGTTTATTCTTTGCTTTTGCCTTTTCTCCCAAACGAAGGATGTCACTGTGCACTGTTTGCATTTCCATCTCAAAGCAACTAAGCGACAACAGCTTCCTAAGATTGGGAGCCGCCCTTCTCCGGGGAGAGCTTTGCCTGGAGTTGCCAGAGCCGTGCAGTGATTAGACTCGGTTTGGGGTTTTGGTGTTTTCCTCTTTCAGCCTGATATGACTTCGTGTGTTCATCTTTCTGAAGACGTGTGAGTGATGTTGATTTTCAATTGTCCTTATAGGCAAGGGCACTTACACTTATTTTCTGTACAGTGCTTGAATTATGAGAAGAACAGCTAAGTGATTTATTCTGCATTTGGTGATATTTTTGATTATATCTTTGGGTTTCTCACTGAAACACCTTTTGCATGAAGAAACAGAGCAGGAAAAGCTTTCTTGCCTTTGATTACGAACTGCAGAGGCTTCACTCTTATTTTTCCATGTCCTTGTACTATACCCATCTGTGAAATAAATGAAGAGCTTTTCTCCTCTGAACTGAACTTGATTTATAGCATAATTGTATTGTTCTACTGCTTAGCCACAGAAATATTACAATATGGAGAGAACTTCAAACAGACCTAGTGTTGCTAAGTTTTTGGGGACCATCCTGCTTTCTTCTTTCATCCCTTCTCCATTCCCAGATTTCATCAAACTCCTCTATAGTAACACTACACGTTGCTGAGTGTGCAGTCCAATATTCCTTTGTATATTCCCTTTGACAATAATTGGCATTTCTTTCTCAGAAGGCAAAGCTTTAAAAGTAATTTCCCCTCAGGGCAAGCCACTGGAGTAAAGATTTAGAAAAGTCTGTAAAGCTTAAGACTTTCTCATTTCTGGATTCTGGTTCTGTTTGCTCCTTGTGGGATGAAAGGGAATGTGGGTGTATGAATGAGCTGCCTGCTGTAGCCCGTGCCTTCTTCTTGTCATTCCTTAGCAGGGGCAAAGCCTTCTCTGAGCCAGGAACAAACCCCAAGTGGCTGGGACAGGATGTGCAACAGCCAGAACTGTGGTGTGGCTGTTTGGGTGATGTCTGCTGGGATGGGCTTCCAGCCCGGGCTGTGTGAAGGGCTTGTGCTGCACGGGCAGCCTGGGACACCAGCTCTGTGTCCTGGGACATCAGCTCTGTGTCATGGTTTGTTGTTCCCTAGGCATACATGGCCTGGGCTTTTGGAAGTGGGAATGATCCCCTGCAGACAGTGTCAGTCGTTCATTCTTCAACCTGAGCAAGTTCCTTGGGAAGCATCTCTTGGTGTTTCTGCATCCCTCCTGCTTGCCAGGTGGGAAGCAGGGCACATGGGGGCTCTGATTTTCCTTCTGATGTCTGTCATGCCTCTGCCTGAGAGTTGTCCCTGCAGAGCTCCTGGAGTTGGTGAGGGGTGAGCAGAGGCAGCACTGGCCTGTGGGAAAGGTGCTCCTGCTTCCCAGGGCTGGTGCTCTCAGTCCTGAATTCCCTGTGCCTGCAGCAGCCACACTTGAGAGTAGCATCCCTCCTGCACTGGCTTTGCAGTCCCCACTCAGAGCCCTGCTGTCAGCAGGGGCTCAGAGGCCACTGGGCAGGGTTTAGCCACTGTTGCATATACAGTTCAGAATAATTTTCTGCTCCTTTGATAACTCTTGATGTGTTTTATTCAGTTCCACTCTAATCAAGTGGGCTGTTTTAGCACATTGTCTTTCTTCAGACCTTTTACAGGAGGCAAGTGTAATCCTTCTTAAAAAGAAGGAAAAAAAGAAAATAATTCCCCTTTCATCTTTCTGGGGAGATCACTTTATTCATGTGTAGTGACCTGGCTCAACATTTAATAACTAATGTGTCACCGAAAGTTCCTCATTACGGCCCAAGCTCCTGGACCACCTGGAGTGCTTCATTATGAATGTGAACCTCAGGTTCAGTTTTTAGCTGTGTGCAGGTGCATTTGCACCGTGCAGTGCAGGCTGGTGACACTCGCCCTGGGAACGGACAGGAGGACGTGAGGCTGAATGTGCCCTCCAGGCCTGGGGAGCTGTGATTGTGTGGAGAGGAGCGAAAGGGCTGAGGCTGCAGCTCGGTGTTGATTAGAATCTAACTTCTGCTTGCCTTGGCAATCATTCTTTGATATACAGGCACTTAATCTCAGTGCCTGGAGAGCACGAGTGGAGAAGCCAAGAGAGGGGAGGAAAAAGGGGAAGCCACGCTCCGGTTAAACATGGGAAAAGCTTAGTTCTTATTCCAGACATGAGCGTGTCTTTGGATGTAGGTGATAGTTACGTGGCAACCAGGCTCTGCAGGGCCCTCCAGCCTGCTGCTGGTTGCAGTGCAAGGTGTAAGTGATCCTGCTGATGCAGCCAGGATGCCCTTAAGATGATGATTTTAGGGAGGATCTTGTATCTCCTTGATGGAAGCTTAATTTTTGCTTGGTTTTGGGTTTTTTTTGAGTAGTTACTTAAGCCACTTGAAGTCCTCCAGGCAACCATCTTTGCGTGCTGAAATCTAATAAATGACCTACTGAATTCAATCTCTGACCTTAACTTGTTTGGTTTATAGTCTAAATAAATAAAAAGGCAAGAGATAACAGAGTCTACTGTTGCATCCAGGGTCAGTGGAGCTCGGTCCAGTTGCAGGGTTATTCATTTGGTTCATTCATTTTGAGGGTTATTTTTCTTTCATAAGGGTGAATTTCTTTTTGTTTTGTTTCATTTTAGAAGGAATATGGAAGTAGCAGAAGTGGGAGGAGAGGTGGCTTCATGGGAGTGATGGAGCTAGGAGGACAAAAGGAGATGGGCTGAAAAGGAAGGGAACAGATCCAAGTGTGTGAAAGGGGGTGGGAAGAATGGGAAATCTGAGCATGGGATCGGGAGCACAGGGAATTGGGGGCAGGAATAAATGGGATGGGGGAAGAAACCTCATGAGACACATCATTGTCTTCTGTAGGGGCACCAACCTGGTTACAGTCAGAGAGCACCTGCTTTACCCACTGAGCACCACACTCTGACATGCTCGATCTGCTTGAAACAAGTACTGAGATACGTTAGTGCGTTTTTTTTATGAAGAGCTAAAGCACCAAAAGGTACTTCCCCAATAGCTTAGTATTTTAAACAAACATTTCTCTCAAGTGCTGAAGGATTAAGGGTTTAAAAAGTCCTATACAATTGTATATAATTTGTGTAGTTCTCCCTAGTCATTTAGCTCTTATTTAAACTGAATATATGCTGATTGGGGGTTTTGGCAGATGTAAATAGTGGTGTCCTGGTCTTCTAACAGGTTATTGTTGTCAAATCAAAGTAAAGGTGTTTTAGATTAATGTTTCTGGCTCTGGCCAGTGGCACCAGGAGATGAAATATCTTTCTATTATGACTCAACTCCTGAAAATGTTGGTTTTCCTTAAAAATCAAACAATAAATTAGATCTTTGGGCACTGATTTTTTAAATTTGCTGTTAATTCAGTTATTTTGCCTCTTGGAGTTGTTTTCAAATATGCAAATATACCTTTCTTATAGCATTTTAAAGTGCTAAATTGCCATTTAAAAGACGAAAGAAGTATGAAAGTTTATTGAATAGTTTAAAATGAATAAAAACCCCCAATTAATGTTATTTAGTATCGGTTATGGTTTTTCATCTACATCTCAAATATTTATGGGAAAACATCCAAGAATTTGTATGGTGTATTTAAAATGTGTCTGGTGAATGTCCCTCGTGAAATAAATTATTTTTATTGCATTTTGAAAAAGTACATATTTAATAGTGGCATGCTTTGCTTATGTACTTACATAGCTCCTGTGTATAATATGGGTCCAAAGGTCTTTAATTTATTATAAAGATAGGACTTTAATGACAAAATAATGGCTCTGATGTATGTGTAACGCTGGGATTAGATATGAGAAAGGTTTCGTATCTTTCAACTCTTCCTTATGTGCTGTTACATTGCTGCCCCAGACATTGTTTAATGCATGAGCAATCAACATAAATGAAAACTAGAAAGCATTCCTGTTCAGACAAGAAGCAGTGTTACCTTCAATAAGGTGACTTCAGAAAACTGTCACACAGATATTTCACTGGAGACATTCTGGTTTGACCTCTCCCTCACTGTGTCTGCTCTTTCCGTCTTTATTTTGTTTTTTAATACATTTTTTTAATTATTTTTTACCTTTGATGATTATACAGAGAAGGGGGTTTGTAAAAGCCTTCCAGAAGACTGACAGTCCCCTGTAGAATTGTACGTCTTTCTCATTTCCATGTATTTTCCTGCAGGAGAATGGCTCTCTAAGAGTGCATTAGCCTTCAACCTTGGCAAGTGTCGAAGTAAATGTGCAGTGTTATGATTGAAATGTTATACCTGCTTATTCTAAAACTGACAGGAGAGGTGACAAACGACAGAGGCATTACTGGGTCAGGTGAAGTCTTTGTCATAATCCCTTTTCCCCCGAACTTCTAGCTGGTGCAGCAAAGAGAATCCTGTTTCAGGGATTATTAACACCACCTGCTCCACGATTCCTCTGGGAAGGGCCGGAGTGCTTTGGATTCAAACCCTGGCTTTGAGACGTGCAGGAGAGTGGCCCAGTCCCTGCAGGGGCTCTGGTGACTCCTTTGGTGTTGCTGCAAGCCAGTCTTTCCACCGTGGACGTGCATTACTGAGGATAGAAACGCTTTTTCTCCCAGTGCAATGTAAAAATGAAGTTTAAGTGGATGCCTGAAATCCTTGTGTTTGGCAGGGTTTCGAGGTGCTGCAGAGGTTGAACTCATCCCTGGGCTGAAACCCCTCAGTTTTGGGGAGCACAGGTAGAAAGCTCCAGCTCCATTACCCGGGGGGTTTTTCACTTCTCTTTCTTCTCCAGCCCTTGCGTCTCACAGGTTGTTTTCCTTTGGCAGAGCTCTCTGACCTAGCACTTGAGAAAGGCAGAGTGCTGCTGTTTAGGTGTTGGCCAGAAGGAGCTGTTTCTGGATAAACAGTCGCGGCGTGTGCCGGAGCTATTTGCCTTTTGTGGGTACCTCTGTCCTTTCCAACCTCAGAAGCCCTAAAATGTACCTAAGCCATGAGAGTTCAACTTACCAAGAAGAGCTTTACACAAATATTTTGGTTGGGTGGCACATTTATCCTGTGGAAGGTGTTGCTCCTGTGAAAAGGAATCCTAGGAGGTCTTCTTCCTGCACAAATGTCCCCTTTCTGTCTCAAAATCAATCCCACAAGGCCCAACCTGCCATAGTTTGTTCCTGGCTGTCCATTTGGTGCTGCCATCCCCTGTCTGGCATCATCACAGCATTTTATTTGCAGGGTCAAACTTACACTCTTGGGGAATCTGTAAAATCCCATAAGACAAAGCTGCTTTCCACAATTTTAAGCTTTGAAACCTAAAAAGAGATGTATTTGTTATAATTTTCAGCAATACCTGGATGCTGTTTCCTGCTGTTACTGTTTCCTAGCACCCATGAGTTTCTTGAAAAGTGGTTGTCAATATTTGAGACATAACATACTATGAGTAGTTTTTTTTCACTTTTAATTCAGAAGAGGATTTTTGGTATAAGAGAACCTTTAAAAGTAGTTGTTGTGATGTGAAGTGGATATATTGTGATTTCAGAGCTGATCTTGGAGACTATTTTAGAAGTTTGAAGCTATTTGAAACAATTCTCATGTAGCAGTTGCATTTCTAAGCAGCATCTCTGCTTTGGTGAAAGCAGGGACTGGGAAGGGCTTTTTTTGGTTTTGTTTTCTGTTGCACATTAATCACACATGTTCATAACAAGTGACACTGCTTTTCCAGAAGAGAAGTAATAGTTTTGTAAGTTTTATTGCCACCAAGCCACTAGTAAAAAGAAGTTATTTTAGACATACTAGAACTAATAAAACCTTGAGTTCCTTTGAAGTTGTGGGTTTGAGCTGATTAAGCTCAGGCACAGCTCACAGTTGCAGCTGGGCACCTGAAAGCTGAGAAATAATGACTAATCATTATTTGTTTGGCAGAGATCTGCTTGGATATTACCAGATGGAAACTTCTGGGTCTGCAAGTGGAGCAAAGAACGTCCATACATCTAAATGTGTTTGTGTGTATATCTATATCTTTGTCATACATGTAGACACAAAGATATGAATTTCACAGATTTCAGCTCAGTTTTCATGCTCTCACTTTTCTGACTGTCACAGTTGCAAAGGGCTGTTGTTGTAGTTGCAGTCCTGCATGAAAGATGAGCTGCCACAAGTTACACATCATTAAAAAACATTGAGAACTGTTGGGTGAAAGTATCTAAACTTCTGGGGCTTGCAAGAAGTGAAAAACACAATTCAACAGAAAACTTGAGGAGTGTTTTGAGGTGATGGGCAAGAAAATGATTGACAAGCAACTCAGTGGTGGCCTGATCTTCTGAAGTCTCAGAACAATACAGCTTTTGGTATTGAGATCATTTTGTTTGTCTCTTCCCTCTCTAGAAGCCAAGTTTCTGGGTTTCTCTGAGAGTTCAGAAGACCACTTTGAACTTCTCTTAGAGCAAAATTCCACTGATCCTCAGTGGGTTGTCTTCTCAGGGCTGGCAAGGAACACAGACAGAGAGCCCAATTCTGTTCTGTTCTGCCTGAGTGTTGTAACAATCTCTGCCAGTACCTTTTGGAATACCTGTGGTGATAGAAAACACCAAGATTCCTTCCAGATGGAGTTGGTGGTGTCCATATGTCACCATACATTCCTTAGGAGGTGAGGATAATTCCTGGATGAAGAGCAGAACATACTAAAGGATATATCATTGCTCTGATTCCCCCAAGACGGAGAGGAGGAGAATCGTTGTGTCTTTCCCCTCCTGCTTCCTGGATAGAGGAGGGAAAAGGAGAGATGTTTGCATGGTCTGAGAGGAAATGGGATTCTTTCTAGAAGAAAGGCATGAATAAGATGAAAGGGAGCATGTGTGGTACTTAACCATTATCTGGGTTGCTGCATGAAAGGGAGGCCTTTGGGGAGGAAGCTGCGAGACAATACGGCCTTTCTGGGCACAAGAGCATTGTCTGGTGTCTGGAACCGTCGCTGGAAATCTCTTTCAGAAAGTAATTTTTAAACTTCCCTTCAACATCAGCGACATGTTGAAGCGATCAGTGTTTTTATTTGGCTTTGTTGACAAACAAAAGGGTGTTGCTGCAATCCGTGGCTCTCTAATGACATTCACAAACAAGAACAGGCAAACCAAAACCAGCCTCTGCCCATTCCTGTGGGTGGGAATTTCTGCACTGAACTGCCTTTGTGCTGTGTAGGACATTGCTTTAAATAAATATGGTGTACTCTGGGCATGACAGACGTATCTTTGTTGCCAGCCTGGAAGGTGGAGCTTTTAACATGGAAAGCAATGTCTCTTAACTTGGAAAAATGAAAACATGCCTTGAAACACGGGCAGGGGATATAAGTTGTACCTTTAGTCCATGCAGATATTTTGATGACCAAAGCAGATACAGAATTCCTGTGTGTTTTGTTTTGCATCAGGTATGCATCTATTTCCTTCCTCTAGTGTTGAACACTTCATGAAACACAGGATAATCTGTGTTGCAGTAATTAATTTTCAGTCCTGAAAGGTAAAGAGTGCTGATGCTCACCCAAATTTCTCTGGCACAGACATGTATCTCCTCCACAAGTGCTGTAAATAACAAAGGGCAAGTCGTTCTGCATTTCATTAATGCACCTCAACCTTGTTATTTGGAGTTCCTGTCTCATGTATGTAATAAGTGTAAAGGAAATGAGACTTTGGAGGAGATAATGTAAACACCCAATATTTCTGTGGTTTCGCTGAAATGAAATGAGGGCTTTGTTTTGTAAAAACCTAATTATTGTGTTCAGACTCTCACTCAGGCCTGGCCAAGTCTGTAGTGCCTCCATTATTTCAGGCATCAGGTTTTATGAAATACAGTATTTCATACTGTAAACAGAAAGGTGCTTTATTCTCTGCTGACCTTTGCACGTTTAAAAAAAAAAAAAAGAGAGAAAAAAAGTTTTCTCCTTTCTTGAACCTCATCAGTCTCCTCTCATCAGTCTCTTGATGTTAACTTTGAGATAGGGACAATTTCATTTTTGGTACATCAGATTTCACTGTGAGGGTGTGTTCTTGTTACATGTGCTTCATGTAGGTAAAAGAAACTGAGAATAAAATAATTTAAACAGAACACAACAAAATGTAAATCAGTGCACAGGCCTCCCCACTTGTAACCTTTTCTCTAGTGCTTAGCTCTTTTGTCCCAGGTTATTTTCCCATCCTTCTAACTCGGAGTTCCACAAGTTCTTGTTTCTGTCTGGTTTCCCTCCCCTGCCCTCAAGCTGTTGTGATTCAGTCCACAGATTAAAGAGTCTGGACATGTTCTTAAAAATATTGAATTGTTTTGGCTGAAATTTCTTCCCTTATATATATATATATTATTTTTTAATTCTGAAGTTTACGATCTGGTGTAGTTATGGACAAAACTCTGGACCTTCTAACAGATTAAAATATTTCTTTTCCTTTTTACTGGTGCATTCCACCCTTCTTTGCATTGGAAGCTCCAGAAATGTAGAGAGATTTGTATCTCTGGTCTGTACATCCTGCCTTTGAATCCTTAAACCCTGTCAGTTCTGACCACTTTCTCTCTCTATATATTATCATACAATATTTGGACTCCAGAATTACAATATTTCATGTTTTTTTCCCTCTTCCTTTGGGCACTTCTGTGGCTTGGAGTTTGATGACTAAAGAGCCTCTTCACTCAATCAAGTGCCCATCAACCACACTTTTATTTTTAGTTCCTGCCTTTTGAAAAATAGAAGAGGGATTCTCTTTGGTTTCAAATCTAATAAAATGGCCTAGACCTAATCCGTGAGCAGCATATTTAGATTAGCTCCATAATCCTACCAGGAGGGAAGTATTTGGAAGGTGCTTTGTGCGTGTCATGTTGAGGTGACAGAGAGGACTTTGCAGGGATTGCCTTTGGTCTCTCAGTAGACAATGAAAAAGCTTTCCCCGCCCTTGCCAAATGTAGGAACTCAAATACTTGTCATTTCAGAAACGTCACCTACACTGTCAAAGTTTCACACAAACCTTTTTTTTTAAAATAAAGCAGAATTAGTGCTGTGCTCTCTAGTTCCTGTCTTTGCTTAGGAATGATAAATAGTATATAAACATTGGGAATTCTGTGTCCAATTCTGGGCTCCCCAGGGCAAGAGGGATATGGAGCTTAATTGGCTCCTGAAGGTGTTCCTGTGGTCTGAACTACCTGAGAACCTGCACACATCCAGCAGCTCCAGAGGATTTGCCCCAGGTCTTTCAAGATCCGGGAGCCTGAATGATTAAAGTGAAATACCTTTCTCGAGTTGTATTTCTCAGTTGGCTTCCTTTGCAATCAGGTTTAAAAAGGAGAGTCCAGGGAAATGTGGCAACCCCAAACAGATTTAAAACCAGATCTTTGAGGAGACGTTGGGAGGCTTGGGTTTGGTTTCCGTAAAACAGAATAGCAATCAGTTGTTTTCTGGGCCTGGTGGCTACATTTAGCAGAAATAACAGCTTAGAGTTGCAGTAAGGGAGGGAGATTTCCTCCCAAAACTAGGGGAAAATCTCAGCTACAGAGCCATGAAATAGTAAATAGGAAGGCTTTTTAAATATCAGCTAGATAAAGACTTGGCAGGGATGGCAGAGATCTTTTAGCATCAAAGAGCAGGAGATGATGCACTTTGTGATTTCTTGAAGTCTGTTCTTAATTTCAGTGTGTTCTGTCTGCAGAAATGTTTCCCCATCTACATTTTTTTTAAATAGAAAACGCAGTTTCTGAGGAGTCCTTCACTTATTACAATTTATTTAATTGGGCATCCAAGCATAGGAAGTGTCAGATTATATAATTGGGCCTTATTTCTGCTGGAGAAGGAGGGAAATGAAGACATTAACCATTTGAAGTGTAGCCACCTTGGAACTCTGTCTGGGAACATCCCTGGAGTCATCCACCTCTTCAGGATGTTTTCCCCAGGAAATGTAATGAAATACCTACAGGCCCACCAAATCTATTTTCATAAGACATCAGCAAGCTAAGTTTCTGTATAAAATGTATAAAGTCAAGGTATAAAGCACGCTGATAGACATGTGAGGCCATGAACTCACAACCTGGTTGTCCTCAGCAGTGTGTGCAAAAATACAGGAGTGTTTTGGGAATCCTCTTCACGTAACACAAGCGGCTGATGCCTCAGTCATCATTCTAAGTACACATATAATTAGCATTTTTGCTTTCTGTCTAAGTGCATGGACATCCTCTGTGGAATTGCAATGGTTTTCTATCAAGGAGTATTGGAAACATTTTGCAGAGTCCTCTGGTAAATGTGAAGTGCTGACCCCTGCATAATAATAGAAGGCATTCTGATAATAGACTTGAACTTCACTAATAATGAACTCTCACTTAACAGATGAGCTCCTGTAGCCCAAACCCTTCTGGAAGGTTCTCTGGTGTCAAGAGTTGCCTTTAAATAAGAGAGAAATCTCTGCTGTGAGCCACAATATGCTGGATTTGGTATGTTGTAGCATCTTGGAATTTGCCTTGGGAAACACAGGCTCTTGGTGAGGGTGGAACAGCCAGTGGAGCCCATTAAGACACTGCCCTGAAAACCCTTTTCTTGGGCTGTGTCAGTACAAGGCTGGTGAGTTCCAGACCTGGCTGAGCAGTGGCAGGTGCAGATGCTGCAGAAATACTGTTCTAAAGGTAAAAAATTGAGATGCCAGAGCTGAAGGCTTCAAAAATCTCTGCTTTGTGTCCTCCATAACATTCATCCTTCCCTCTCCTCGTTTTGATCTTTCATTTTTGCATTCTCTTTAAGATTGTTAAGCTTAAATTTTAGTAAGAACAGGCACTGTCTTCTCTGGGCATCTGTTGGGAACTTTCTTGGCCTTTAATGCTCATTAACAGCTGAGCACTGTCTTGCAGCTTTCATTGGATATCTGAATCAAAAGAGATTTGGTCCTAAAATATTACTAAGTAGTAAACAAACGGTATGAATGTTGTTTTTTCTCAGACTGAAGTTTCACGCCTCTGTTGTCTGGAATATTACTTTAGGACTTTTCTGTACTGTTATCTGTGAAAAATGGTATAGAAATAATTGAGTTTTCTAATTAAAAAATAAAAAGCACAGTGTATCTAGAGGTCTTGCACATTCTGAATCCATCACAACAATCTGCAAGGGAAAAACCAATTATTTTTCTGTGGGAATATCATATTTAAAGATGACTGATTTCTAGGAGGCTTCATTTAAAGTGATAAAAAATTACACAGTCTCTAAATATTGATCCTTTGTGTACAGATACGTGTGGTTTTTCTCCTACATTGTCAGGAAGACTTGGATGATGTCTGCAATATTAGATCATTGTGTACAAAGAAGAGACGTTGGCTTCTTAGTCATCAGGAATTACATAAATTCACTCTCTGTGCTTAGTGTGGAGTGTGTCCCACATAAAAATTCTGGGTTGGTATCCTCTGACTCTACTCTGTTGTTTCATAAATCAATATTTTTTTATTATTATTATTATTGTTACAATGTTATTCTCCATAATAGTGTTTTCATTTGCTTTGTATGAATTGAACATGTTTCCACAAGTCAAATTGCCCAGGCAAGTATTTTGGGAGCTCACACAGTGGAGTGACAAACTTCAGTCTCATGTTTTTAAACCATGAGAGCAGTTCAAACGTCCATGAGCTTTTGTTCCTCTTAATAACAGTGGTACATCTCTTCCAAAGCTAGAGTGAGGCAGCCAGATTTCTTTAACCTCTGCCAGGTGCTTAAGCCTTTCAAAAATTTGGGAGAGTTGAAGTAGAAGATTCAGTGTTTCATTGCCTGGTCCTGGGCTGCTCAGGTTGGACCCTCGGTTTTTGGGTCTGAAAGCTCGAAGCCAGAGGCACACTTAAAAGGTAGCTGTAGCAGCCCAGAGAATTTTAATTTCAGATCAAGTGGTGTGATAGTTTCTGCTGTTAGTCACAGTGTCAAATGTCATTAATCTTTGTGTCAGTTCCAGAGGTTTAAGAAAAGCAGCACCCAATTGCAAAGTACTTACAGGGGACTAAAGGCAGCTGTTTAAGGAAGGGTACAGGTGGGTGGAAGGGATGCTTGCACAGGTCCTGGCCCTAGGGATAAATAAGTATTTAAACAAGTAATAATTCTTTTGCTAGACTCAATCTTAGCACGTAAAAATAATCCTAATTTGAGAAGTAAAAGAAATCCTGATTACAGACTTTATTGTAGATCTCCTGAATCACATAGGCTCTTCTACTGCAATGGGTCTGTAAAGTGCAAACTACCTCACCCATCCCTGGAATGGGAGATAATGCACAAACCTAAAATACATCAGGAGAATGTTGGAGATTGATGAACTCAATATCTGAGGAAAGTACTGAAACATCGTCATGAGATCAAAACGAAAGGGCAAATAGAAAGAGCTTAGGTCAGCTTTTAAAATGTAATATTCTTTGGCTGAGATCCCCCTCCTTCATGCTTCGATTTAATCTGTCAGGGCAAAAGGGCAAAGGTTCTCATGATTGCTGGGGAGGGGACAAGATGCATGACAGAGCAATTTGCTGAGTTTCTCTGGATGAGTGTAGACAAAGCTGGCATGTCTTTGCTCATTGTGTCTCTGACAGTAGCCTTTAACATAGTCTTATTGTTCACTTTTTGGGTCACTGAAAGGCATTTATAAGGTATTTGTGGTGCAGAAAGCACATGAAACTGTTTTCTAATTTGTCTTAATTGCTTGTCTCACTAAATGGTTAATTCCCATTTGTATGTGCTCAGCAGTTTAGAAAAAAGGTGTTTGTTCATATTTGAAATCTCTGTAATTGCCAAAGTCCCTTGGACATGTTGGTGAGTGATCAGCATTAGACCACCTGAAGCCCTTTATTCTCACTTCTGCTTCGCTTTCAAAAGTGCTGGGTGATTATTTTACAATTTGTACCACTTTTCTGAAGTTGTACACGGTCCTTTTTCTCCTTGGGGAAATGTTTTGTCATTCAAGGTTGTGTTTCTTGACTTCCCTTGGTGACAACACGTGTGTTAACCCCTTTGTTGTGCTGTTAAAATCCCCTGCATTCAAACTGGCCTTTGAGTTACCAACCAATATGTGTCTCTCCTCAAGTCCTTCGGCTTGGTGGTAAGTTGAGGGAAGTGTGTGAGCACAGACACTTGCCTAAAAATATTCTCTTTTGGTCAGAAATTACATCACCAGAATTCCAGAAGTCTTCTACTGCCTTGTGCATTACCTCTAATATGCACAACTTTGAAAGAAAATGGGACAGTGCTGGCTTTTCCAGTTTGCAAATTGAGGTATTGATCCTGCAATTGATTATTCCCAAATAGAAGGACTTTCCAACCAGATGCAATGGTCTACTTCAGAAATTTGTTGCAGATGTGGAATTGAAGTTGTCTTGGTTTAAAGAGCTGAATGCCTTTGTACAATTTGCAGAAATAGGTTAGAGGCTTCATGTCTCTTGCTTCATTTAATTCAACTTCATTCTGCTGTTAGAGAAAGAGAGAAAATGTCTCGCAAGCGTGAGTTTACCATTAGCAGGATGAGTTCAATGCTCTTTATCCATCTTGCATATGATATTAATGTCTGGGTAAGTCACTGGCAGTAGCAACAAATGCCTTAGATCAGGGTTAGTTTGGTTAAGGCATGGCAGGACCACTGGTAGCCACGAAAGCAGAGAGGGAAAGGCTTTGCACAGTGTTTGAACAGTTCCCAAAAGCAGCCTGCTTTCAGCCTGTGTGCAGAGTCATTCCTGCTGCCTCTCTGAGCAGAAGAGGAACATGACTAAAGGGCCTGCAGTAGGTCATTTTACAGTCCAAGTTTGTGTCATCATATTCAATAATGAGTGCTAGGTGCTTAAAGGAAATGATGAAATGCATCATGACATCCTGGGTCTGAGCAGCGATTCCCAACAGCCAGTGTAGTCACACACAGAGGACAGCAGTTTGTCAATACTCCAGACCTTGGCAAAAAAGCATCATTTGTTGGTCAGACTTCATAATCATCTTAGAGTCATCCTCTTTGCTTTATTCCTTGCTTCAGTAAGTGTTTGAGGTGCTCTGTTTGAAGAGAAGAAGTGCATTAGGCAGCCCATAATGCTTCGGGCTGGTGACCCCAGTCGGGTGCTGTCCAGCCACAGGGGATGCCTTGAGCCAAGGTGAGCACCTGAGCCATGCAAACTGCATCCATTAGGGAGTGGGCTTATCCAGGAGTCCTCACATGAATGTTTACCCAGTGGCAGTCAGAGTCTGGACCCACTTGAGCTGAGCAGTGCTTCCCTTATCACCTGCCTCATTCTGGCTTGTGTTTTTCAGTTACAATTTTACAGGTTTGCCAGACACAGCCCTGGATGTTTAAGGCAAATAACAGACAAATAAATGATCAGAGAATGCTGACTTGTTGGTTTTGGAAATAATCATCTGAATGCAGGTGCCTTTCCCAGCAGCATCACCCAGTCTGTGTCCATAGAGTCCCCTCTGCCTCCATGCCCAAGAGGAGCTGGGCCCCAGGAACCTCTGCTGTTGTATCATTCCCCTGTTTCACCCTGACTGAACACATCTCTGTTTTCAGAAATGGCCCAGCTTAGCACAGAGAGCTCCTTCAAAGAAACTCGAAGAACTTCTTTCAAAATCATTTGTTTGCAGAATCCCAGGAACAGTGAAAAGCAGTGTTTATATTTAGAGCCTTTAAATAAATGAAAGTCAAGTCAATTTTTTATTTTGCCTTAGAATATCTTGTGCTGCAGCTTAGGAGAAATCAGCATCTAAGATTTTAACTAGCGTTTGTGTTCGTTATGGCTTTACTAATTTTGTATTGTTTTTGGCAGGCCTTCCTCTGCTGATGCTTCTGTTGACATTTATTCTGATTAGTTGAAATGAAGGTCTTCACCCTGGCTTCGTCCTTTTAGCTGGCATTGCTTCTGAAGGAGTAGGAGTAGCAATTGGACCTAACTATGCAATGCATTTAGGTAGTTTGTATTTAATGTCCGTAACAATACATTTCTTTTGTGAGGGAAATGAGCCGTGTACTTTCTGTGAGAATTCCATGTTCCTACATTCAGTGGCTCAGTAAAAAATTCCCTCTTCAGGCAGCTCTTTTGCTGTGCTGAGAAGTGTAAAGCTTTAAAGTGTTGGTGCTTCTGACATTCTGCAGAGGGCTGGGAAAATTGTTCTCCTGCTTGTACCCAACAATGCTGGGTGGTGCATGGATTCAAGGTGGTGATCTCTTTGTTGTTGTTTGGTTTGGTTTGGTTTTATTTTTAAAATGAAGAACAAGTGATATTGACAAGTTCTGTTTCATTCTTTCTGGGTCCAATATGGTAAGTTATTGGATTCCTGTCACTGTTCTAAGGAACAGGAGGTGAGGGCATCCAACACCCCGTAGATCTGATTCCTGGACTGTCACATTTGAACCCGTTCCTGCATTGTGCTGTTACTGATTTTAAGTCATTCTGTCCTTCCCTTATTTGTGACTTAATGTTGGAGCACTTCTACCTGCCAGACTAACATTAGGCTTACCTATAAATGTTCTCAGTGGAATGTAGATATGGCCCAGCTTCACTCAATTCCTACTTTTCCCTTTGTTTAAAGCCTTTTTTCTTTGTTGCTGACCGAAGTATAAATAGGGTGGAGGATTCCTTTCTTCCCCTCTTACTATTGTGATTGAAGAACAAAGGAAAACACTTAATCCAAGGTAACAGTTTTCTTTCATTGCTTTTGTGAGGAACTCTTCAGGAAAACATTTGTTCCTACCCAGCCTGTTCCACTGACTGGAGAATATCACAGGAAAAGGGGGAATATGTGTTTTTTGGGGGTACCCTGTGCCTTCTGTATAAACCAGAGATTCTTAAGGTGCTTGGTGCTTGGCAAATGTGGTGCTCTGCCTGTCATTTGAAGAGAGGTTTGAGAATAATAAAGCCAAAGTCGGTTTGCATTATCTGAGTGAAAACACTCATTCTGATAAAAGCAGGTCCTTCCCATCCATGTGTAAAATATGTGGATTAAATCCTCAAACACCCAGGATAGTTTTTGCACATCCTGAAGAGTTGATGTTAGTTCCCTGGACAAGTCTGTAAACATTTCTGTGGGGGTAAAACCTGGCATTGCAAAGGATCCAAACTAAACATGCAGTTGGTTAATATAAGGAACCGTCGGTTTAAATATATATTCCAGTTTATCTGCCTGCTAAGATTGCATCTTGTTTTCTAAATAATACTAGATTTTGTTTTTTCAGCTGAAGGTGAAAAAAAAAATTGTCTAGACTTAGTTTGAACATTTGTTAGGGCTGGACTCTCTTGTTTTGTGGACAGTGAGAACGCAGAAGAATAGGGAGCCCAGAGCAGAAGTTACACTCTTGAGAGGAGCACATGATAACTCCTTAATCTTTTCAGTTCTATCACTTTGTCTGCAGCTGAGGGTTTTGACAGTCTAGTATTGACTTATTTTATGATCATGAGCTGAATAGAAGCCTCCCTGTTCGCGTGCAAATAAATCTGGGAGCTCCTAAAGAAACTAAAAATCTATGTAGCACAAAGCATTTGTAACAACTTACCTTGTGGCAGTGAAGGATATCTGTCTCCTGTAAAACTCGGGTGGCTGATTCGGTTTAGGTAATCAGTGATTTGCAGCCAAAAAATAATGACAAATTATGTAAACCGATCTGAAAACTCGTATCTGTCACACGGAGCACTTACTTTGCATCTTACAACCCCTTTTGCATCATTTTACATTTTTATAGCAGTAATTGAACTTGAAAAGTAGGTGGCAATTTATGTCCCAAACCTGCTGTGGTGTGATTTAGTTTATCCTGTAAGTCAGGCTTTGCTCTGACGCTGGAGAGATGGCATGGCATGTTGCACATGATTAAAGCCAACCTACTGCTAAGGCTTGAACTGAACGCTGTGCTTTTGGAAGTGGTTTGCGCCCCGAATATTGCTTGAAAATTTGGAAAAAGTGAATGTTATTTCCTAACATTCAAAGCAAAAGAACACACTCGTGTAATTAGTACCCTAAGGAAAGGAATCAAAGCTATGTAAGATGATTAAAAAGGCTTGTGATAAGCACAGCTTCTGAAGGGGTTTGTTGTGGGTGCACTATTTGGATTTCTCGTGACGGTTGTGTCCTGGGAATCTCGTTTGGGAGGTCAGGCTGAGTCCCGGCAGCTTCTCCGGCTCAGACAAAAAGCAGCCGTGTTACAGCAAATAGTGCAGGGCGGGGAGAGGAGGAAGGCAGGGAAGTACAGCTGGAGAGGTCAGGGACACTTCCACAAGTGTGGAGGCCGGTTTTCTTCTTATTTGTGTGTTTTCTGTTTTTGGAGTGTTTGATTTACGGTGTGGTAGGAATAATGCTAATTTTATAATAATCTGCTCTAAAGATAATTATTAAAGCCCGTTATTAAGGGCGGCATATTCTTGACCCTCTCGTTAATTTACAAAGATCATAAATATATTCAAACAAGGGCAAGACCACTATCTAGAAAGCAGATGTGAGAGCCAAGAGCTTTGGAGCAATTCCAAGTGGTTACTCTGGGCTGTGGAGCAGCTCCGCGTGGAACAGCGAGAGGTGGTTTTCTGGCATCCCTTCGGAGTGGAGTGTCCACCTGACTGGGGCTTCAGGGAGGAGCTTCCCTGGCGTGCTGGGGGCCAGCTGTGATCCACAGCCCCTGCTCCAGCCTCTCCTCTCTCGGGTCTCTGCCCAAATGGCCCTTTTTCAGTTTGTGAAGTTGATGTCTCCCCTTACCCTTTTGTGAAATAGCCCGGACTCAAACTGTGTTTGAGAAACTCGTGTGGCCAAACCCAGGGAGTGTCATTTTCAGCTTGAACAAAGCCGAAGCAATGTGGAAAAAACCTTTTAGCATACAAATTAATTTGCAGTCTTACTATTTTCTGCACATATCGAGCAAAGGCTTTGTTTGATGGAATAAAAGATTTTTATCTCCTTGTAGTCCACGTTTCTCTAAGACAGAAATTGTAGTCGGTGATACAAAGTACAAGGAAGTCACAGCTGTGAGTTAGAATGAAAATACATTTCCATGTCTTCTTATTTTAACTTGATTCCTATCTAGGAGTTTTTTCTGGCAGTTTTAAACCACTTCCTTCCTGTTATCAGTAGATGCTCCCTAATTAAAAACTTCTAAAATATAACATAAATTAAGTATGGAGGAAGGAGGCAAGAGTAAACAAATGTTTATAACTAGCCTGCTGTCAGTCTGGGGTGTAGCTGCTTTGGATGGATGGTTGAATAAAGCTTAAAAAGCAACCAAACTGTGGATGCAGAGAGAAAAAAAAAATCGCAGTATCTGGAATACTCCCTGAGACCAAAAGCTGTGTATGATTCAGGAACTGGAGATAGGAACTGGATCAGTA
The DNA here is from genome assembly GCA_013399695.1 of Formicarius rufipectus. Classification (NCBI taxonomy): domain Eukaryota; kingdom Metazoa; phylum Chordata; class Aves; order Passeriformes; family Formicariidae; genus Formicarius; species Formicarius rufipectus. The sequence goes on from VXAU01003092.1 coordinate 290,465, forward strand.
CTGTTGTTTTCCTTGCCTTTGTCTTAACAATGTCGGGATGAGCAAATCTGAAGATACCAAAATATTCCTTGAGTTTTTTCAAAGACTGAAATGATAACTGCTATTTTTTTTTTATTTTTTTTTTTTTGCATTATCAAGATGAAGACTTTGTGTAGGGAGTTATTGCCTCTGACCCATCTCCTCTTCTGCTCCACAGCACTGAGAATCTGCTGAAGGAGGGGTGAAACACAATAAAGTCCTTCTCGGGGGCAGTATTTCTGAAGCCATCGACACAGATTATTGCTGTTGGAGGCAGTGGCTGTGTCAGGTTGAAATTGCTTTTGGGTGCCTTTTAAGTTTCTTCACTCTCCTCTGCAGTTGGGCACAACATCAGGTCAAGACCACAAGGGCCGTGGTAATTACAGCATCACTTTGCAAATTTATTTCCATGGGGGTTTTTTTGGGTCGTATTGATGTCAGCAGAGTCTTTTAATTTCCTCATTTCAGATAGTGGTGATTCTGTCAAAAATAGTTGCATTGGAATTTCTCATGGCCCGTTACATGAGGATTTTGCATATTTATTTTTGCCTTTGTTTGTTTGTTTGGTTTTTTGTTTGTTTGTTTTAGTTTTTTGTTTTTTCCTTTTTAACATATATATGGAATGGTTTAGCTTGTAGCCCTTGAAGATCAAATGTCTTGTCAGACAAGGGGAAGTATAAACTTCTCCCCAGCCAAAGTGTGTGCCAAAGAGAACAACCAGTAATAAGAGAAGTACCTGGCTGGGATGTAAAAAAAACCAAAACTGTGCTAATTACTTTTGATGGGAGAATTAGATTTTAATTTATATCTTCATCTGATACATTGAAGACATTTACTAATAGTAATGAGCAGTAAGGAAAATCAAGAGCAGCTGCACATTCTGGGAGACTGTCCATCAGAAACTGAGCTGGCATCACTAATATTTAGCTCTTCATTTTATCCAAATGAGCAACATCAGTATTTCCCTCTATTTTTTCAGGGATTTTCCCATTCCAGTATTTCAGAAGTTTGAGTGAGATGGGAACTACTCAAATGCTCAATAAGCACTTATTGAGTAACACCTTTACTCTCAACCACGCCATGACATTAATGGCACTAATATGTAGCCTTGCTGAAGGAATTTTCATCATCATATCTCAACAGACTGTGCACAAACAGGTTGGAAACATTAGTCCCAGTGTACAGAGAGGAAAAACTAAGCAAAATAATTTCTGGTACATTTTTAATGAGGAGATGTTTGGGGAGCTGGCGTTTGCTTCATCAGTTCTCTTATTTCCCATCTGTTCCTCGAGCAGCTGCATGTGCAGGGATTGTTCTCTTTCCCCCAGTCGTGGGTGGAGAGCAGAGATGGATGAGTGGAGGGAAATGCAGCCCTTGAGCCGGACAGGGAGCAGGCAGTTGGGTGTGGATTCAGCAGGAAGTGGTGTGGGATCAGATGGAGCAGAGATGACACGGGAGGAGAAGAGGACCAGGAGGCTTTGCCTGCTGCCCGGCTCTGTGTGATGTGGGTTTAGGAAAGGGCAACGTCACTGAGATGAAACAGGCTCAGAAGGCAGATTGACTGGCAGGAGCCTGTAAAACCAGTTGCATGCAAAGCTCTCAGATGCTGGAGGTGTTCCTGGGCTCCCCATTCCCACCATTTTCTCTTCCAGCCTATCTGATCTGCAGCTGTGTGCTCATCTGTCCTCTCCCAAGTGCTCCCTTTTAGTCTAATATGAACTTTATTGCTCTTTTCCTTTGCTCTTTTCCTGGCTTTGTTTCTTGATTTTCTTTTCACTTAGCTTGGCCTTCTGATTATGCCCCTTGTTATGTCATCTTTGCCATTTCACTTTCCCACGAAGTTCCTTGCAAAGCCCCTTTCCAGCTGTAGGGAAGGAACACGCAGAACTCGCTCGGTATTCCCCGACCATCACATTCCCTCTGCTTCCATGTTTTCTTAGCAAATCCGTGTTGGTTTTGTCAGCTCCTGGGAGCAGGGCTGACTGTTTTGTATTGAACATTTAGAGGAGGGAGCTATCATTTTGAAAAGGGCTTTATCCATCAATGTGTGTTTGCCTGCTCATAATCCTCTGTCTCACAAGCACTTGAAAAATTCCCTCCTGTGCCGTGCCAAGTCATTCCCTACAAAACCTCCCTGCCTGGAGGGCAGGTTAGACTTGCCCACATCAGATCACATCACTGTGACCACTTCTCTCCACAGGTTTAAAGTTAAATCAGTAGTAACCATTAAGTTTTAAATATAGTTTTGAGTAGCTCGAATTCCCAATGCTCGTCTTGGTCTCATGTCTAAATATAGAATCTTTTAAAATGTGACTTTGTGCTGGACCTGTAGAAAGTCCTGGCTTGGGCTTCTTTTGTCTATTCCTTACATAAACAGCATATTAAAAAAAAAAAAAAGGACTTCTGGGTCATTGTGTTATTATCTGAAGAACTAATAATGGGAAAATACTCTAATTGTAATATTTTACAAAGCATATAAAAGACACATTAAAATCAGCTTATTTAAGCATGTAATTTAATAATAAAGCAATGTTAATATAGAGTATCAGGAAAGAACCTACGAGCAGAATTGCCTGACCTTGATTTTCTAACTGTATCACTTGCATGGCCACATTGTTCATTTGCTATGGTCAAAATGAAAAGAGAATCAGGAATTGTTTTCATAGCCCAAGGAAAATATGTGAGCAGTAATAAGAAGACTGGCCATGTCAAAATCTGGAATCATTCTTCAAATTTGCTTTGAAAATTAAGCTTTTAACACCAAGCAACTGGCTCTCTCAAATATCTCGTTTCAAGGAAAATACTGCAAGCAATAAATTGCAGTATCAAATGGCCACTGTAACTAAATCTTGTTCTTCCTTCAGTGGCCTCGGGACAATTGGTCTAAAGTCTCCTTTAAAGAAAAGGGCTATAATTACTGCTGCAATTGTTTGCTTTGCCTCAGATGTAGTGAACGTGCTTCCTCCTCCTCCTTTGGCCTTCTGATGGCTATTTCAGCTTCATTTCTCAGTGTTTAACAGTTTGTGTCCGAGAAGATTCTCTGTAAAGACTGTGAGTGTCTAAAATGCAAATGGGCAGCTTTTCTGATGAGTTCAACATCTCCAGATTTATTAATATTATAAAAGAAAAAACTAATGTTTGTCCTCAGTGTGCAGAAATCGTCATGTTTGCCTGACAAACGACCTGCTGATTATACTTTTAATGATGGTAAAAAACACACACTAATTAAGAAGAAATTGCTTGAAATCCTGTGGAATTTGTTTTTACTGGAAATTAATACTCAACAATTTGCAGGGCTGAGGGTCTTGGCAGATTTAAGCCAAGCTGTTTCTGCACGGCTGCTGATATTTATAATCTACAATAGAGAAAAGAGTGTTTTATGAATGTTGAGAAAAGATCAACACTAACACCCAACAGATGGGTTGTATCAGGAGAACATTTGCTGACAATACTTGATCTTAAAGACCTGCTGATACCTCTTGGAAGAGATTTGAAAAATGGTTCAGCATAGATTAGAGAAAAAGGCTTCTAATGACAGAGATTTCACAACTGTATACGTTGTTTTAATGGACTAATTAAGCAGATCTCACTCTTTGAATTAGTTGTTGCACGTCAGTTTATTTGGTCCTGGGTTCTTCTATGGGAGTAGAGGGTTTGGCTTCGGCATCACAAAGAGGCTTCTGCATATTGGATTTTTAAAATGCATATGCAGAAACTTTTGAGACAAAGAATTAGATTTGCATATTCAATTAAGTGAATGTCAACAGCAAGCACACTGTGAAAAGATGGTGTCATTTGTGCTGAAACTTTCTGGCTTTCCTAGCTTTGTAAGAGAGGAAACCAGGCTTAAACAGTTTGGAACTGGAGATGAAAAGGAATTCAGAGGCAGAGAGGTGGAAGTTCATTGTTTGTAAAATATTTATTTTGCTACAGTGCGTGAAAGTAGTGGATTTTGGGGGGCATTAAATCATTCATATTCTCTTTAAAGGAAGAAGTTCCTTCTGCTGTGTTCTGAATTATTTTAAAAATGCATTTGCTAAAATTCACTGTTAGCACAGAGCATCTCTAACTGTCTTGGGTACCCCAAAGCTCCCAGCCCAGCCTGCTGGAATCTCAGTGCCTTGGATGTGTTGGGATGGGAACTGAAGGCCAAGGCCAAGGATGGTCTCAGCTGAGGGGACTTAAACCTGCTTCTCTCAGCTCTAAACAAGAGTCCTCCCTCCTTTGTGATGCCAAAGGGAAAATGGTTAAAATCCTTGCAGTTGTGTTTCTAGCTAAAGCTCTGCTGTGTTGGGTTTGTGTGGCGAGGTGTTGGGAGTGAGGGGCTACAGGGGTGGCCTCTGAGAAGCTGCCAGAAGCTTTCCTTATGTCCCTCAGAGCCAGTGCTGGCCAGGGCTGAGCCCTCCAGAACGACAGCTGAGTCTGGGGTGATGTATTTGAGAAGGGAAAAAGAGTTCCTGCACAGGAGCAGCTGCAGCTGGAGAGAGGAGTGAGAGCACTGGAGAGGAGCGGCCCTGCAGACACCAAGGCTGGTGCAGAAGGAGGGTCAGGAGGTGCTCCAGGTGCTGGAGCTGAGGTTCCCCCACAGCCCGTGGGGCAGCCCTTGGTGAGGCAACCCATGCAGATCCATGGGGATGCAGAGATCCACCTGCTGCTCGTGGAGGAGCCCACTCTGGAGCAGGTGGATGTCCAAAGGAGGCTGTGACTCCATAGGAATCCTATGCTGGAGCATGATTCTGGTGGGACCTGTGAACCCCTGGAAAGAGGAGCCCACTTTGGAGCACGTTTGCTGGTAGGGCTTGTGATCCCATGTGGGACCCACACTGGAGCAGTTCCTGAAGAACTGCAGCCTGCAGGAAGGACACACATTGGAATATTTAACAGAGGACTGTGTCCAGTGTCAGGGATCCCACAATGGAGCAAGGGAGGAGTGTGAGGAATCCTCCCCCCGAGGAGGAAGAGCAGCAGAAGCAACATGTGTGGGATGAACTGCCCAAGGCCACCCCCCTTCCCCTTCCCCCCGTTCCCTGTCCCCCTGTGCTCATCTAGAGGAGAGAGAGAAATCAGGAGTGAAGGCAAGCCCAGCAAGCAGGGAAGGGGTTTTAGGATTATTTTCTGTCATTACTATACTTTGATTTGATTGATAAGAAATTAAATTTCCCCAAAGCGAGTTTGTTCTGCCCTAGATGGTATTTGGTGAGTGATCTTTCCCTGTCATTGTGTTTTCTCTCCCCTGTGCAGCTGAGGAGGGGAATGACAGAGAAGCTTTGGTGGTGCCTGGCATCCAGGCAGGGGCAAACCACCACAGCTGGATACTTTGGAGGTGGATTGATCCTTTGCACACAACCATCTTTTTAGAGCTTGTAAATTTACCCACTTATTTGTGCAAAATGAAATATTCATCACTGGATGTTTGCCAAGCTTACTCATTTTTCATATTTCTCAGGTAAAATGGCTTTGCAGTTCCCAAGAATAAGACTGGATTCGTTCTTTTCCTAAAATAGCTCCAACGCTCCTGAGTTTTGGAGTTCAGACTTTATATTATGCTACTGGATGAGCATTTCCCCCCATCTGATAGTATTTTATTACTTGTACATGTTTTGACCAATAGTGGAATTTTCAGACTTCTTAATATTCTAACAAACCCATTCAGAAAAGAGTGCTGCATCCACATGGAACTTGGGCTGCCTCAGAGGAGAAAGAGACTTTTTAGGCAAATATGTTTCCATGCAGTTCTCAAATGCAAATAATAGTGCTATTTCATTAGTATGAAAATAAGCTGGGGAACTGTATTAAGCACACCAATAATTCCATGTCAAATGTCATGACTCCTGCCAGGATATTTTTATAATTTGGTTTCCATGGCTGGCCTCGAGAAGCACCTGAGCAAAAAGCAAACAAGTGTTCATTCCTGAAGAGCAGGAATGAAAATGTTTGGTAGTCGGGGCATCATCCCTTCTTTGTCCTGAGCCAGGCAGGTGTTGTCTGGGGAGAAGCAGCCACCCATGTAGCAGAGTACAACAGACCCAGTTAAGGCTGCACTGATAAAGTTCAAACTACATTTCCCAACTCTCAAGGGGTTCTCCGTACAATAATTACCTTGGACATACATTTGCTGTGGAAGAAACCTGGCTAATGATATCACTTCTGGATCTGAGAGTGTGCATTGGAATAATTTGCTGTTATTACACATCTTTAGCTGCTTTGCCCCTGTTCATAACCTCAGCCCTTCTTTTTTTTTTCCTAAACCACTCTGCATGTCAGTGTTTGCCCTCAGAAAACATGTTTCTGACCATCCTGGGACTCTCCAAGTGCTTCCAGTCAAGCGTTGCTGAATGTTTTCAGTGCGTGGCCCATGTTCTGGCTATACTTCATCCAGTGCCTTCCCCTTCTGGCTCTGTGTGCCACCTTTCTGCTTTATCGATGCTCCAGCCACTGCTCAGGAGGAAAATAAATATTGCAGGAGTATTTTGTACCTCTTAATGTAGCTCAGCAGTCGAAGAGGACTCGGTGGTATCAGATAATAGCAAGCTTATCTCAAAACTTCTTAGCTCAGCACTGCTGAAACACTGATGACATTATGAGAAGCTGATATTTTTTTCCCACAGATATTGTAAATTCCAGGTAATGAGCAAAGAGTGAGTTTCCTAACTTGTCTAAATTAGTTATGTGCATCAGTGCTTAACAGGAACTTTTTCATCACCACGAAAATCTGGCTCTGGGAAAGAAATGCACTCCTCATTCCCAAAGGTAAACCGCTGTTTGAGTGGCAGACTTGGAGCCAAATGTTGCCTCACTGTTGGAAAAGCTTTGTTAAATCAAGCTGAATGCTGCCTCTCCTGGAAAAATATCCAAATATTGTTGACTTTGTGTTGGGTCAGTCCAAACATCTGATAACAGAGCCCACAGCAGGAGGAAAGTGTCCTTTGCTTTAAGGAAACTGTAACTAGAAAACTCTCCTCCTTACAGCTTCAGGGTATGGGTAGTAGGCTGGGATGGGGGAAAACTTTTCTTTCCTTTTTAGGACAATTATGGTTTGAAAACACCTGAAGAGGATGAGAAAGGTGGTCCGACTTATCCCTGACACTCCCTGAACAAGGTCAGGTCTGAAGGTTCATATGCACAGAACTCAGCCCAGAGCTGTGTCGTGGGCTGCACCCAGAGCAGCGTGGGCTGCAGGTCCAGGGAGGGGATTCTGCTCAGGTGAGACCCCACCTGCAGGGCTGTCCCCAGCTCAGGAAAGATGGGGACCTGTGGGAGTGAGGCCAGAGGAGGCGACCAAGGTGATCAAAGGGGTGGAGCAGCTCTGCTGTGGGGAAAGGCTGGGAGAGTTGGGATTGTTGAGCCTGGAGAAGAGAAGGCTCAGGGCTGACCCCACTGCTGCCTCCCCGTACCTGAAGGGAGCTCACAAGGAAGATGGAGAGGGACTGTTTACAAGGGCCTGGGGTGACCGGACAAGGGGGAAGGGCTTCAAACTGACACTGAGTAGTTAAGATTAGAGATTAGGAACCAATTCTTCACTGTGAGGGTGATGAGGCACAGGAATGGGTTTCCCAGAGAAGCTGTGGGTGCCCATCCCTGCCCATCAAGGCCAGGTTGGATGGAGCTTGGAGCAGCCTGGTCTAGTGGAAGGTGTTGCCTGCCCATGGCAGGGAGTGTGGAACATGGTATGTGCCGGTCCTGTGCAGCTCCAAGTGTTGGACTCAGTGATCCTGGTGGGTCCCTTCCAACTTGGCATATTCTGTGATCTCAAAGGCCCTTTCCAACTGAAACCATTGTCTGATTCTGTGCTACACTACTTACCCTTCAGGCTTGATTTGCCTTTAAACTTTTGATGTGTAAAATCTGTTCAAATGCTTCTTGCTCACCCCTTCTTGGCCGCTGAGGGTGGTGTTTTTCCATGACACTCCACGTTTCCTGGGGTCTGTGCTCTCCCCTGGTGCTGGCTGCCCACTCAGACCACGTTGCCCTTAGGAATCAGCTTTACAGGGAATTGGAGATAGGACTCCTTTCCGTGGGAATCTGGGAAAGGCAGGAGTTTCTGAGGGAGTGAATGGAAGCCTCCTCTGGGGTATCTTTGTTTTCTGTCTCGGGAATCTCCCCCACAGACAGGAGCAGGGAGCTGCACATTTTGCTCCTCAGCTGGGCACCTCTCTGGGAGGAAGGGTTGATTCCTCATGCCCCAGGCAGTCTGTGGCAGCTGTTCCCTCTCCCCTGTGTGACAGGGACAACTAACATGAAGAAACCGTAATTCCCTGACAAATCTGTTCATCAGCTTTCCTGGAAGCAGCTCCTACCTTATTTCTCCCATTAACCTTTTCCTTCCACAAACAAATACTCTTTTACAATTTTCAAACAGCAAATGTGGAGTTCTTCTTTCCTTTCTTTTCTTTCCTCTCTATTTTAAATCCCTTGAGGCTCTCACTTTGAAGATGAAACATGTTAGGTCATCTCTTCCATCTCCTGGCACGGTCAGGGTGTTGTCCCACAAAAGCAATGATAGCTTTTTGTCCAATTTAGTGCTTCACTTCCCTCTGGAGAGGAGACTTCAGACAATGGTCTAATGCATCTCAGTGGCAACTGCTCTGTGAGATGTGCCGTGGAAGTGCCTGGATTTTTTAATGCACTGTGTCAGCTTATGATTCATATTTAAAACACTTCACCTGAATGAGTAATCACAATTTAAAAAGTAAAAAACCTGACCCCCTTTAGTAATCTGTTGTTGCGTGTCTTGTTGGAACAATTTCCAGGGCATGAACAGATCAATGGAGTCTGGGCTGATTTTGCTCAGTTTCCCTCAGAGATTCTGCAATCCTTGAACTTCACAAATTAGTTTGTCTGCAAAGGTTTAGAGGTTTGTCTCTCTTGAATTGAAATTGGGAAAAAAACCATTTCCCCCTTAATCCTTCCTACCCATTTTGATGGGTAACTCTTCTTTTTTTTATTGTTATTTTATTTGAGGATGGGGGATAAAAATAGCTTTTCTGTAGAAAGTTTTAAGTGAGAATCTACCAAAAATGAAATCTGGTTTGTATGCTCCTATGTCACAGTGTCCTGTGTCAGAAGCTGTTCCAGATAGTTAATTATATATGTGTTAATTATCAACCTTAGTTCTGTTTGAACTTTCTTGGACTCAGATTTTAACTGCTGGACCTTTGATTGTGCTATCATAGAATGGCCTGGGCTGGAAGGGACCTTAAAGATCCTCCAGTTCCAGCCCCCTGCCATGGACCGGCACACCTTCCACCAGCCCACGTTGCTCTGAGCCCCATCCAACCTGCCCTTGGACACTTCCAGGGATGGGGCATCCACAGCTTCTCTGGGCGACCTGTGCCAGTGTCTCACCACCCTCACAGGAAAGAATTTCTTCCCAGTATCAATCTAACCCTGCTCTCTGTCAGTTTGGATCCATTACCCCTTGTCCTGTCACTCCGGGCCCTTGTAAATAGCCTCTCCATCATTCCTGTGGGCTCCCTTCAGGTACTGGGAGGCCACAATTAGGTCCCTCTGAAGCTTCTCTTTTCCAGGCTGAGCAATCCCAATTCTCTCAGCCTTTCCCCACAGGGGAGGTGCTCCATCCCTCTGATCACCTGCTCCAGAGTCCCTGTCCCTCCTGTGCTGGGACTGTGCAGGAGTGTTTGTGTGGCAGCTCTCTGCTGGGGTGTGTCACAGGCACCGGGGGAAGGCAGCTTGTTCTCTGGTTCTTTCTAATTTTTGTGCCTGTTGGAGAAGAAGGTTTCACAGATGGTTGCCCACCCCTCGTCTTAGCTGCAGAGTGGTGGTTTCCAGGCTGTGGTCTCTTGGTTGGCTCATGCTTAGGGTGATGGTTCCTCTGTGCTGGGTGGGGCTGGGAAGCCACGCTGGGTTTGTTGTATCCCAGCAGTGCCAACTGGTGCACAGCACTGAGCATCCGAGCCTGCCCTGCAGTCACAGCCCTCAGCTCCCAGCTGCTTTAACCAGGCATATCATCCTATTTTATTTCTTATCTTGCTTTGATAAGACACTGCAAAACTACCTCGTGTTTATTTTAGTATTTCCCTAAAATATTTGAATTATTCTCGAGAGGAGAGGGCTCTGAGGTTTCTGGATGCATGTTCATGGCAGTTAATTCAGTGTTTTTGTCCCCACGCTGCTCTCCAGCCCCACGGGAGTCAGGAAATGGCAGTGGCCTGAGGGTTAAGTGATGTCTGGGGAGCTTTTGACACCCGGGTGTCACAGGCTGCTGCCCCCTTGGCACCTCCCACACACAGACCTCCAGCGAGCAGCGGCAGATGAGCTCATCAAAGATTTATCAACTCAGAGGGTTCGGTGCTAAGGGATAAAGATGGACAAAAGATGCCAGAAAAAGCTGAGGGATAGACTGGAAGCTCCTGACACCTTATATTGTACCGGACAAAACAAAAACGGAGGCAGATGCACTTTCCCCGGCTCCCAGAGGAAGGGAAGAATGGCACTTCACACTGTGTTTGTCAGAAAACTCTTAGTGGAGGTGACTTAGAGCCTCACTAAACTGTGCCCCCCACTGCTGCCTCTGTGTGCACGACAAAAGGGATTGTTGTTGGGAAAGCAAAAAGTAGTTGTAGGGTCTGATTGTTTTTATTGCCTTTTTCTTTTCTTGTCAGACAACAAAGGGGTACAGCTGGGAACTGATCCGGTGTCAACATCTGCAGATATAAATATTTTTGTATGCGTATTTAACACCAGCCTTTAATCTCTTGGCATTTTAATAGCAGTTCTTTCTATTGTTCCCATATTTCTGTAAAGATTCTCACCCTTACATCCACTGCCATTTCCAAAAAAGATCCTCAGCTCCACCACAGACCATTTTAGATGTGGAAAATCTGTGATTAGTTAGAATTTCTGTCCCAGTGAACTCGTCAGTGTCTCTCTGAGAAATAATCTCTTTCCTGTATTCCTGACTTCCTTTAATTTGAGTCTATGTGAAATTATTCTAGATAATAAGTTCTTATTAGTTGCACAAAGTCGCTAAAGACAAAATCTTAGTAGCAACTTTGAAGTTAAATCACATTTCCCCAACCAACTTAAAAAAAAAAAAAAAAAAACCAACAAAAAACCCCCAAATCCTGCAAGTACAGTTTTCTAATCAAAATGCTGGCAGGACTTTATTCATGGCTGCATAAATACCACTGCTTAAGAAGTAGTCAGGGAAGTAGAGAAGTACCTGTTTGTAATTTTAGATGCAGTTCTATAAATTTGTTCTGTTTGTGTCACGTAATGAACTGAGGCAAAGCTGCAGGCAGTAATGAGGTGAGCTCCAACTTATAAATATAATATTTGCAGAATTCTTCTGCATATGTTATGGCATTAAAATATGGCTGTGCTGCACTGTTACTCTTAACAGTAAAATCAAAACGGGTGGTGATTGCTATTTATTCGAAGCAGGGGTTACATGCATTTTTGCAGAGATAAATGGGGTTTTTACAGTGCCTTTTGTCAGCCTGAAAAATGTGATTTTTTTATTAATGTCTTCTCTCTGAAAGATGCAAAATGTATTTCCTTTTCCCAGACTCCTGATCTTCCCTGACAGTCCATTCTGAGTGTTAGCTGGGCTGTTTTTTTCAGAGGCAGGATGTCAAGGGGCCTTGTAACTTCTGGGGCTGTGGCCCTTCTCCTTCCTCTCACTGGGTGAGGCTCCTTTCCCAGTTTCTAAGGCACAAAAGCTCCCTGGACAACAAAGTATGGGTGCAAAGCAGGTTTTCTTGGCTTGGAAAGGCTCTTTGCTCCTGGCACCTCTCCATTTCCCTCGCAGCCAGAAGCTTCACCCGCTGGCCAACACTGAATTTGGAGGTGGCCTTCACATTGCAAGGGCATCCCACCTCCTGTGCCCACCAGGAATTTCCAAACCCCTGGCAAATGGTGCGTGGAAGAGAGAAAGGCACCAGCTTGCCTTAAATAAGTATTGTCAGGAGTAGAAGAAAAGCTGACAGAAAGAACAGTGCCTTCAACAGTGGCAAAACACCCCAAATAATACTGTGGGGATGTAAGTTGGGTTAACCCCGGGAGGAAGGGAGAGGCAGAGTTGCTGCAAGACCTTGAGTTGGCCAGAGCTGGGAAGGGGATCTGCCCAGAGGCAGAACCTTTAGACTCAAAAAGCCACATTGTGTTTGGCTGTGAACTATGACATCTCCCATCTCACACCGAGAAAACTTGAAGTGATTAGGCAGGACAGAACAAAAATAAAGAGGTTTCACAGACAATCTCCCCCTTTGTCCTGGCTGGCAGCTTCCTGCTTGCAGGCCCTGCTGCAGTCAGCTCCGTGCCCTGGGCCAGCAGCAGGGTGATGGGAAGGAGGTTTGGTGGAGCAGGAGGCTGACCCTGTGCCCCTAAAGCAGCCGACTCTGGGGGAGCGTGGGCTGCCCCCTTCCCTGTCTGCCCAGGGACACCTTCTGGGGCAGGGCTGGTTCCTGCCAGCAGAGATCCCTTCTCCCCCCTCCCCTCTGTAGGGGCAGCACGTGCTACCAGAGAAGCTAAACAGAAGCTGCCTTGCAAAGGGGATTAGTTTCTGGTCAAATGGAAGAGGGGGGAAATGGCACTTTCTGTGGTATAAAGCTGCTTTCAGATTGCAACAGTTTGCCTGAATTGTTCTGCAGCAGAATTGCTTCTCGGGTTTGGATTAGGTGCTGAGATGTAGGTTGGAATCAGTTCCTTCTCATAACAGGGTTGTGGTTTCCCTTTTTTCAGCACTAAATCTACTGTTCTTGCCTCCTTCTGAGGATACACGTGGGCTGTGGTTTCTGCAGGTCCTGGCTGGGCATTAGCAACAACCAAGAGCTGCTGGAGCCCAGAGTCCAGTGGAGCCTGCAAAACCCACTGAAGAATAAACCCCAGGCTGGGTAACTAAGGCCCAGCTCTGTGCTGCCACTGGCATTTTAAGGCTGGCATCAGCACCTGTGCACCCCAGCACAGGTACAGCAACCCAGGCTGGCTCCTAAATTAAATCCCAGTCGCTGCTTTACTTGGTTGTTTCAGCTTTGAGTGCCCACTTGCAGCTCCCTTTGGTCACAGACATGCTCCTGTAAGAGCCTTCTGCAGACCCAGCACCGCCTGCCCCAGTTCCTGTGGTCCCGACCCGCACGATGTTGGGTGAATCCAGGGCTGTGAGTTCCAATGTTCATATCGAGTGGCTGCTCTTCACCTGCCAAGCACATGTGTAAAAGGCAGAGAGAATAGTTGGGACATTTTATACTTCCTGTAATCCCAGAGTTTAACTGTTGCCGTGCCCTGGCCCCTGCTTGGCCTCACAGAGCATTTCTGCCCTGTTATGTTGTAAGGCAGTATTATAGAGCTTCTCAGAGTAAACCCACTGCTGATCCCCACGGGTTTTGATTTGTTGTACACCGTCTGTTTTGACTACTTAACAAATTTTCATTATTCCTAAATTGCCTACATTTTAAAATGAGGCGTGGAGTTGTGAGACAGAGTATTCAGGCACTTATCTAGACTTTGAATCATAAACTAAATAAATGATTTTTTTAGGAAGGAGAAAGGAGCCCATTATCTGCAGGAAGAACTGCACTCGTGGGCTCTTGGCAGCAGCATGTGAATCTCTTGCTTTTATACCTATGAAACTAAATTTGAAAGCATAGGAGGTTTGTTCAACATTTCACCTTGTTTATAGAGCTTTTTGGTTAAAATTATCTACCCAGATGTTTGATCATCAAAAGGAAGCCAGTTTAAGCACAAATTAATGCAGTGCTCAGTTATTAAGTATTTAATTCTCAGCGATGGGCCATTGTAACAAGTTTTGTGTCTCTGTACAATATGGTTAGGTATTGATTAAAAAGAGGGTTAACATACACCTCAAAATAGAAGAAATTGGAAGTCATAGTGTGGGAAAATGGTAATAAATAGGAATTGTATTAGTTAGTATTTATTGCCTGATGTTGAATATAGCTCTTATGGTTTTGCTGGTGGAGTTGTTATCAGATCTGTCTCCCATTTGCTTCCCAAATGTGCCTGTGTCCACTTCTCACTGCAGCAAAGCTGGACCCTGCAGCCTTGGCTCTCACAGCCCTGGGACACTGGCAGGGTCAGCTCAGACAGGGATCCTCAGCGAGTGCAGAACAGGGACTGGGTTTGTGTCATGGTCACAACCCCCGTGCAGAGTCATGGTGCAGAGAAAAGAGCCTCCCAAGTCACAACCAAACTGATATTAGGGCTGAAATCAAACCATTTCACTTCAATACCATCTATTTTTGACAGCCCATTGCTCCACGCTGTTGTGGAAGCTTGTTATTTCCAGCAGAGTCCCAGGACATCCAGCAGTGTGTCTTTGGGGCATCTGTGCCCTTGCTGTGGGTTTATTGTGGGGCCGGGCAGTGCTGTGGTGCCAACGGGGTGCACCATCGGGGACCCAGGGCTCACTGCCTCTTTATGGCCTTGTCTGTGAGGCTTACTCAGTGGCTTGTTCCCTGGGGGCAGAAGCAGAGTGAGACAGATGGCAAAAGCCATTCTTTCGTCAGAAAAGCTGAGGTAGAAACTGGGAAATGGAAGGAGAAAGTGTCAGTAGAAAGGCGGGAAACCAGGAATGACAGAAAACAATGGTGTTAAAAAAGCAGGAGGGATTGGTGTCCTGTTTCTTGGTTAATAGATCCCCTTGATTTCAGAAGATCTCCACTGCAAACAGTTTTTCTTTGCTCCTCTTCCTGAAGGCAGGTGATCTGATGGTATTATTCTGAGCGTCGCTGTTTCTTTCTGACCTTCAAAGCTAAAATTCCCTGCATGTGAGGATACCGTGTTCTGGTGCATGAAATTTGCTCCAGCATCAGCCTTTGGTTTTTCAGGGAGCCTGGAGCATTTTCCTCAGGAATGGGGAAAGCAGTCAGAAAAGGAGACGCCATATATGTGGTTATATAAACCCAGGCAAATGACACTTTTACTGTTCTTTTGCCATCATGGAAAACAAAGTCACAGGTGCTCAGGTGAGCGAGTACCTTTGTCTCATCCCTGCTCTCAGATTGCAGCCCCCTCAGACAGCCCTGCAATGTGTCATGGGTGTGAAGAGCCCCCAGCCAGTACAGCTCCCAGTGCCTGCCCTGCTATTCCCCCCTAAACCTGCTCCTCATCCATCCCATCACAGTCCTCCCCATCACTCCTGGGTGTGATTTCACCAGAGATTCACTTTTTTATAAAACAATGCAGGAAGAGAGCAGTTATTTATATGTACATACACAGGAGAAAACATGCTCAGTGATTCCCTAATAACCAGTCTCAGCACAGTCCTCCTAATTTGTTTGTCTGCAAGTAATTTTCAGCAGGGATATTGGCAGGTCTGAGCTGGGATTCAGTATGTGCTGACAGTCAACTGCAAAATGGTTTGGCATTTTGTGGGGTTTTTTTGGCACACTTTTGTCTTTCAAGAAAGATTTCAGGTTTCTGATTTGCTCCTCCTGGGCCACCCGGGGGAACACCTGAACAGATCGGCAGGTCGCTCAGGGCTAAAGAGCCAGAAGGTGCTGAGGAAGGAGACAGCAATTTGCAGTGTAAACTTCATGTGTTTTTTTAGTTTACTTCTATGGAGGGGAGGTTGGACATTAGGAATTTCTTCCCAGAAAGAGTGATTAGACATTAGGATGGTGGTAGAGTCTCCATCCCCTGGGGGTGTTTGAGGAACAACTGGATGTGGTGATCATTGCCATGGTCTGGTCACACCGGGGTGTTTGGTCCAAGATTGGTGTTCTTAGAGATCTTTTCCAACCTGGTTGATTCCGTGACACAGATTAGCTAGTTGGTTCAAATATTTTTTTCAAATGTTCCCATCAAAGTCAGACCAGCAAAATACAGGAGAGGCAGACCAGCATCTGGAACCAGTGCCCTGCTCTGGAAAATCCCAGGCTATGGTTTTGTCTACAGTGTCCATGTACATGTAGAAAATGATTCAGGTCTTATGGAGTCCAATTTTATTAAATCTGATAGGCCTGATGGGCCTCTGTGAACCTTTTTGCTTCTCTCCTGATGTCCCGAGGTCTGCATTTTCATGGAAGTTATTTCTATCCTATTCTTCCACCCTGCCCTTCCACTGACTGCTTTAAAACAAGCTTTTCTTGCACATTTGGCTTTCCACAGCTCAGCTACACTCCCTGAAACACTGATTGCTTTGCCAGATCAGTGTTCTTGGAAAGACTTCCAAACAGTGATCTAATAAAGCTGATATGTTAAAATACTTCAGTACTCAACAAGTGTTTGGCGAGACGAAGGATGTTCTTGGCCTTCAAATCCAAAGACTATAGAACACGTAGTGTCTTACTGCACTCTCACTGCTGTAACTCATTTTAGACTTTGCTGCTTGTAGAGTTATTTTATTTCCCCCCCAGTCTTGGCTTTTCCCCTCAGTCCATGATCTGGATTCCGGAGGTAGGAGCATGTTCATTGGGCAGGTCAGTGCTCAGAAGTGGCTTTCTCCAGCTGTGCTCTCCGTGCTTCTTTGGCAGTGGGAATTTGTACTAATCCATTTCCTTTCACTGGATGCTGAGCTGATGGACTCTGTCATCACCTGATAGCTTTCCACAGGCCCTGGGGGATTTGGGAAGGCCAGTGGGAAGGTGGAAAGGCTGCTCAGCAAATCGCAGCTTAATTCTTCCTTCTCCCTCCCTGAAATGGGCAGATTGTTTCCAAAGGAACTGATAGAGAGAAAGGAGGGGAAATCTTAACAAGACATTGAGTGGTTTTGTTGAGAGATAATTTTTCTAGGAACAGATGGAGGCCTAAGGAAGACCCAGGGTCTTGCCAAGGGCTTTTTTTTTTAATGTCTTTTTCTTCCTGGATTTTTTGTGTGTTGACTTCCACATTTTATATGAATGAATATATATATATATTTTTTTTTAAGATCTATTACAAAAAAGATTTTTTTTCTGTTGTATTGACTGAGGAGTTGCCCATTGCCTTAGAAAGCCCCAAATTTTCCTGACTTTGCCTAGATATCTTTTTTTTTTCCCTTTGGAGAGTGTTTTGCTCCTTCTGACACTCATCCCCAGTTTGTAGGAACGCGACGGTCTGCGATGGTAAGGCCGACGAGCAGGGGCCGTGCTGGGTTATTTCACGCCTGTTGCTTTGTTCTGTCAAGGCTTCTTGCTTTGCTGGGAGGTTCTTACAGGAATTCTCTATGGCAACCTGGTGCAGGCCCCTCGTGCAGGTCCTTATCTGTGTGCAGTCCATGTCCAGGGAACAGAACCCCCAACATCACCAGCAGCGAGACCACACGAACCTCACAGAGAAGAGCTCCTGGTGTCAGGAAGGAGGGGAAAGGTGTTTTCCAGGTCTGCTGAGCCCAGCAGAGGAGAGGGGGGGCTTGTGTGAGGAGCACAGTGCCATGTGAGCTGGGGAGTAGCAGGAATAGCTCCTGCTGTGGCTGGGAAGTGTCTGTTCCTAACGTGGGCTTCACTGTGTGATCTGCATCGTGTCCATCCTGGGTTTTAGCTCAGCACAGGAGTTTGGCAGCAGTTCTGGTTGTGTAAGTCAATACAGACATTGTACCATAGCAAGTGTAATAGTGGTTTCTAATAATTAACAATTGATGATTTCCATTTCTCGTATTTTTGGTCCTTAATTGTGTAAGGACTAAAACTGAACTGAATACTTTGAGCTGGCACACAAAATGTTGGGTATTATCTATAAATTTTTCCCCACTGAGATTATGCAGTGTACCCAATTTTCAGAAATAGGTTTTTAAGGTATAAGAAAGTAAGATTGGACTGCCTGCTTTTCTGCCTCTTGGTGTCCAGCAGTTTTGGAGTTTGAAAACACTGTTGGCTTAGATTGATTCGAGATGTTCTTTCCCATGCTCCTCTATTTGTCAGTGATAATATTCTGCTTGTGTAATATGTGTCCAACTCCAAACATCACAACAAGATCAAGTGGGTGATAGAAGTTCAAGCTGCCTTTCTTTCTTCCCAGAAAAATACACAAGACATAGAAGCCCAGAGAAATAATTAATTATTGACTTTAAAAATAGAAAGAGACAAGCTACATAAAAATAATTAAGTCCTGCCTTCAGAGAATGCTATTCATTCACACATAAAAGAGTAGTGACCTGTGTTTCTTGTGAAGAAAAGATTATGGCAATTAATGTTTTTCTACAAAGGTTTTGTTCTGAAGCATTTTCTGCTGAATTACAAAAAAAAAAAAGGTGTAAGCGGAATATTAAAACCACAAAAACAAAGTGGATTTAAATGAACAGTAAATTGTTGTGATCAATTAGCACTCACTGTCGTGTTAGAAATGTACTCTAATAAGTGAAGATTTAAAAAAAAACCCCACCTATATATTTCCTTTCTCACCCTCCACTCCTGAAGAAATTTAAATAACACTGACAATTCAGACACTTGGTAGAGAAAACAGGATGATGAATCTGTTTAGTCCTCTGACTGACATTTCCACAGCTAATTGTGTAGTGATGATGCTTCTTTAATAGGTCTGAATATTAATGGCAGATTTGGTTAAAGTTGAAACTTGTTTGTTTAGTAATATCACAGGAGAAATAAGAATGGTTCATCAACTTCAGATTTTCATCCCAGGTTTTATGACATATCATGGAACTTAAGTGCTTTTATGACTTGTAAAAAACTTGCTTCAATGTTTGACATTCTGTGCTTCAAGGAATCCTGATTGGCAGTTGATTAGCCTTTTGCTCAAGTCATTATCTTCTTTAGTGAAATTAGTTGGCTAGAAAATTGCATTGTAATTCATCAAGGGGAAAGGAACATTTCAAAAGCTCTTGAGAGTATGATCCTTTTTATTTAGTATACAATATAAATTATTTCCCTAGCATGCTCTTCTAAAATGTCCTATTCATCAAATTATAGCAGCTTGTATTAAATTATTATCTTTTTCTTCATTTCAGTCTGTTCATTGAAAGGAGGTGATACCTGTGTTTCAGTGAGCTCATGGCTGATTCTGAAGGATGTGTGTGCAAGGAGGACTTTGGGCTGGAATCGGGAAAACACTGAAACGGGTCTTTAGAAACTACCTAAACGTGTGGAAAGCCCCTCTGTCATGGCAAATAACACAACACGAATGCTCAGATCGCGCTGTTTCAGAAAGCAAAACTCGCTGCAAACACCGTGTTAATGAGCAGCGCCCAAATGTGCTAAGGTGAAGAGAGTGGCTTTGCAGGGAGAGCATGGGCTTTCCAAAGGCAGACGGCGGCTGTGATGAATGTTGCTCATTACCTGAGTGGGAAGTTGCGGGTCTGGAACACGCTGCTAATGAGGGGAGCGCGGAGGGGGCTTCGCTCCGAGACCTTCCCTGCCTGGTCTCGTCCCGGGCGCTTCCCTCTCTGCCGGGGAGCGTCAGTGAAGGGCAGGAACTGCCCCTTCCTGCTCCCCTCTCACACACCTGCAGTGCCACCTAAAGCACTGCCCGGGTCGCTGGGGATGGTCCTGCCCCGAGGGAGGGGCTGCACTGCGGGTTTCTTCTCGCCCGTGGTGCAGTTTTGCTTCCCTTCTTCCTCGCAGGTTGCGGAATGAAACCAGTTTCTGTGGTGGCGTGGCATTACTGGTTTAGATTATTCTCCTTTCTTTTCCTCTCAGTAATTCTTCAGTTTCCAGCCATGGCTTAAGGTCACGCTGGGCACGAAGAGATGGTTTTTGACACACTGAGTGTCACCAGCTACATTAACTTTTAAGTTAAAACTACTAAGTTTGTGATACAATTAACAGGGTGCTTTTTTTTTGGTGGTGGGTTCCAGCTTTCGTAGCATGCATGTTTTTAGATGTTCTAAAGCAGCATCTCGATATTGGAATTTCTAGGTGTGTGAAATATATATTTAATTGGAATACAGCCACATGTGGACTATATAAAATTAACGACTGTGCAGTGATCATCCAGGGGAGGTTAATTCCTTGCTTGCTGGTAATCTCTCTCTACACAGAAAGACAAAGCATTTTATCATTGTGTTTAGCATTCCTCCTGTGAGATGAATGTCTGTAAGAAAACACACACGTCAGATGAAATAAGAACATTCTTTGTATGTGATTTAATAGCAGTTAACTCACTGGCCATCCTCTAAGTCCTTAATTAAAATGATGGGTTTGTATGTCGCTTTGTTCCCCTATTGACAGATGTGTCTGCCCAAGACCATTTAATGAATCACCTCACCATTGAAAATAATGGCCATCTCCCATAACTTAAGTGTCCTGGAACTTCCCTGTCTGTCTTTGTGCTGGAGCTTTTCCTTACTTCATGCCTTTCCATCCTCACTGCACCGTTATTGTTGCCACTGGATGCTGCTTTTGCCTGGTATCTGATAAATGAGTAGCAAAAGTAGTTTGGGTAGGAACAAGTCCATTTAAATTGTATGTACTCCCAATGAGCTGAAAAAAAGAGTTGCACAAAGTTGCCTCCTTAGTTTGAAAGTCAGGATTTCACACCTCGCTTTGTACCTTTACTGCTTTAATTATTGTTGTTATGATAATAGAACAGGTGGGTTTTTTCCTAATGTAAAAAGTGAAATTCCTGGATCATTAATAAAACATACCCACGTTACACTCTGTACAAAGTATTTGTCAGAAGGAGTAATTAAAATTAATTAATGCTTCTGGTAAAGGTGTAATTGTGCCCTGAAGGTATCGAGAGATGGGCTGGAAGTTTGTTGTTTTTTGTTTTTTTTCCTAAGAGCTTCCAACAAAGTAAACAAACCAAGTTTCTTTAGAAGCAAAAAGTCAAGCTGTATCACTGCCTCTCACACTTACCCATCCCTCCCTGTCTTCCCAAAAGGAACTCCGTGGTGTCTCCAGGAAGCATTACCAGCTCCGGGCTGTCCCTCTTGGCAGCCCTGCTCTGACCACACCATGACGGATTTGCTCCTCATGCATAAAATATAGGACAGAGGGATTGGTCGTGTCTGCCCCTCCCACCCCCAGATGTTACATCAGGATGTGCTTACCAGGAATAATGTGCCAGCCTTTAATTATTTACAGGAGTCAGAGGAGTAGCTGTGTAATGAGGATGGTGTTTGGCCTATCTGCAGCTCTTCTATCTGAGGAATGTAAAGCACTCTACAAACATTAGTTTAAAAAAAGTGTTATCTTTCCATCACTGCTACTAAGTGGCCCTACTGGAATAATCAGGCTGTTATTAACTGGAGTTTCTTTCCTCTCCAGTCATATTTAACATGCTGAAATAATCGGCATATTTACTGTGTGCTCTTATTTCCTTATTTCCCCTGTTCCTTTTACTTCATACCTTACTCCTTTAGGAGTAGTTCTGGAGGGAGGGAACTTGGCTTTTAAAGAATGTGTATTTTCTAACTGTGAAACTGAAAAAAAAAAATCGTTTCATAGGAAGGTTGTTTTATAAATAAAGAGTGTGTAAGAGGTCAATGTCCAAAGCCAGACTCTCCATGGCCCTGTCTCATTGCATCTTGCAGAGTAGTTGGATGAACGTGCTGCTTTCCTGAAGGTTTGTAGAGCTGCCAGAGCACCCTTTTAAACAGAGGGAGAGATAGAGTCTTAAAAAAAAAAAAAGCTTTGGCAGTAGCGCTAGGCTGCCCTGTATGGTTCTAAAGCTTCTTGGCAATATTGTGTACCTCTTCTGTCTAGGAAAAATATAAAAGTTGCAGACAGCTTTTCTCTGACCTGCCAGGGCGCAGTGAAACGCGGCGCTCACAGCTCAGGAGGTGCTATCTTTCCAAAGGCTGCCAAAATATATTGGTGTGCCACAAGACAGGGCTGCTTTATTAAACTCCCTAAACGAGAAAGTGGGATGGGATTTGCACATTTCCTGTCTCATTATCCACAAGTACCTCTGTTCCCTTTCCCAGGGAAAACCATAGACTTGTAGGATATTCACTTTACGGTCTGAGACCTCGTGGCGCTCGTTCGCATCAAAGGTGTGATGGAGCAAAACCAGCAGAGAGGGTTTTCTCTGGGGCTCTGCTGGGTTTTGCCGATGGGCATTTTGTAAACGTTGGTGTTGCTGGGTCAGGGAGGCATCTGAGGGCCAGGGATGTCTTACAGCTACGAGGTGATGCCCTTTTGTCCGAGGAGGAAACAATGCCCATCCTTTCCCCGTGTATTTTCAGTTCCTTTCCCTGGCAGACGTCAGACTAAGACCACAATCCCGCATTTGGAAAGACAGGGAGGGAGTGGAGCATCTTCCGGACTGTAACTTCAATTATTTCTCCCCAACACCTGTCCTGGAGAATTTCCAAAATCTATCCCCCCAATTTCTGCCTTGGCTCTGAATCTTCTGACTTGAATTAAGGGTATTTGAACAGAAATAACTTTCTGTTGTGTTTCCATCCTTTCATGTGGTCATTGTGCTTGACAAAGGATATGCTTATTTTATTATGCAACAAAAAAGTGGTACAGGAGTAGATTTATGCCTAAAATGTGCAATATTTCCTCAGCTTGCTAAAATCGACTGGAAGCGTAGCAGAAGCTCTGAGGCATAAGGAAAAGAAATCAAATTTCATGTTTTCTAACACCCATTAAATTCTTTTTACAATGATTTTTAAGCTGTACACTGTTAGGTCAGCTCTGTTACTTGCCTCTTCTGGGGAATCTCTGCATATGTTCCTGAGTGTAAAAACATCTTTTGTTTGTTTGTTTTTCCTTTCCAGTAGTGTAAAAGAATTACCTTTATGCTCTTGGGAACTGTTAATGGTTTTGATTCAGTAAAGCACTTTTTGTGTGAACAGATAACATTTATCATTTGCCTAATAACTGTCAATTTAGGTGCTAATGTTGAATAATCGAAGGCAAGGTAGAGGGGACACATTTGGTTATTTAGCAATGCCATTTGATTGTTTGGAGTCTGTTAAGAAAGACTATATAATTATACATGGGAGAGAGACATTGGCAGCACAGGTATTTAGGAAGAATTTGTTTGTTTGCTGGAAAAAAGGATACTTGACAAAAGCTTAATTGTTGTTTTCCCCTACCTGTGCCAAGGAAGGGACGTGCTGCCATCAGCGTGGTGCTTTGTGCCTCCATCCAAGAGGAGATTGCTCCCAGAATCCTCTCTTTGGAGACCTTTCAGAGACCCACCCTTACCCTCTGTGATGCACCGTGTGCACTGCATGCAATTTGGGGCTTGCTTTTTTTTTTTTTTTTGACAAAATGCTGCCTTGTCTTGCCAGTGTAAACCCATTTCTGCCTTGCTTTGGTGTGCCTGGCCCAGTGTCACTAAATGGAGCTCAGGAACAGGGGGCAGAGTGAGGTCCAACGATGGCACCTACTGCAGCAGGAGTGGGAGCAGAGCCAGGAACACCAGCCTGACTGGAGCGATGGCTCTGCCTGCACAGATATTGTTTTGGAGTCTGTTTGAGCAAGGCTTCGATTTGAGCTCTTTCCCGAAGCTCAAGACCAGAATATGTTTAAGAAAGGGCCATTAAAGAGGGAGATGGCAACAGGGGTGGAGTTCTCATCTGAGTCAAGGAGTCCTGTGTGCTGCAGGAAATTGCTCTCCTTGCTGCCCTCTGCATTGTGGGAACACTTTATTTTGTCCTCGAGGATCATTTAGGAACTCATCAATGGAAGTGGGAATAGTGACATGGACTGTGGGAATAGTGACATTGACTGTGGGATCTTCTGGCTCATCCTAGCAGTGATATTCTACAAAAACCCTTACAACACCAATCTCTACACTTCTTCCTTCCCCATGCTGCATTCCCTCTGACTTGTTGTGTTGTTTTTTTTGGTGGGATTGTTCCCTGGATAATATAATTTCACTATGAAGGCACTTTTATATCAGTGTAAGTTTAAGCATTTCCTAAGCCAGTAAGTAGAAAGAGGTTTAAGAGGAAAGAAGGGGCTCTTTTGGAGCTGTTCTGCAATGATCTTTAATTCTTGCCAGGGTTCTGGAGGCAGATGTATGCAGGGGTGTCTATCTAGAGTCTTACAGACAAGGAGGCTCGTGGGACTCCTGAATCACAAAGACCTTTTATGATCCACAGATGGTGCCAAATTTTGGACTAAATCCATTGTGGAATTACCAAGAAACCTTGTGTTTTTGGAAAGCACTCCTAAAATGTGCCTCTGTGTTTGACAGGGACAAAGCATACCTCCTGAATTGCTGGAATTAAAACTTTAATAGGCCAGGTTTCTCTGAGAACCCCTAACAAGTGCATTCTCCTTTAAAACCCACCGGTTTATGAATAATAGAAGGCAAAGATCGAGCATGGCTATCTAAACTTCTGTTTTTTCCTTTTCATTTTTTATCCTGTGCCTTCCTGGGGTATCTGCTTGAAGCATCAAGGTAACATCATTAGTTTCACAATGATTAACACTGTGGCATCTAAAAAGAGTGCAGATGCTGTCTCGTGGAGCTATTTTGCTGCTTTCAAGTCCGTAGGCTTGCAACACTCCCTCGTCTCATGTTTGATAGGGAATCTGCTGAACATGGGAAAATGTTCAGATGGAATGATGGTCAATATTCCACCAATAAATGCTGGAGGTGGAAGTTCAGGCCCTGATGTTCTCTGAGTCATCTCCTCGGTCGTGTCCGTGATCTTTCCTGCATTTCATAAGTGTCCTGACCACAGGTGCACACACTTCTCTTACTCATTCCCAGATGGTCTGATTGGCGCAGTGAAACCTGGGGCTCCTTGAAGCCCAAGACAGTTTTGTCAGGGATTTCTTGTCCAACTGGAAAGGACGTATGTGATGGTATCCATGTGTGCTTTGCCTATGCCCCATCCTCTGTGAGCAGTCTGCAGATTCTGAAAGACTCTTAGCCCGGTTTCCTTGTGCTGCCTGTTGCCTGCTTTTAACTCCCAGCACATTGTTTAATCTAAGGGTTATTTGCAGATGTGTTTGATAAAGAGCTGCAAGTTTCAAAACAAGTAGGTCTCTTCACATTTCTGAAAACTCCTGTCCAGAGAGAAGCTAAATCCTCTGGTAAGGTGGGGAAACCCAGGGAGACTTTGCCATTACATACTGTTTTGGAATCCTGTGCCTGGCAGTGTAACACGTGTGGCTTTTACCCTGCCATCAAATCCCAAAGGTTTGGATTGGAGATGGGGAAGAACTGAGTGTAGAGTAAGTGAAGGGAGACCAGAATTCTGTGGCTTTCTGGAGCCACAGGGAGGGTCTGAAGGTATTGAAAATATCACCATCATTTCACCCTTGGTTTCCCTTCTCCATTTGTTGTCCATCTCCTTTATGAAGTAGATGAAAAAGCTGTGTAAAGCCCTGAGGAGTTTTTCTGCTGGGATAAAAACTCTTGCTTTCAAATGATGTCTGGTCTTAAAAACTTTGCTCAGTGAGGTTTCTGTTTAAAACAAATACTGTTGTGATATCTGTATCTGTGCTGACATGCACATAAGGCATTAATGGAGAAGGTGTGATATATTGGTACTCACAAAAAAACCCAACACAACAAACCCTAGTTATTTTAAACAAAAGTGCAGTTCAGTAGAGAAAACTGTCTTTCAGAAGGTTGTGAATGTCACTCTTTACAGCATCAACTTTATCCCACTGAATTCTGTACAATAATATTTTTCAAAATATTTTTCAAAACCTTTTGTTGGGCTGTTGGTGTAGATTATTTCAGTGGGCACATCATTTGCTCAGACACAGCAATACGAAGTCCAGACCTTGCACGTCAGTGTGAACTAATTAAAATCATATTGTGCAGTAGGTCAATAGATCGGGAAGTTGGCCTTCTAATTAGAAGAGATATAAAAAGAAACCCAGCTTGTTCTTAGTGGAAAGGAATAGCAAAATTAAGGAATCTGGATGGGAGGAAAATAAATCAGAGGCCTGGCTGTGTGGTGAAAGCTGTGTTAGAAGTCAGCCCTCTCTTTCTTGACTCACGCTGTGAGTTCTGTGCGGAGAGGTTGGAGGCTTCGGAGTGCCCCTGGTTGGGGATGGTTGGGCTCATCCTGTGGCACAGCCCCTGCCCACGGCGTGCATCCCACGGGCCCCAGGGAGCAAACAGCAGCCTGGAGAGCTCACATCTGCCTTGTGTCTGCTGTCAGCTCTGACCTTTCATCCTCCTGAGTGCTTCAGCTGCACCTACTTTTTGTGGTCCTTGCTGTCACCACAAACCTGCCCCCTGCCCACCTGCAGAGGGGTCATCTTGGGACTGTTTTTGTGGGAGCCTTTGGTGCCAGTTACTGTTTAGCTCTTGCCCTTCCATCTTAATAATTGAAAAACATTGCTTTTCAATGTAGGTGTTGGGTGGTGTTTTACCCTGGAGCATAAACCTAATTAGTAAAAATAATAACAATAAACAGATTTTAGAGGGTAGAAGTGCTCCTCAGCTCTTTCTGTAGGTTTTCATCACTTCAGCAGGATGGAAAGCAGGTCTGGTTCAACCATGCATTTGTTTTGTGAAGGGAACCTGAGCATGGGGTGGGACTGTCTAACCTCCAGGGTCCAGTCCAGTCTGATTTATTCTCTGACTCTGAAAAGATGTATTTTGAAAAACAAAATGCATTAATAGTATTAAAGCTAATAAATCTAAGATACCCTTTTACTGGAGTGAAAGACATTGTCCTTCCATGGGACTGTGACCAACCTGTCTTTACAGTGTGACGCTGGTGCCACTGGAACGCAGCAGTGGAGTATTTATGGTGTGGGACTGTACATTAACCACATGTCTTCTGGAGGCTGTCCTGTAAAACATTTCATCACCACGTTCACATGCTCTGCTTGCTCACTTTGCCCTGAGATGTGCATTTCACGAGGGCTTGGCTGTGGAAAACGTCGTGTATAACATTGGGAAGGCAGGGAGGGGTTGATTTTCTCCATCTTGCCATCAGAAGCAACCAGAACTGTGGCATGACATTATTAGTGTAAGTCATCTCCGTGCTCTGAAAAGGGTTCTCCAGCAAGGCCTTGGTCTCTTCCTCACCATCCCCTCTGGAAGCAGAAGGGATTAGTCAGTGTAGACAGGGCTGTGCCAGTGCCCCGGGGTGACTGCTCAGTGTTTTTGTTGTGCCATTGCTCAGTTGTTTGTTAGGGCTTGTTTACAACTCAAACCTGAAGGGGCGAACATCCCACCTTGTGTGGCTGGGGCAGAGTTGCAGTTTGATGGGAGCTGTAGCTTTGATCCTTAGAGCTTTGATTGGTGCAGGCTGTGGGGTTCAGGAACAAACTGCTGCTCCCGCAGTGCAGAATGTTGGTTTATTTGGGTGTGAGGATAGGGGCTTTCCCTCTTTGTTCGCAGGTGCACTAGCTCAGGCATTGCTAAAAATCCTGAGAAATTCCAATAAATCAAATGAGTTTCAGCTCAAACCAATGCTTAAAATCCCCTGCCCCTCCTCACTGCTTTGGTGTTCAGCATTAGCAGGCACCTCAGAGCACATGAACTGGGTTCCTTTGGGAACAGCAGACTGGAGAACGTGTCCCTAATGCATTCCACTGGAAAAGTGGCATTCAACAAGCTCTAGCCCAAAAATAAAAATAAATAAAACGCCTCAAACAAACAAAACCCCTCTTCACCACCAAAAAGCACCTGAACTGTGCACAGTATTTATACAACAGCTTCTCCCCACCAGCTGTCCTACTCCACAGGTGTGCTCCTATTGTTTCTCTGTATTTGCTAATGAAGATGTACCCAAAGTGGTAAATTTTAATGGAAAAATGCAGATGAGTCTTAATAGGCCCTTTGTGTAGATGGCAGCTCACAATGCCTTTCCCAATTCCCAATGGTCCCTTTCCATAATCCAGAGTGCAACTTGCTGTTTGCAAGCCTTTGACTACTGTGAAAGTAAGTAGGCAAAGCTAATTTTAAAAGTTTACTTTCTGACAGTGGGTGGATTAATATTAGGAGGTATGTTGAAATTTATCCTGCATGTGACACCATTGAGATAAGCTAGTAAGATTTGGGGTTTGTTTTCTAAATATGGCTGAAGGTTCTGTGCTAGAAGTGTTTCCAGAAAGGAGGATGATATCCAAGTGGAATTTTTTCCCAGGGTCCATCATCGGTCTCTGGAGCTTCAGAAAGCCAGTGTTGCTTTTCCTTTCACTTTATTCTTTGGCGTATCAGGATGATTCCTTCTTTCTGATGGTATTGGGCTGCAGTTTGGGTATGAACCACCTGTGGGTGAAACCTCATAAATGTAATGACTCTGAAACATTCCAATGTAATTTTTCAGAGGTAGATCAGCTCCTTGAGATTTTAATATCTCTGCAAGCTTTTTAAACGGGAACTTTCCATCTCTTTTGTACAATGCCTTAACTGTACCTCATTCCCCCTCCTCCCTTTAATGAAAGCTGTGAAGGAAAATCCGGAGGCTTAAGTGTAATACCAAATATCATAGGATAGATGTTTTTCAGTCTTTCTACTCATGATCATATGGGCTTTCTTTAAAAGCTGCATTTTTACATATTGGAAATGTGCACATTTGAATATGTTTAGTACAACTTTAGTGGGCTAATGCTGAGCTGCTTTTTCACTTCAAAGCTGTGTCTCGCTGCTCTTGTACCATCTCACTGATACTGCTCAAACTGCAGAGCACTTGAGATGCTTTGGCCAAAGTGTTGGTCACGCTCACCTCTTTCAGAAATCAGGGAATATCAATCCACATCCGTGGAAGATGCTGTTTGCTCGTTAATCACTGCAGCTCCAGTGCTGGCACCGGGGCGGGTTTGTTACATGTGACGATCACTTCATAAATGTCAGTAAAATCAAGGCAAAACCCTCTGGTACAACTGGAAGTAGCAACTCGGTATTTTCCTCATTATTTTTGGCAGCAGAGTAGTCTTAAAAAGCTGTATACAATAAAGCACCAGCCAAGTGAGTCCCACACTGTGGCTGTAATTACATATTTTTGCTTGCTAATCAGTAGAATTTTTCTGTGTACACTATTATACTTTAATGGTTCTGTTGCAACACCAAATTTACTACAATGTTCTCTTGAAGAAAATGGCACATAATGATTTTGTATTTACTACAAGAAGATATTAAACTAAATAATACATAATGATGCTGCACAGATTAACCAGTTCTTTAGTTCTTCTGTTCCTTATCTATCCTTTAATGATGTTTTAGGACAAACATAAAGTTATTTGGGAGGGAATTACCAGAATTGCCAAACTGGTAAATATAGCCATCTGAGTGGGATGTCTTGTTTCTTACTCCAAAACTATTGGATTGTAAATTTAAGCTGTGCTTAGTACTTTAATTTCCCTTTCCACAACTCATGGAGCATAAGGAGTGTTGCAGCCAGCTCAGATAAGTAATAAGTTCATTAATTACAGGCTTACCTTCCTTGTAGGTTAAAAAAGCTTGTGTGGGACTTGATTAAACAAGCAGTTGTGGTGTGGCCCTGTGGAGGGCTGGGTAGGGAACAGCTCAGGGAAGCTCCCCATGCAACTTTTGGAATCAGAGTTTTCCATTCACTCTAAAGGTTGTCAGGCTTTGTGTCCTTCTCCTTTTTTCCTTTGTATGATTTCTGTCCAAAGTGATTACACTGCAAAAAGAAGCCAAGTAAAGGACACAGTGGAAGTGTGTTATCTCCCATTCTTGCCATTATCTTGGCTTTAATTCTGACATTAAATAAATAAATAAGCGAAGACTCAAGGAGTTTAAATCCTTTTGTTTTTATTCATGGGTCCCTTAATTTCCACTTGCTCATTATGAATATATCTGGCAGTCTTCAGTTAGTCTAAGGCTTTTCCCTTTACCTTGGAAACAGAACATCACTGTCAGAGACAATCTGTCCAGGAGTGGAGGAGGAAGGCATGGTCTGCTGATGGCAGCTTGCCCCCTTTGCTGCAGATCCACTTAATTATGTGTGAAGGTTGTGCTGATGCCTCTAATGTTTGTATAGATTTGTCACATTCTGCAATGCAATCTGACATATTAGGGGGAGTAAAGAGCTTCTCTTCTGCATTGGATTTGCACTGGGAGTCTGTATGGGGACACAATACTGTTTTTATAGGGGAACTTGTACTTAGTGCCTGTGTTATTTTTGCATGTGGCTGGAAAACATTTGACATTTCAGCACTGCTGAGTGTTGACTGTGTCCCAGATCTTGTATGGTATCTTTTGGCAAGATCTCCTAAGTTGTCTTTGTCTTGCTTGTGTCACAGGTATGATTTGTCACAGCCTTTCAATAAAAGGAAAGACTATTTGAGACTTTTAATGGGTAATTAGTTCTCAAGCTTGTGTTAGAACTCTGCTGAAAGAACCTCCTTCATACATCATTTTCTGGTTAATCTAGTGTTTACCTTTTCCTTCCCTTATATTCATTCCATTAGAATACATTGTAATGTGTTCAATTGGATTTACCTATTGCAAAGCAATTTTGGTGTAATTAATACTGTTAATTAATCTGGCTTGAAACGGCACTCCAAATTGAGAGGATGTTTCTGTGATTGCAGACTGAGAAGTATCTCCAGCAAGCCTTTCTCCCTTCAGTGGTTCACGACAAAATAAATTAGCACAAGTGAAAATGGCCCAGGAAAACCAGCTGCTCCTCTGCAAATAACCTGGAGTGTCCCCACAGCCCTTGTAAAGCTGGACTGTCTCTGTGTTGATACTCAGTCTCACTCCTTTGTCCATCCCAGCTGCTGCCCTAATTGACAATTCCTGCAGTCCCTGTGAATTTTTAAGTCCCTTGTGAAGTGTGCCCAGCACTGGGTGTACTTTGCCTTCGTAACTTGACCTTTCCTCTGGTACTTCCTTTGTCCTCTCTCTCTCTCTCACAGCTGGTATATCATGGAAATCTCCATGAGGATTCCTTGCTGCTGCACAGTCGAGTTGGACCTATATGGGTTAGAGGGGAAGGCAAGAGGTGACTCCTGAAAACAGAGAAATTGCTTACAAAAAGGGCTTAGAATATAATATTTGAAGTTGTAAGTCACAAAAGCTTTTCCTTGGCAGATTTCTCAGGGAAGTGGAGGTATTTGCACCACATACTTCCTTTGTCTGAGTCAGGGTCTTCTCCCAAGTTTTCTCAAAAGCTTTAATGGATTCTTTTATTCCAGCAGTGACATTTAGTGTTCTGGTGCTTGGAGCACCCATGGCTAGAAAGAAAAATCACCTTCTCCCATGTCTGGATTCATTATATTTATTTAGAAGTCGTATTTCCTTACGGAATCCCTCAGGCTTCAAATGCACAAAGCCCTACATGAGAACACCTTTCCTTCCATGTTCTCTGGCAAGAAGGGGTTGGTTCACATCCCCTTGCACTTCCATGGGGAAAAAGTGGTTAACTTTATCCTTTCTTTTTTAAAAAGTATTTTCACTATACCTTTCCAATTCTTTGGAATGACACACCAGCAGCCTTTTGGGCTGCGAGGCTGCACTGCTGTTACAAGGCTCCCTTTTACACAGTCATTTTACAATTATTACTTGGTAGCCTGCTCTGTCTAAATCCTTGACCTCTGCCTGTCAACTGCTGGCTGATCATGGTGCATAAATTTGTATAATCACTGCGTGATGACTGCTTAATAACTGCACTCCAAACATGCAGATACATACTCTGGCTTCATACAGTTGGTCTGCTGTGACCAGCCCGTGCACTTGGTAGTTTTGAAACATTTGCAAGTGACAGAAAACACCATTGTGGTGTCCTGTCCTTCCATGCTGAGCCCTAAAATTCTGAAACCTACTAAGAAGGAAAAGAGGTATTGCAAAACAAACAAACACAACCCCAAGGAAAAAACACATCAAACGACAGAGGAAAGGCTGAGAGAATTGGGGTTGTTCAGCCTGGAAAAGGCTTTGAGGCGACCGAGGTGTGACCTTCCAGCACCTGAAGGGAGCCTGTGAGAAAGGTAGGAAGAGACTTCCTGCAGGAGCCTGGAGTGACAGGACAAGGGGGAATGGACCCAAACTGAGAGAGAGGAGTTCAGATCATCAGGAGGAAGTTCTTTGCTGGGAGGGTGGTGAGGCCCTGGCACAGGTTGCCCAGAGAGGTTGTGGATTCCCCATCTCTGCAAGTGTTCAAGGGCAGGCTGGATAGGGGTTGGAGCAACCTGGTCTACTGCAGGTGTGTTGGATGGTCTTTAAGGTCTGTAACCCAGACCATTCTATGATTCTGTTCATGTGTGTGTTGTAAATAGGGGAAAAAAAACCCCAACAACTTCTTTAAGGACTACAGCAAGTATTTCTGTTTTCCTGCTGCTTTCCTCAGTTAGCAGCATTTCCTCAGAATAACCTGCAGTATTTATTTCCTTGCTAACGAGGCCGTCTGCATTACACAGAGAGCTACATAAAATGGGAAGATACAAATTCAAATCCTTGTATGAGTCTGAGATGTTCACAAAATGCTCCCCCATAAAACCCAAAACACCAAGGAAAAAAGTCAGTCCATAATGATACACAAGAGATCTTGCTCAGCTTTGGGATTTTCCAGTGCTGAGGGGCTGGAGGAATATCCTGTGAAAGACTTGTCATTTCCCTGATCTTGCCCACCTCTTTTAAGCATTTTAAGCCCCTCGCATGAGATTGGTTGCTGAGACAGATGGACAACAAGTCTCACTGGTTTGTCCATTTCTGTGTTCCTTATTGCAGCAGCAGAACTTTAGTAAACAGCTTTTTAAAAATAAAATCTGATTTTCATTGTCCTTTCAGGCCTGCTTTTTGTCTTATTGTTAAATCCTCATTCCTTCACTAGTTCTCAGATTTTAATTTAATATTTCTAAACAGTGTAGGAGGCAAAACAGACCAAAATGCACTAGACAGAGGTTGGTATAATGGTAATAGCCTGATATCTTCAATAACTTAATAGCCATCGTGGCTAAAGAGAGTTTGAGGGAGATTTTAAAGGCAATTATGTGGATATTTACTGAAGAATGAGAGTCTTGGACTAATAGCACAGTAACATGGACAAAAATCCAGGACAAAGTAGGGATCCCAGCAATGAAATGTAGATAAACCTTTCTGTCCCTTATTTCTGTGCATTATCCAGCTGGAGACAAAGGGCTGTGACTGCTCATGGGCTGAGATTTTGGAGTTGCCAAAGCCGCTTCTTCAGGGTGATACCCCATAAGAAAACCTGCAGCTTCTGAATGCTGGGGGAAGCTGGGGGAGCGAGTTGGGAGGAAGAGGAGCTGAGTTTGGTTGAAGAGCACAGAGGAGCCTGAATTTCCCCAGGCTTCAGCTCATCACTTCCCTTCTTGTAAACAACAACAAGCAGTTTGGTGCTCGCTGCAGGGAGGTGTTTAGGGCTGAGCTGTCTCCTTTCCATCTGGAGAGGAGTGTGGCATGTCAGGTGTCTCAGCACTAACACAATTGAAAGGGAGGGAATGGTTCCTTCACACATGCCTTAATGTCAGCAGTTTGGACTGGGGAAAAAAAAAAATGGAAAAACACTATTGGAACCTTTCCTGCTTTTTTGTTGCCTGCCAAAAGTGTGACATTCAGACAGGTTTATCAGCCCCGGGTTTCTCTGAGCCCTTATGCTGCTTGAGTGGGCTGACAAAAGTGTGAATCCTATTGACATTATAAATCCATCCCCAAAATTGGAGCCGAGCACTTGGAGACTATGAAAGATGATGTCAGAAGTGGGACATACAATGAACACCTTCTTTATTGTCCAGTCGTTTATGGGAGGAACTCGCCAGTTGTGGCAGAATGACTTTTACTTGGCTTTTCCTTTGTTTTCAAGATGAGTTTCTGGGATCCCAAGATAGTTAACTAAAATAAAAAATCTGCCAAAATCTAGGAGTTTGCTGTTGGTTTGTGTTTTTGTCAAAGTAAGAATAATTGGCTGTGTGCAGTAAATGTGGGACAATTAAAATTTATCAGGTCCATGGGTAAGCGAACGTTATTTTGAATCACTGTTGATGCTTTTATCCATGTGGGTTTTTTGCCAGTTTATGGCATGGACATTGATTATGTTGGATCTTTCAGCCTCTTTTGTTATGCTTGACTGTGAACAGCTAAGGGCAGCCTTCTCCTCAAACTACCAGGCTCTAAAATTTAATTCCCAGCACTTTCCACTGTGGCAGGCAATTCCTGGTGGTTTCGAATGCTGAATTTCGAGGGTCTGGGCTAAACAGTTCTATAAAATACAAGTTGCCCATGTCAGACTTTGCAATAGGGCTCACACCTGCCATTGTTAGGAGTAGTTTGGTTCCTTGCAGCAGAATAATGATTTTTTATTATATCTTCTTATTAATTTTCATTCAGCTCCCTCTGCAGCTTGGCTTGTTGGGAGGACCCTGGATTTTAATTCTGGCTGCAATGAGGCCCCTTGTGCAGCCTCAGAATGTTGGCCCTTAAGCAAAGGAGGCACTCAGCAGAGATTGTGGAATGACACATGAGGCAATCAGTCACTTAAGCAGCATTTTGGTCTTGATTTAAATCAGGTGTAGGCACCAAGAGTTTCTAAAAATAAGAATATTTAAGGAACTGTAAGCGTCGATTGTGATGAAATGTGAACCTAATTCAGAGAACGAGCCATCTCAAAATAAATGGTTCATCTGTGCTTTTTGTCTTTAAAATGGAGAATTTTAAGGCTAAAGCAGATGATGCTTTTAAACTCTCTGAGATCTTGGCCAGGAAGTACTGCATAATTGCTAAGTATTTAAAATTAATTATGTTGGAGGCCTATAAACTGGTGCATTGATTAAAAATCTTCAGTTCATTAAACTTCCCAATGGCAGAGGCCATCTCTGTAATATAAACTGCCCAGCCTGGCATCTGTGTTGTGATTTTTTTAAGATCCCCACCTTTGTTCATTAGAGCAGCAGCTGTTGTCTCTTGCTGGGCAGGATTTATTTCCCCCCGACACGGCTCTCAGAGGTGCAGTTGCAATTTTGGCAGCACTTGGCTACAGTGAACTTCTTAGAGGCACTTTTTAGGTTTTTTTTGCAGAATGAGGTTGGGTTTCACTGCCAGTTGGGTCTTTAGCTGTTGTTGTGGGGATTCAGTGGGGGATTTTTTGGTCTCTTTTGGGTTTTTTCCCCCTTCTGGTTGCCACACACATCCTTGCAATGGGTGTTTTTGAAAGTCCACGAGGACTGAGGACATGTTTTACCAGTGTGGGCAGAGCAGCTTCCTGAAGTGTGTCCCCACAGTGTCTCTGAGATAAGAACATAGTTGTGGTTTCACTCCCTCCTGGCATTTGCCATGTGGAGCAATGGCACCACTTCCCAGGTCAGTCATGCACACGTGACTTTCTTCAAGAGCTAAACCTGAGTTTCTCCCTGAAAAGGAGCAATAAAAATCTGGGAAAGCACCAGAGAACAGGAGTTACTGTGGGAAAAAAAGAATGTGTAGGATCTTGAGAGGAAGCCCAGTAGATGTGCATATGTTGTTTACATCAGAGCTTCGCTTTATTCAGCCTCTCACACAAGGTCACAAAAGAAATTTGGGCCCTATTATTCCTGGGGGAGTTGGCATTTTTTTGCTGTGGTGTTTGATTACCTTACCCTTTTTTATTACCATCTGCAATGCAAGGCTAGTTTTGCTGAGGTGATTTTTTTTTTTTAAGCAGCATCCCATGATACCCCTAATTCTATGTTTCCTGCACTTTTGCTTCATTTGCAATTTTAAGAGATTTTCTATAAGAAATAGGTTTTTTCTGTATGGCACACCAGTAAATTAGCTAGGTTTTGTGCTATATAACTTTAACCCTTCAATTCTGGAGAACAAATGCAATTGCCGCACAATAAGTTAAATAAGGATTTAACCTGTTAGGTCCTTCAGTGTGCAGTAAGAAGGGTGGTGTCAGAGACTCTGTATTTTTGTTTAACACATTGTTATTAATACTCTGTCCTCTTGCATTGGAGTTTTATTTTGATACTTGATTTTTGTTCATGTATTTTAAGCAATTACTTCCATGTGACTTCATTGTGCAACCAATGCCATCGACTGCACTTGCTCTGAGAAGAGTTTTTCTTCATTAGTGGCTTCTGCTGAATTGTTGGGAGAACAAAATGCTGTCCCTGGTGGCTCCTAAAACTTATGGAAGCATGCAAGGAAATTGCTAGTATTATTTTTCATGGAAAATATTTGGAGTGGTACTTTTAATAGCTTTACACAAGCATGAACAGCTTGAGCTGTGGAGCTGACTCTGAAAGTTCTCGTGTCATTCTTCAGCCCTCAAAACACAGTTCAAGTTTGCAGGTCTTCAGAACTGAGAACCCCCTTCCATGTGCTTGTCCTGGAGGGCTCTCAAGGGAAGAGGCACCATCTCCTGGGTATTTGCTGCCTCACTGGGGGGTTTCCCCACACTCTTCCCAGAGCTGTGAAATGGCAGGACACTTGTGTATAGAAATTACCCAAAGCATATCTGTGACTGATTTCCATCAGCCTGGCCAGGAGGGCAGCCCATGGAAAACAGGCACATCATGAGGCAGAGTGAGGGCTGCAGGGTGAAATCACACCTTTCATTGGTGTAGAGAGCAGGGAGAGGGCAACATTTTGTCACTGTCTTGTGCTGCAAAGTCAGAGTTGACCGTAAGTGGCTTTTTCAGCCAGTTGCACAAAGAAGTTCTAGGGCAGGAACAGTGGGACATGGTGGAACATGGTTAGAAAAATACAGATGAGCATCCATTCAGCAAACTGATGATGGAGATACATCACAGGCTCTTCCCTGGCCTATTAATTTGGCAACATGCCCTTGCTCTCATGTAAGTCCCTCCCTCCCTTCCTGCACAGTAACAATGTGTCTTTGGCCGTGGTTTTTCCCTCCCGAGGTTGTTGCCATTATCTGTAATTTCCACAAAGTTCCCACCTTAGCAGAGCTCACCTCTCTGCACACTGACATTACCAGTTGGTGCTCACTTCCAGAAAACAAAACAGCTCATGGAAATGTTTTGTGTATGCCTGTTCCATGTTTTTCTCAATAAATGCAGCTAAGACATGTTTTAGCAGAGGCTGAAGAATCACATTTAGATTTGTTAATCCACTCTACCTTTGCCAATTACTTTCTTTGTGTTATGTGGAGGGCTCAGATTTGGCAATATATTTCACTGCTTGGCTTTTGCTTTGAGAATTATGAAACTTGTGTTCTGGAGTGTGTACTATGTTATTGGAAACACAGAGTATTTCTTGCATGATTCGTTGAGTGATCAGATGAAATGAAAACTGTGTTTGTAGATCAGAGGTCAGTTCTGTTCATTTGTTTAATAAAGCATGGTAGGAAAAAGAGGTTGTTCTGAAAAGTTTGGGTGATTTGGTGTTTGGGTTTGGGGCTTTCTTTCTGTTGATGGTGTTCTCCCACTCGTTATCCTTCTGTGTTGTCAGTCATTGAAGTACCTCAAATGCTGGTTTCTACTTTTCCATCCACGCCTGTGTGGAATATTCACTCATCTTCTGTTCTGCCACCTTCACAAGGGAAGCCTGCACGTCTGTTTGTCTGGTTTTGGAAGATCTCTCCCCTTTTCTTTGTCATATGTCAGGGTGGGTCGTGATACAATTAATTTTCCTGTTAACAATTCATTTGTTTTCAATAATTCTTTCATCTTTCTGGAGCCCCCTTTGTTTACAAAGGCTGGACACAGACCTGTGTGGAAGAAGCTCCAGGAAACTACTGCCTGACATCTTTATCCTGGTTTCCTTTGCGTGATTTCCTTTGTCCAGTGCTCCTGAGGTGAAAGACTTCTCCCTCTATAAAGGATCATGCAGAAAATGCCAGTCCTAAACATCTTTACTGTTTTAATCTTGATGTCTCAGGAAATACTCATGTTGGTAAAGACTGTGGTGGTGGTGGTGCTTAGAAGGCTATAGTTGAGGGTGGTTTCAGTGCATCCAGATTTATTTCTGCTTGGGCTGGGAAAGCATTTAGTAATTAAGTTAAAGTAATTAAATCGGATATTATGAGCACAGGAGAGATTTCAAACATTCTTTTTTCCCCTCGAGGTTACTAAACATTGTTCTTGCCTTAGCATCTTGGAATCTGTTGAGCAGAGATTTTGGGTAAGGTAAAACCAAGTTCAGCTAAGGTAGAGCAAGGAGAGTTCGTGCACAATGTGCATGGAGCTGGTGGCTTTGCCTCCACATTTCTTTTCAACAAGAAAGCTTTAGAAAACTCCAATGGAAGTGCAACATCACATGATTCTGGAATTGTCTTTCTGTCTAATACAATGTGTTTCAAAATGGCATTTTGAAAATTGGTGGCACTGTGTCCAGGATGAGGATGGAGTCTGGCCAGGAACTGCTTATCCAATTTTCTGGTGTCACCTGAATATGATTTCTGATGTAGAACTCTTCAGGCAATCAGGTTTTTAACCCTTAGTAAAAGATGGTTTCATCCATTTGAAGATGTTCTCTGCCTCTCCACTTGTGGATATATGGCTTCAGAAATTGCTCAATACCTTCCAAAAGCAGTTGTGCCCTTCCTACAGGAAGGCCAATCACTGTTTCCATTCCAGCTTCAGAAACCATTTTAGGATGAAGGATTTCCCTGCTCACCCTGTATCCTGGTGGGCAGTGAGTGGTCAGCAGGGATGCTGAGTGCCCAAATCTGAGCCTGTAAAATCTACAGTTTCTGATGTGCATCTCTTGAAAACCCATCCACACTTGGCTTTTCAAACCCATTCTGGGTTAAATGCTTCCAACATACTGGTGGGTACTGCTTTGACTTTGAACTGCTTAAACCTGAAATGAAATCTGAAATAAAGATTGAATGATATCCCTCCAGAATCTTCCTTCTTTTCTCCATAAGTATTTGTTCAGCCTCTACACCTGAGCTCAACCTTTTTGAGTTGATACTGTAGTTTATGTGATTATGTCCCCCGGTTGAACTCCATCGTTGCTGCTGAACTGGGGCCTTTCTGTAGCCAAGATGTTCATGCAGACACAATTTCCCTTAATATTTTGTATCCTGTTTCTCAAACTTTTTGCTATAATTACAGTAAATGATTTCTTGGATTGCATGTTGAGAGGGCAGAATTGCTGTGCCAGCAGCCTTGGTTTCTTCTTTTGCTGGCTCCTGAGGGTAATAAGATCTATGCACTCTACTAATTTTCTTGCATACTTAGCTGCAATTGCAACCTTTAGTAATTATTTTTTAATTAACTCCAAAGTATTGCATGAATAATGCAAAATTAAAACAAGAAAAAGTGTAAAAAGGAAAAAAGGTCAAAAATGGGTATTTCTTAAATATATCAAATCCATAAGCTTTATTTCTTGAAAATTTTATACAAGACACTAGTAGGACAATAACATTAAATGCTTTGCACAGTTTCAGAAGTATCAAAGGTATGCAGAAATAGTTTAGATGGGGATCACACTTGTTGTCATGATTTCTTGGAGCCCTGAAGAAGCCCCTTTTCTACCGCTGACATTTGCCATCTGCTTTCCCTTTCCCAAGTGATTTCTTTCCAATTAACAGAGGTCGCCCGGATGTTCTATTTCCGCAGGACACATCGACTGGTACGGGCTGAAAAAGAATCCTCTATATTTGGGCACCGACTTGGCTCAGTGGGGGCGAAGAGGGGCATTAAATGTGTGTGATCTCTTCTGTGAGTGAGGGCAGCAGGAGAGGTGGCTTTTTGCTAACTGCAGGTGTCTGGCTTTGCTTTGCAGTGGACGGCTGCATCCACCGAGCTGCGGGGCCCTGCCTGGTGGCCGAGTGTCGCAACCTCAGCGGCTGTGAGACCGGACAGGCCAAAATCACCTGTGGCTACGACCTGCCTGCCAAATGTAAGTCAGCCCTCCCTCCCTCCCTCCCTCCCCAGCACGTGCTGCTGGTGGGCAGCCCTTCATTTCCCTTTTCATCCAACAAGGTGTTCATTTGATAGAATTAGCATAGGGACTTAATTGAGCATATTGGGTAATAATGTTCTTCCCCTCAAAGCGATCCGGGCTGTTCCAAGCGATTCCTTCACCCGGGTTATCCGATGGAAACCTGCGCGTCTCGAAAATATAAAGCATCTTTCATGTTTGGTGGTTTGTTGGTTTTTTTGTTTTAATGCAAGCTAAAACATATCCTTTCATATGCACAATAAAGGATTGGAAATGCTCTGTGAAGTAGGAACAAAATATACATTATCATATTGAAGCTCCGCGGAGACAGCTTTTGGAAATGTTGCATATTTCATGTTCCTCGTGTAGATTCCTTGAGAGGGAATACTTGGAGAACCCAGGAGATCAAAGTGATGCATTGTGTTTTCAGCTGCTGCGTGGCATCTGATTGGCAATTAGTGCAAAGGCATCTGTCACACTTTAGCTCTCAGCAGAGTGCTGGAATTCCAGCTCAGTGCTGGAATGTCCTTCCACTTGGAAAGTGGAATTGCCAAAATTCCCAGCCTCTTCCAAACGGGCACTTTGACCACGTGGTGTGGACCTTGTCTTGGAAAACACTCCCCTGGTGACAGCGCATTGGTCAGCAAGAATAGGGAGTAGGAAATCTTGGCAAGGTGGGGTCTTACAGGACAGTGTATTAAGATATGAAGGTGCAAGTACCAGAAAAGCATTGCAAGCAGCACACATGTAACTAGAATATTCAAGGTCTTTTTTTTAATATGCAGACTGCAGTAGGATTGAGGCTAATTCAAGAATATTTAGACCTCTTTGCATTGCCATGTCAAACCAAATGCTTGCTGCAGTAGCAGGTTCTCTTTGGGTTCCTGTGGCCTTTAACACCTTAGATAAACAAGAAAACAGCCATTTTTGGCACCTCCTATGATGATGATGATGACAAGAGCTTCCAATTATTTCCTCTCTAGTGGCGATTTCTGTGTGCAGGAAAACTTTGCTGTATTTTATATGTAGTTTTACCACATGTTAATGATTATTTTTGAAAGGTTAATTTGACCAGAGGTCAGGGAAATTGTGGAGGAAGATTTAATGTAGTAGTTAGGTTGGTT
Source organism: Formicarius rufipectus (assembly GCA_013399695.1). NCBI lineage: Eukaryota > Metazoa > Chordata > Aves > Passeriformes > Formicariidae > Formicarius > Formicarius rufipectus. The sequence continues at coordinate 331,162 of VXAU01003092.1, forward strand.
TTGTGTATGGCCCAAATCTTCACCAGATTCCAATAAAAGGGAGAGGATTGTTGAATAACACACTGTAATTTGCTCTACAGGGGGGATTTTGCTATTTAATTCTTCCCCTTTAACAAAAGAATATCTTGGGAGGGACGGAAAAGCTGCTCATCCACAGGTGCATAGTTCCTCCCATGTATTTTGTATTTGTACCTCCCTCTAATTTTTATGGCAGTTCCAGGGATTGCTTAAGTCAGATGAGATCCTGTTTGGAGTCTACAGGAGAATTTTTGTTCTTCATGTAGGAATAATAAGCAAAACAATGAAAAAACCCATTATCACTTGCAGCTGGAAATAAAACCTATAACCAAACATCAAGAAAAGTCAATATTCTACTTAAGCAGTATTATTAGAAACTGAAATTGCATCAAAGCAATGTCTATTTTTATTTGATTGTGTATCAACCTGAGCGGGAAAGGTGCGGGGAGGGAAACATACACTGTGCATGCAGAGGCTGACAACGAAAAACTCTTGATTTCTTAGCTTTTTTCCTTAAAACATATTTGTGTTCTCCAGCTGCTGTTGTCTTTCAGTTTTCCCTTTAGAAGCTTTAGGTTGTAGGCTCATTAAATCATTGTCCCTTTAAAACCATTCATCTGACAGTGACCAAACAACCAAGACTCTATTTTTTAAATTTTATTTAATTTTTCTTTTTGAGAACTATAAAGCCACTGGATGTCTTTTGCCACTCTGTGTCACTTTGTGTTAATATGATGACAGTTTAACTGTGGCAACTGGTTTACATTTGACTTTTGGGAGAAGAGCAGCACCATGATGGGAGGTCCCAGCATCCCCTTCCCCATCCCCATCCGCGGCGAGGGAATGTTGTGTGCCAGCAGTTTCCTGGAGGTTGGGCTTGACTGGCAACTTCCAGCTTTCACAGGGAGTTGGCTGTTCTTTTATCTGTTTGTGTACAGGAGACCAACCACGATAATCCATTAATGCTTTTTGGAGTGGTGAGCTGTTTATTGTTGTCTCTGCTCTTCTTGTGACCGTACTTGAATAAGCAATTAAAGTGAAAGGGAAACGCATTTCAGAGCATGATGAATTGTTGGGGTTTTTTTCCCTGTTGTTTAAGAGAATCGCAAATGTTACACTTGTATTCCCTACCCCTGGGATTTGCCCATCTCAAGTTCTTGATCCTGAAATGCTTTGCTTGGGAACAGCTTGCTGAATTCAGCAAAGCTGCTCTGGGATGGAGCAACCTGTGTGTATTTTGGGATGCAGGACTCGGGCTTAAGCTTGAGGACTCCATATTAAAGAAGATTTGGTATTCAGCATCCATGCAGCACAGTGCTTTGTTGCAGAGAAGACTTGGAGGAAGCTGAAATTAAATTTGGCACTGAAGGGAAGGTATGCTTTGTTAAGTAGCTGGTAGTTGGTAAATAAAAACCACTCTGGCAATCTCCTTTAGGATCTACTGCACTATTATTGAATATTTCGCTGTATTTACTTAGGTTAACTAAGAACAGCTCTGACAAATAATTTCTTCACAGTGGAAGAATTGAAAAATAATATCTGAGTGAAGAATGCAAAGATTTAGGTTATAGGCTGGCTCTGTGATTTGTTCTTGCTGGGTCTGACTCAGAGATGAGTTTGTGAAATACACAAGCAACAGCAAATGTTCAGGAAGAGAGTACATAAAATAGTTCTTCCTTTTCCCCAGTTTTTATTCTAATAATGTGAACAGACCAAGATTAAGATGTTTACAGGGTGGAGATGTTGCTCCATGAACTTTTCAAGATATGCACTTCTTTTTTTTTGCCAAAAAATAGTCTGTTTGAAAATAGAAGTGAAGTGAAATTGAGTGTTCTAATTACCAGTTAATGTAACATTCCGTACAATTTTACAGAAGTCAGTGTAATCACCATCTGCCTCCCGTGCTGCAAAAGCCTACACAAAGCCCCCCCAAATGCCAACAGAGTTGTTTGCTGAATACATAATTTGGCTGATGTCATCTATTGTTGTTTTTCAGCAAACACCTATGCAGGCACCGAAGTTTTCACGGTGCTCAGGAGGGCTGAAAAAGGCAGTGCCTTTTCGCTCTGAGGTAGTTTCCTTTAGTGCTGTCCCAGACCCATCATCAATTATTTAACTCCTGTACTTCCTATTGTTGTGCCTTTTAAAGAATAGTTCGTTCTAAATATTGTACAAGTGATCTTCAAACACTGAGCAGTACTCTGATACTGCCACGTTTTAAGTAACAGATGAACAGTGTCTGTTTAAAGCTCTGCAAATGCTTGTTTTCTTTCTCATTTGATTAATAGTCTCAGTTGGCTCTACTGGCAGAAAATGGTCTGGATGTAAATTGTGTTTATGGCTGGGATGAGGGGTCCATCCCAGCCTCGTGGCTTGTTATCTGCTTGCAGAGGTTCACTATAAAAAAAGGCCCTGTCAGAACACATTAGAGAACAGAGTTCCCTTCTGCCTGGTATTTAACAGGCTGAAACCCCACTGAAAAGCAGCACAGTTTAGTGGGATCTTGGCAGCAAAGGACCCCCAAACTAACTTTTTCCCCCATTGTTGCTAAGCCTAGAAACAGTTTCTTTCTTTTTTTCTGAAAAATGTCTGATAATAAAAGCCCTAAATCGGAAAATAAAACCTTACAGCCTCCAATATGGGAGAGGAGCAACTGTCAGTAAATCTGAAAGGTGGACTTGCAGAGGAGATGCCTTGCTGGAAATGCTGGGCAATTTCTAATGCAGTGCTTTATGTTCCTAATAAATCTATAATATTTGGAATAAATTTTTCTGTTTGCTTGATATTTTTAGTGCTTTAAGCACTGTCCCTGAGTAAATTCCATATATAGCAAGTCTTCTGGTCCAAAGTCACTGTGTAGATCAGCCTGGAGTAATAATGTGAATGTGCTCTCAGAGACAGTTCCTGCTGGGAAATAAGTAGTTAGGAGGAGTGCTAGTATTAAACACAGTAGGAGGAATCAGCTTTTAAATTTGTTTAATCAGATTAAAAAGTGGAGATTAAAAAGCAGAGATTAAAAAGTGTGCTCCTGTTACATAGACATCATTTCCAGTATTTAAAAGATGAATATTTGCACGGTATTATTTTAAAGTAAGGCTGCAAGGGTAGTGATTTTTAAATCGCTCCTTATTTTCTTGGAGATTGATCACAGAGCTGTAATTAAAAGGCTGATTATGGAGAAATGGAACTCCAAAACTCTGTTGTACTCCAGAAGTGACCAGTTGGAAAAATGGGGCATAATATTCAGGATATTGTTCAAATTTCCAGGATTTCATGAAGAACTTTGTTTATTTACTTAGTTTCATAACCTTGGTTTATAAAATATCACATACATTTTGTTTCAAGCTTTATTCAATTTCTGATATGCAGGAGTTGGACAATTGCTTTCTTCTGCATGGTTCAGGTGGTTGTTCAGTTTGATACCGCCCTGTTTATTCTGGAAAATATGTCTGGGAATTGGAGTGGAAGGTACTAAAAATGAACAATACATGGACAAGACAGGTTTGCTTAGAGAATAATAACTTGGCTGTTACCTCCCAGTTGGTCAAGATCCTTGATCTTCTCCCACAGCTGATGCATAACCAGCCTGAAATCTGATCCAATTTCATTTTGAAAAGGGCTACTCCTAAGCCTAAGGTGACACAGTCATTAACAGAATATAAACTCCTGAGTGTTCTGATGGTTTTCCCTGATGGATTCCTTTCTACTCTTTATCTGAGCTGAGCAGCATCACAGTATTGTCAGCACTGTGCCCAAACTGGGGGGCACCCCCTGGGAAAAGAAATATATCGCTGGACAAACTCTGGGCTGTATTTCCTGAAGCTGCACTGAGCAGCAGCAGCTGTTTGCCATCCCTTTAATCTTTATCATTGCTTAAATATTTGAAACTAATTTGAAAATTAAGCAAAGCCAGTTAATACTAATGAAAGGCCCAAGACCCCTCTTTCTTGAGCAATATACTGGTTCAGATTCCTTTGGGAAAGGTTTTCTTTATGGTTAACAAAACCACTTACCACATATTTATGGTTTTTTTTCTGAGTAGTGTCTAGGTTTCAAAGGTGTGTTTTTTTATAAGCTCATATTATGTATTTTATGACCATTTTGAAAATAAGTGCAGTCATGCCTTTATTGTGTTTTAATTTGATCTAATTGGCTCCAGTCATCTTAATGGCCTGCTATACTCACCATGAGCACTCACATCCATTGCATATGCTGTAAATGTGTTGGAAGGCAAATATTAATGGTTATTTCTTTGGTCCTAAAACCTGCTTAGATTGTAGAGAGGTTTTTATGGGATATTGTAAAGCTTTATAGCTTGTCTCTCCCTTATGTGCACCCCCACGTCCCCCCCACCACAGAGAGGGAGAGGAGGACTCGTGGGGATGGTGGGGAATGCATTTATCAACTTCAGCTAAACAAGTTCAACCGTCTCCTTCTCTTCCAAGTCTGCTCAGGGTCTGTCACCACCTGGGTAGGAAAGGGCCCAGTGCTGTAGCTACCAGTGGCTATGAGTCAGCAGGAGTCTTCCAGCACAGGAGTACGTGGTCTCTGTCCTGGGATCTGAGCCAAGCTCATGGGCTCTTCTTTAATGGGCAGGGTCTTCAAAATGCCATTTGTGGATGGACCTCAGTGTGTGTGTCTGTCAGTCAGCTCCTGGTGTTCCACACCCCGTGGCTTGGTAACAGATGTCTGTGCTGCAAAGGAAATGTTTTACTGTTGATCCTCCTCTTCTGGGCATCACTTGTTGCAGTCTGGTCACTGAGCACTGAGCTCCAGGGCAGAAGTGGGCACAGAGAACGTCTAGAGGAGCACTGAAGCATCTGCTCAGTGGCTGGGTCCACCACTGGCTTGTAATGTGTGTGTCGATGCCCTGGAATGGCGAGCAGTGCCAGGAACGCCCCTCCATGGCCTTGTTTCTGTAGTCCTGGACATCCACAATTCCTGCCCAAACCTGACTGTTGGTGCTGCTGGAGTCAGGGACAGAGCTGAGTTGGCAGGGGGCTGTGTAGGGCATGGCAGCCCACGCTGTTTGTGCCACACATCCCTGGCGTGGGCATCCAACAGGCTGGAAACCCCCACGGTGAACCAGGGAGAGCTGCACGGGGTAAACACCCTCCTAAATGCTCCCTTTATGTGTCAGGTGCTATTTAAAACCTCTCCTTTTTCGGTGCAGAGGAGCTGGTGCTGGAATATGCCTTGCCACATGGGTGGAGCTGACTCATTCCTCAGGTATGTTGGCACTGGAGCAGGGCCTTGTGCCCCCTAAGGCTAATGTATTTGATTCCCTCCATACTTGGATATAGTTGGTCCTTTTTACTCAAATAATGATTCAAAAAAATTAAAAGTGTGATGCGTGGCATGAAAATAAACAAAGTTGTCATCACTAGTCAGCTGATGAGGAGAAGGGGTTGGAATGGAGATGTTTATGCTCCTTTAACTGCAGTGGTTGCTGCTGCTGCTCCCACTCCCTCAGAAGCCGAAGCCAACGCTCAGGACTTGAAAATTAATCTTTGATGCATGAGATTTTGTCTGCCTGAATTTTGCTTGTCTCATTTTCAATGGTGATAGAAATTGCTTACTGTAGTAAAACACAACATTAACCTCATGGTGCGTTGGCACTTGGTGATTTATGCTGGTTTAGTCTCTGAAAAATATGCAGCCTGTCTCCCAGACCTGGATTTAGCTTAGGAAATGTGTTGGCACAGGCTTGGGGCTTGAGTTGGAACACTTAACTGCTGATCCTCCATCTCCCTGGGGTAGGAAAAAGGTTTAAAATTGGAGCCTCTTGGAGGTCATTAACTTCATATCATTTCTTCAGATTAATAATAATTATATGATTGTAGCAGGAATGTTTTAAAAACAGCACAGCCTCATTTTCTTTCCTGCAAGCAAAGGGGAGGGTTCCTCTTTGTGCTGAATCTGCACATCACTCAGCCAAAATGATGACGAGTTATTTGCAAATGGAAAGAATCAGTTTGTAAGTAATAAATGAGGACATATTCCTTGTCCCACTGAAATAAAGCAGAAGGAATAATATGAATGTGAAAGGTGCTGGGGTTTCTCTTTCTTTTGGGTTCTCCTCACTCACCCACAAACCTCACTGTTCAGGTGGGGTTTAAAGCTGCTAATTTCATTTGGGGCTTTTGCTTTGGGTGTATTTTGAAAGAATCATACAAATGAAGAGTGGAAGTTCTTTCCCTGTAATGTAATTGCTTTAGACTGGTCTAAAGTGGGGAGCATGGGGAAGTTATGTAAAATAGTAAAAAAAATATCTTTGTTTCCCCCAGCACAGGAATATTTGAGGCTGTTTCATATAAACTAAGTGCATACACCAAAATATGGTGGTTTTTTTGTAAAAACTAAGCTCAAACATTTGAAACATTTCTCTCTGGGAAAAAGAAATCAGGTGTGAGACTGTGGAGTGTAAATAGTGCTTTAATTGCCATGGGAAAGAATCTCAATACTGATTAGCCAGATAGTAAAAAGAAATCAAATTGGTATTATTTTATGTGCTGAAGATGCTGTTTCACTGCTGGTGGGAAGATAACATCATCCAGGATGCTCAGCCTTCAAGTGTGGGGATCAAAACCTCCTGGATCTTTGTTGTTGTGCAACACTAGAAATTAGTTCCCCCTGTTGTTTAGCTTTCCAATAGCATTCCCTTTTGTTTAACATTTCCTCCACACTCAGATTTTTATTTTCTTTAGTTTTGTTTGAAATATTTCATGCAAGTCACAGAGCATGCATTAGGTTTTGTTTCTTCACTTCTTAAAATTCTCAGATTCGTTCCATCCTCTTTTGGTATTTGTGAGTTTTCAGCAATGTTTATGAGGATTTTTGAGTTATCATCAGTGATCTTGTACCTTTTCCAAACATGAAAAAAGGGAAAACAAATGATAGAGGGGATGCATATACATTACTGTGTATCAGTAGCTCTGCATCTCTTTGTCTCTATGTGTGTTTGTATTTTCTCTGGACAAGCTGCTCAGGTTGCACAGTGTTTACACCATTGCATGGCTTGAAATGTTGTACCATTTATTCTCTTCTGAATATATGGCAAGTTTTACTTTATTTATTTATTAATTTTAAATTAATCATCTCTTAGGGAAAAATAGGTTGTGGATGTCATTGATTTTTGACCCTTGGCAGAATACTGGGAGCAGTTTTTAGTGGCTGCAGCACTGGGTTCTCAGCTTGCTGGACTAGAATTGAAGTTCCAGTGTTGGGAATACAGAGGAGCTTTGAAATCCATCATTTGCAGGGCCCAGCAGTCACTCAGATCTGGGCTTCACACCCTTCTGGATGCCTTTGGATGGTCACAGAAAGCCCAGACTGTGACTAAAGACACACAGCAGTACTCAGAGGGACTGATGATAGTTCCAGGGCCAGGTTTAGGAGGAAACTGTATGCATGAAAGGTATAATACTCTCAGTGTAAACTTTTTATGGCTGTTTCTGCCCACATTGGTTTGTAGGTAACTATAATTTCTGTAATATAATTTATGCAGTAAGAAGCCAGAAAAAAGTGTTAATGAAACATTTGTCACCAACTTTGAATTCCATCTTCTTACATTCTCTTTCTTGGCTATTTGTCACGCTGCAAATCTCTTTTCTGGTTCCTTGGTAAAGTGAGTTCCACCGAGTTCCCTTTGACCTCAGACACAGTGCTCTGAATTGGTGTATTTTCTAGAGATGTTTCAGAGAGGTGGGCAGAGAAATGTCTTACCATTTCAGTGTTTCAACGTGGCAAAAAGAACGTGTTTGAGACATCATTGCACACTCCTGACTGTGCTCCCTGGTTAGATTTTCAGTAAAAATAGCTGGTAGCTTTCCAAGGCTTATAAATAAATAAATCAATACATCCATACATGAGAAATGCTTTGCACCAACTAAAAATAACCCCTTTGATATCTGATGGCACGTCTGTCTGTCTGGATCACATTTGTTTCCTTGCTCTCAGTATAATTTTATATGGTGTTTGCATTAGGATTAAAACGTGTGGGTTGGTTCTGAGAAAGTCAGAACACAATAAGAATGTTGTTTAAATAACTTGTAGCCTGCACAGGCTGTAAACAGCAGGTCATCAAGACAAGACTAAACTGTTTAAAGTACCCATGAACACAACAGAGGAAACAATTCCTGGTGAGGCTTTTTGTTTTAACAGCTGCATTGTTCAATTTTAAGCCTCCAGTAGTACTGAGGGAGTGCCACACGTGTTACATGTGATGCAGGGAGGGGGAAAAAACACCTTGAGATTTTTGGAGCTGTCATGGACAGCAAAATGATGTCATATAATGCCCTCTGAAAGCCCCCAGTTTTGAAAATGACAATTCATTCAAGTAAAAGACTGCATTTGTGTCAGGTGTAATCCTGTCAGAGGTGTAATCTTGTTTAAAACAACCCCCTTTTTTTCCCCCACAAAATAAAGCAAAAATGGTCCCAGGGAAGACTGTTCATTTAAAATTGATTTGTTGCAGCACAGCCCTGTTCATGAGGAGCTGAAAGTGAAGTTCATGCAAAATTGACTGGGAAGCCATAAATATTGTTGGATTTCTTTCACTTTAGAAAGTCAAACATAAACAAATATGGAAAACAAGTCGCTTTAAATCACAGTCTTACACTTGGCAAAGAAAGGCAACTTCAGAGAGGGAGTTTTGGCTTGGAGTTTTTGGCCACAACTGAAGGATAAAGCTGCCTTCTCGACTGCCAGATCCCTCCAAGGGACACAGAAACTCCCCCCCACCTTGCTGTGATTTCTTGCTAAAGAATATTTCCTACCTGCCTTGCTTAGGGACTGCCTCTGTGTTAGCATGGGGGTAATTAGGGCAGAAGTCAAGAAAACTTGGATTACACAGGTTTCCCCCCATGGGGGAGTCCCAGGGCTCGGAGAAGAGGCAGAAGATCCGTGTTGGAGGTCTCTGAGTCTTACACATACTGGGATGTCCTATTGCAGCCACAGGTCCATGGGTGTTTTTCCATATAGAACCTTAATTTTGCAATAGAGTATCTGGGTTTTTCTCCATCTAAATTCCCCAGCCACTGTTGGTCAAATTAATGTAATTCCTAACACTTAAAGATCTCTTAAAACCACAGTAAGAGCTCACCTTATTTCCCCCTCTCCCCATCTTTTTGTTGTTGATTTTAGACAATACTTTATTTAGCTTTCCTACCAGATGGTTTTGTCCAAAAGAGCAGTTAGTTCATGGGTCAGAGAATCCCTTGTGATCACACACAGAGGGGGAGGCTGAAAACGAGAGAGAACTTCTTTGGTGGTGTTTTTTTAATTTTTTTTTTTTATTTTTAGCAATATTTTAGAAGCTCCATAACCATGAATCAGAAATCAGGGCAGCATGAGTGAGTAAATCCCCTGTATGGCAGACACAGCATGTTCTGAACACAAATCCTCTAAGGTGGAACAAGCTTTCACCTCTTGTACCGAATTGCTTGGGGGAGTTTGGCCTTTTGCACGTACTGTGATGCTCTTTGGTGTGTTGTGTCTGGCTGTGGCTTAGGAAGAAATTGTATCTGCAGAGCTCCTTCCACTGCTGCTCCTCTGCTCCTCCCAAGCAGCTCTGAGCTGTGCTCCTGCCTCCAGGGATGCAGATTTTAAGTGCTTGTTGAAAAATAAAAAATACCCCCAATGTGTGTAACCCACATTAGGGTTGGCATGACAGCAACAGGGTGGAGAGAGTTTCCTCCTCTGATTCAGGCTGACTGTCTTTTAATAGGAAAGGAACATCATTTTATTCATTCTTTTTTTAAATTTTCTGGGCTTAAAAAACGTTCTTTGAATTAATTCCAACTGTGGGTGTGACTTCTGTGTTGAAGTAACTTAGCCAGTGAGAACAAACTGAGGGGATCAGAGCACTTCAGGTATCCATGGACTCTGGTGGTGATAATGTTCTGTCACTGCTGTCCAGTGTTGGATTGGAAGCAGGAGTGTGTAAGCAGTGGCTCTGTGCCCCATTTTCCAATGTGCTTCCTCATAAGAACCCTATTTTCTTAAAGAAATGGTGATCCCTATTAGACACAGGCATGGGAAGTCCCTGTTTTGTGTTTTTCCAGCAGCCTGAGATTTTGACATACCCCTCTAGGGGGAATGAATTGTTTCCTAATCTTGCCCGGTCTTTAAGGGGGTGAATTCATGTCTTTAAAAGAAGTGGGAAGGCTTTGGGCAGGGCCAGTTGCACCGAGCCCTGCTCTGAAATAAAGGACTCCAAGGTGGTTGCCTCCTGGTAGTGCCCTTTTTGGCCACATGTGCAGTACACATTTGTCCTTCTCCCGCACTTTCCCTCCCTTTTCCATGTTACCCAGCCAGCCAAACACACCTCCCAGCCTGTGGCAAAGGAATTCAGTGTGTTTCTTCAGCCATTACCTCCAGACTCTCCTTAATACAAAGCAGTGCTGATGCTCGTTGGAGTTGCTGTGTGTTCTGTTGGAGAAGTTGCAGGGGAGATGCGCTGTTGTGTTGGGTAAACAATGTATTCACCTGCCAGTGTTTTAAAACACAAAAGCACCTCCCTGGCCTACAGTAGCTGGATGTTCAAGAGCAGGAGCTGGGATTTGGCTCCAAGCCCAGCATCCATTATATCCTGCACCTTTAGCCTCCAAACTGATAAAATGGCAGGCGTGCAATTAACAGTGTTCAATTAATTGCAGAGTCTCTTCTTTAAATGCTTCTCCTGGCAAGGGTATTATCCCTCTCCTGCCCCTGCATTTTCATGTTTCTTCAGACTTCCCTCCCTCTTCCTCTGGCAGTCACTGTTACTGGTGATCTCTCTCTGTGGTTTTTTTGTGTCTTGTCAGGGATAATTTATTATTCCCCTCACCTTATTTTAATATACTCATTTAAAAGATGATTGACATTTCATGAGGTGTTCTCTGTGCCACATTCTATTCCACACACACAGAGAATGCACCTTCATTTTTACCAGTCACAGCTGTTGGAATATTGCTTGTCTCTTCACTGATCAAACCATACCCATTTTAAAATGCATTTCTTCTGCTTCCTTCCTATCAGATATTGAGAAATGGTTGCCTGCAATTTCTCAGAGTTGCAAGAACCAGTCTAAGCTTGCCTCCTGATCACATAAACTCTTAAGACATAATGCTTTATAACAGGCCAGACTATGATTAAACACACAGAGTCTTAACTTGTGAATACTTGACCAAATAAATGCCATAATCAACTGGAATAGATGGCATGTGATGATTTTCTGGGTGTGAAAATCCTCCTTTATTAAGTTTTTCTTACTTTCATGACCTGAGTTTCAGCTGCAATCAGTCTCATAATATACATTGTACCTTTAAAATTATCAGTTGTTTTAGGGTTTGTTTTTAAAGAAATTGAGGCTTTTCAGATGGTTGTATTTGGATCTACCTGGAGAATTACACGTTCCACTGGTGGGCTGAGCCAATATTTCATTACCTTTCCCACTGTAACGTCACTCATGACTAATTCCTATTAAAAGTGTCATGAGACTTCATTAAAAACTATGCTTTCCCCCTTTTTAAAGCATCATTGTATTTGAAAGCTGCAGAGATTTCATTTCTCAGCTGAGGTCTGAGACAATGCATTTCTTCAGCTCTAAAATATGTAACCACAGATTGTGGGATCCCTTCTTTCCTTTCTTTATCATTTGAGGGTAATTCCAAGGAAAAGGCAAGTCTCTTGGGGCACAGGGGATGTCTGCAGGTGTTCTAATCTCCTGCTCTATCACTGTCTGGGAGATCTCACCTTCGTGTTTAGGGAGTTCATTCGGGCTAATCAGGATTGGCAACTCTGTGCAAATGAGATGGTAAATGAAGCTTGAAAGTGGAATTTATTTTAAAGAAAATATTTAGGTTAAAGTGACTGTGATATATTTATCATTCTAATTTCCTCTTCCAGCTGAACACCCTGAACATTTTCATATTTTCTTGTCTTAAAAATTTTGAAAATTAAAGAAATTCAGGTGCATCATTAATATTTCCTGCTGTTTTTTCCCTGAATCTCAGTCATGCTTAAAGCATTCAGAACATTATTGCAGTGTATGGAGAATTCAGTCTTAACTAACAAGCTGCGAAAGACATGAGTAAATTGGTTTTCCTTCTTCCTTTTGCAGTGTTTCCTCGAGCCCAGTGTTCTGCAGGGAAGAAGGTGAAATTATGGCCCCCATTTGGGTGGCTCAGTGTTTTAGGAGCAGCGAGAGATGTTGTTAAACACCATTTCCCCCTGAAGTCCTTCCCAAGCTCGGTGGAGTTGGTTTGAGGACCGACAGCGCTCTGCCCTTCACGAGCAGCCAGCTTATCTTTGTGTTCCTGGAGACTTGTGAGATGTGTGGAATCCCTTAGGGAATGACAGTGGGATGTACTTTATAGGCACGGATTTTTCTCTCTTCCCTCTCGCTCGGGACTCTCGGGCAGCGCTGTCTGTGCCGCCCCTGCTGGGCTGTTCCCCAACCACTCCCAGCTCTCTCCCTTCAGGTTCCTACTTGACTACCCATTGCTCTTTTGCCCAGTTCCTCACAATTCCCCGAGGAGCTGTTTTCACTTTCTGGAGAGCATTTGCATTTTATCTTCGTCAGAAAGGAGTTTTGGCTCTATTCTACCCGAATGGGATTGATTTGGGAGTTACCTGCACAAGCATCCCCACATTCCTGCATAAGTATAAACCTGCAAAATACATGGAACAATGACCTTTACAGATCAGATGATTAACTAGGCTGGAGAACAATGAAACTGAGCAGGAGTCTTCAAGTGATGTGGAATGATTTTTGAAGCTTATGTCAGTTTTGTGAGAGCTTTAATTTTGCATTCCTATACATTTCAGATTACTTGACAATAGCAGGCTAATAGCAGGGTGTAATTATTCGACTTAGAGAAAGGAGTGGAACGATTTAAAAAAAAAAAAGTAGTTTCTTGCTTGAGAGGAGGAATGATGTTTGTTGTTTGAGACTTCCATGACCAAGAAATTGCAGTTTGCCCTCTGTTGAAGGCGTCGCTTCAGCAACCTGAACAAAGTGCTGGATGAACATTTTTGCTTATAAAGCCTTTTGGGGAGCTTAATGTAATTTGCAGGTTTTCCTGTGATAATCAAAACCAATTGGTTGGGTTGTGGCAGTGGCACAATCCCTATTTATGCCCCAGAGATGGTTTTCTTACCCTGGCTTGTGCCCTTCACGGTAAGATTTAACTCTGCAGAGTTAAATAAATCTGCCTGCATGACTCTGTGTTGGTATTGTGGGTAGCACTGAGTCTGTGTGCTCCTCTAGCATATGGCTGTGTTCTTCAAGGAAGGGAAAGCTGAAGAGAAGGAATTTCTCAAGTACATAAACGAGCCCAGATCTTTCTGGAGGACAGCAATTTCTGACAGTCAAGCTAATTTTCCAATTTGTTTTTTCTCTTTTTTTTTTTTTCTTTCTTTCTGGGTTTACCCACACGTGGTCAATCCATGTAATTCCAAAATAATTGAAGGAATAACATCCTGGGATGAAATGGCCTCCTGTTGGACAAAACAAACTCGAAGCTGGAATGCTGGAATTGGGATAGCTGGGAAGAAAGGCAGTTTGTTAAGAGATGTGTAATTCTGAAGGTATTAATTCCTTCCAGCTTGAGCTGTCACGTTCCAGACTGTTTTCTGCAGGAGAATATCGGAAGTCACCAATTCACACTGTCAACAGAGAGTAAACAGTCAAAATAAATTAAAATTGCCCTCAGTGAATCATTGTCCCGAGGAATTTGAAAGAGAGTAGTGTTATTGAGATATGTTATTTTCTCAGCAGGGAAAGCAAATGTGCCTTCCCAAGACTTATCTGTCACTTCCTAAATACCTTATTCAAACCCATGCATATATTTTCATTTGTTTGTGATAGGCATAGAAGTGGGAAGTCCCCATTCATCCCTACTGCTCTCAACACAGTATCTAACAAGGTTGACAGGTCTTGTAATTTGTTTGCTGCTTCTATTCTTTCCTTTCTTTCTCTCCAGTTCACAAAAGAGCTGTATTCCAACTCATGTCACTTTTTGTGTGCTAAACTCACTTCAAGTGAACCTACATTTAAATCTCAAATCTTCTGCTCTGAATTAAAAGGTGACTGCACTTACATGAATAGATTTTGAGGATGAAAATAATAAGCTTCAATGGCTTAAAATTTCATTGCCTAAATCTGTTAATACATACTAATTCTATGCACTCCAGTGCTGTTTTAAGATCCTACTCGACACCTTTTCAGAGAGATTGAAGAATGAGTGTGTGGCTACCAGGCACATGGGTAAGCCTGACCACTAAATAATTCTGTAGATTTAAAAAAACCCCAAACAAACAAACAAAAGGCACTGTGGAGCCCAAAGAGTCTTGCTTAAAAAGTGCCTGGGGTTGAAAATTCAGTCCAGCACTTTATGATTGCTGCAAGCATCCCGATGCCTTAAAAAAGAGGTTGCAGCTCCTTGCTGGGGCCCATTGCTTGATGGCAGATGTGGCTGTCAGACCTCCGAGTGCGCATTTTCATTGTATTGAAGTGTCATCCTGACCAGTTAAACTTGAATTGGGGGCTTAAAGCATTATCTTATGGGGGAAGAGAGGGCAGAGGAGAAGAGGAATTGAGACCAAATACAGAATTTGGGCCGAAAAGTTACCTCTTAGCTCCATGCTGTTTTCCTTGCTATAATTCAACGAGGTGTAAAAGGAAGAGGAGTAATTGGGTGACGAGTTGCTGCATGAAAATATCAAGGAGGAGTTTCTGTTTCGTGGCTCTGTGCCAAGGGCTTTCTTACTACCTGATTGTCCCATGAAAATGTGGGGATATCAAGGCTTCCAACACCAAGCTGTCATTCAGTGATGCTTTGCCCTGTTTAACGCTGCTCTGCCCGTGGTGGATCCCTCAGCACCAAATCCCGTCAGGCTCCGGGTTCCTCTGGAGCGCTGCTAAAAATCCCTACTTGCCGTACAGGTTTCTTGGCACCTTTCAGCAGCGGATGGCGGAAGAATGCACCAGGCTTGTTGGAACAGAGTGCTCTGTGAGCGCACGGAAAAAATTCTTCCACCCATCCCATGACTGCAGCCCAGGGTGTGTCCCGCGCAGTTTGGGATGGGAAAGATTGTTCCCTGGAGGCAATCCCGGAGCTGCCGCTGCCGCCGCCGCCTGTTTTTTGAGCGAGCTCAGAGGAGCCCGGAGGAAGAGGAGGAGACTGGGCTGGCAGAGCCCTCTCCTGTGCCTGGCTGCAGGAATCTGCCATGGCTCTGGGCTCCTCGCATCCCTTCTGTGCCGCAGGACGCAGCCTTAGCTCTTGGCATCACGGAGCACTGCTTGGCCGTGCAAGTGAGGAGCCAGGCAGGCTTCCAGTCTTCCTCACGCCCCGTTTGCACGGCAATAATGAACGAATCCAGCATTTTAAGGACTGGGAAGGGTTTAGACCCGGTTATAACTTCATTTAGGGCTTCCTTATTGGCGATTCCTCAAGGCCCAAGTTTAAAAAAACAGATCAGGAGATACATATCCCCTTATTGGTAACAACATAGCAAATGTCATATTTGAAATTATATTGTTAGCAGGTCAGACTTTCAGACATTTGCCTTAATGCTTGTTTCAGTGTTGAATAGCTGAGGGGAAAAAATACAAATAAAAAAGCTGTTTCATCATTCTTTTAGCACTTGGGGAAAGGTAGTCCAGAGGAAAGGTGGCTGTTCCAATGTGCTCCAACTCTGAGCTGCCTGATTTGCCTCTCACCGAGGGCTCTGTGCAGCGTGGAGGATCGCGGTGTGTCGACACAGCGAGCAGAACACATCGCAGCAGTTCCCTCCCTTTTCCTCTAGGCTTTCACAGAGTAGAGGGATGTTTTCCCTGGTGTTTATTGAGGGAATCAGCGAGTACCTTCCAGAAAATAAAATGATTTCCTTGGAAGACATCAGGGCTAAAACCTAATAGTGAAGCAGCAGGTGAAAAATAATAGTGAAGCTGAGTTTAATGTGGGAAGTGGAGAATGCGTAATTGAAACAGTATGCTGATGAAAAGGCATTATGTGAAGCTGTCAGAAGTCATTATAATACACTAATTAACACTCTTTGCGCTCTTAGCTTATGCTGTTGTGTGCTAATATTTCTTCCTCTTTTGCCTTTTATATTCCATAACCTTTTCTGCAGTGGGAATTCCCGGATTCTGCTTTTTTAAATGCTTTGTTAGAAAAACCTGTCACCTGTGTAATATGGATCTTCCTCTTGACACCAATTTAACGTGTGTGCTTGGGCTTTTGTTTTCCTAATGCTTCAAACAAATTATAGCACAGATTACATGTTTCATCCTAAGCAGATAGTGTCAGATTGGGAAAACTTTAAAGGGAAAACTTTATTCTGTGCATGTGACTGATACTTTCCCTTGCTTGTGATTTATCTCCCTGATGTCGGGGGTCTCTTTTTGGAGAAAGCCTCCTCCTGATCATATCTCAGCAGCCCAGTAGATCTCCACACCTCCCATGACTTCTGGAGATGCTTCAGTGTGGAATCAGCCTGCTTAAAATGCCATCCCAGGATTTATGCACTATCTGAGGAAATAACAGCTGAAGCGACGGGCTGGGCATGAGTTGGTTCCATGAATGAGTTTCATCCACCATGCTAATTTCATCCTAATGCTTTTGACTGATTATCATGATTTTTACATACTTATGAATTTTGCCACTGCTGCTCTTCTATTCTCACTGACACATCTACATGTCTTGTAGTTTAAGTGCCTTTCCAGGCTCCAGAATACAGAAAGCAGGGAGTGAGCTGCTGCCCAGCCTTCCCTAACAGGTCCGCACTTTGCAGGCTCAGTTGATGAGCCCTCCAGCCTCAGATGTGCCAGCTGATTCCAGGCACTCACAGGGCTTCCTGCTGCTCAGAGATGTTTATCCATCTGCACAAACCTTGCCTCAGTTACTCAGTTCTTGGGTGGAATAACCAAAAATTAAAGATGAAAATGGAGAAAGAACCACGTGTTGAAGTAAATCTTGCTGAGAACAAACACAGTGAAATCAGATTCCTGTTTCTGTCCCCAGCAGTGGATTTGAGATGGGAGCAGTTCTTTCATTCTTTCATTCCCAAAGTATTTAAAGCAATTCTGCTTTTTTTTTTTTTTTTTTTCCTGAGGCCCAACATGGAAAACTTGAGTACAGCAGGGGGAAAAGCTCTCAACAGAAGATTCTGTTTATAGAAACAGTTGTGCAATCCATGACTGCCACTGCTTTTCTTGCTGCAGTGTGCATGCCCACATCCACATCCCTGCTGAAAAATGCCATTTACAGTTAATGCCTCAGGCACATCTCCAGCGCAGGGAACATGTATAATTCCTAACATAATATTATGTGGTAACTGTTGGCAAACTGTTTGCTCCATGATGGAAGTCGGCTTAGATTAATTACTTCTAGATGTTAGGAAATGGCAGCTCAGAAAGGTACAAGCTGTCCCAGGTGCTTCAGAGGCGAGGTGCTGTCACGTCCGGGCTGGTTCCTCCTGGAACTCACCGCGTTGGATGATGTGGGAACACAGAGTCTGTCGGAGGATGCTGCTGGGGCAGGGTGTGGATACCAGGCAGGGAACACGGCCTGGGCTCTGAGGAGGCAGCCTGGGGGAAGGGGGTCACTTCCACTCAGGGGTACTGCTGGAAGGGTGGCTTTTTCCTCAGGCTGTGGTTGCCCGAGTCCGCTCCTGAACTTTGACGCCGGTTGTGAAATTGTGTTTCCGCCTCCTTGCGCTTTTTGCACAATCGTGTGAGAAACCACCAGATATGCATCTGTCCTGGTGCTGCCTTGGGACTTCATAACTTCCCAGGATCCTGGGGCAAAGGTGGGACCCTCTGGCTGAGATCCTGCTCATCACCAAGTTTAGCAAAATATTGTGCTAAAGCACAAAGGAGCAAGTGTTGGCGGTTCGTGGACAGCCCCCCCAAAACCCAAGCCTTATGCGCCCTGCAAGAAGCATGGGAAGAACCCTTTTGGAAAAGTCTTTTGGTTTTTATATTTAGGGCTGTGTTTTCAGAGTAGCTCTTACCTAGATCTGCTGTCTCAGGGTACAGAATTACTTGAGTGGTAAGAGAAGCACACAAAATGATGTAGATCCTCATCTCCTCTTCTAATGCGACCGGAGCGATTTCTGTAGTGAGACATTCCTGCAATTTCAGTTTGGAAGGTTTTTGGCACTCTGAATAACACATCTAATGTGAATTATACCTCGAAATTTTAACAGTGTTGGAATCACCTTTATCTTTTAAAGAGAACATCTGTTTGATTTGCTCAAGTTTCTTTTCAATACCAGATTGCTTTCTGTGCATGCCATTGCTTTTCCTCTGTCAGGGCTCCCTGCTCCCTTGTTATTGGCAGCTCTGGAGGAACTCTAATGCCCACTCAGGAAAATGAACATTCATGGAGGGTTGTTTCCCATAGCAGCTAATATGGTGTGTCATCTCAGTTATTTTCTACTTTAATGTATATTTGAGTCAGGAAAATAACGGGATTTACCCGGGCAAGCCTGATTGCTTTTCCTCTGCTTAGTAAATGACCTGTACCTTCCAAGCTTTGGGTATGTCCAAATAAGGAACTGAAGAAAAGGACATTAATATTGAGAGGTATGTAGTGCTCTGCCTGATACAATAAGCTAACTTTTCAGATGTGCTGTAGGTACAAGAATTGTTTTTTTTCCTCTGGTCAGACTGTTCTCTGCTTGTAAAAGATGATGTACTCCTTCCTTTTTTTTTTTTTCTTCCCTTTTTTTTTTCTTGAAAAGAAACTACTTAACACTAACACTGGATGACTTGCACTTATATAACAAGGGATAATGGCTTTAAAGTGACAGAGAGCAGCATTAAATTAGATATTAGGAAGAAATTCTTCCCTGTGAGGGTGCTCAAACAGCTGTGAACTCCCCATTCCTGGAAGGGCTCAAGGCCAGCCTGGATGGGGCTTGGAGCAGCCTGGTCTAGGGAAAGGTGTCCCTGCCCATGGCAGGAGGGGTTTGGAACTGGAGGAGCTTTAAGGTCCCTTCAGACACAAACCATTCTGTGATTCTATGAAATCTATCAGGCAGTCAACAGGAGCTTTCTAAATCTCACTCTATTGCCTTCAGTAGCACTGTCAGATATTTATAGTAAAAGCAATTATGTTTGGTGGGGGTGGTGGTGATGGGGACAGACAGGAGGGAAAGTGGTTATAAAATGCCATTTCTCGCAAATGGTAGATGTCAAACAAAATGTAAAATCTAAAGGTGCCATGTAAGCTCTGTTCTCAGAACCTTTGTTTGGAAGACATGAGTTTTACTGACAGCCCATGACAGGAAGCTTATATTTTCCAGGGTGGGCTGAAATGTGTCTGAAACCGATGGCAGTCAATCTCAGCCATTCACATCTCTGGCTTTCACATTTTGATGCAGCTCGAATGAGATGAAAAAAGCACTAAAGAAGCACAAACGAAGTAATTGGAACCTAATCACGCTTAATTATTAGGCATGTGTTTAATTTTAGGCATATAAATAGGCCTGCTGAAGGGAAGAGGACGTATTCTTTTCATTGCCTAATAAGACTTTTGTCGCATGTACGCTCTTCAAGTACTTGGGTGCTTCTGATGTTTTAACAGAAGGATCCTTACAGTCATCCAGTTACACAGGGCTTTTTGTTAAATAGGCTTTAACTCTTTCCCTGGAAATAAATAACCTGACAATAGCATCAGGAAAATTGAAAAAGTAGCCATGCTCCGTTGCCATAGTTCAGGTGTATACCCAGGTATACCACTGCTTCTTCCCCCTTTTTAGTTATGTATAAATTCTCCGTCTGCCCTCTCTTGTTTCTGTCTTTTAGAGCCATTTTGTCTTCATTAAGTAAGACTGGCTGAAATATCTTCAGTTGTAATGTGCCCTCCATATTTTTCTTCTGGAACATTGCAAGGGTTGTGTTTTCCTGTTTGTGTTGTTTCCCTCCCTCTCACAATCCGTGCCTGGGGAGCTTGAGCAGCACAGAGCCCAGTCCCTCCAAGCTGCCTGCAGAAAGACAGGAGCAATGACTATTGCTGGTGCTGTCAACTGCTGGGTGTAAACAGCATTAAAAATGAAGCCCACACAGGTTCCAGAGTCCGAGATGCCAATGGATGGACACCTCTGTCAACTCCTATTCTTTTAGAAAAAATAAGACCAATGTTTTGCTTTCGGGTTTCCGCTGAATTGGCTTTGTCATCTCACGAAGCCCTTTGCCTGCACAGGAGGCTGGTTCAGGGCAGCCTGCAGAGAGCAAGTGGGTTTTCCAGATGCCCGATGGCTGTGCTTGCAGCTGGCCTGCTCTCACCCCAACCAGGCAGATGAAGAGCTCCTGTCCTGAGCTCCTGCGGGTTAAGCTCAGCCCCCGGGGTGCCTGTGACAGCACCTGTAACAGCATCGCTTCCTCAGGGCTCCCACGGAGTGGTCCCTCACCGTCCGTGGGAAGGACCCGGCGCTGCCCCTGGAGAGGCTGAGAAATGCAAGACACTGATGGCACCAGGAGGGCTTATTCTTTAACCTGCTTTCTCTAGGAGGGTGTTTCTTAATGTGAGCACTCTTTGTACCTTCATCCACTCGGTGTTTTGGCCAGTGTGTTCGTCCCTGTGTTCACATCGAGTGGTGGCGGTTTCATCGTTTAAAACAATGTACTGGATGGTGTTACTTTCTTGAAACACCCAGCGTTGTGTTTGGCCATATTCTGGCTTTTGCTCTTTCAAAACGTGGTGCTGTGTACCATGTGCCCTGCGGATACTGCATAAAAGTGCCTGGCACTCTCCAATCCCAGGACTATCCAGGAGGACCTCAGCTGTCACCTGCTTCATCCACACGCCTCTAGTTTTGCTTTCTTGCTTTATCTGCATGATACCCATGGCAGGAGATATAACGTTTTCCCCCCTTCCATTTCAGATGTTTGTCCTTCTCATCCTTTCCCCCTACACTGCAGAAGGCATCATGTGGTCCTCACTGTTTGCATTAATGAGCCTTCGGTGCCATTGCTAAATGTAGCAGGTGGGGGCAACTTATCCTTGGTTTCTTTACACACAGCATTATTAATGTCTCATGTAAAGAGGACCTGTTGACGATGAAACCGCCACCACTCGATGTGAACACAGGGACGAACACACTGGCCAAAACACCAAGTGGATGAAGGCACAAAGAGTGCTCACATTAAGAAACACCCTCCTAGAGAAAGCAGGTTAAAGAATAAGCCCTCCTGGTGCCATCAGTGTCTTGCATTTCTCAGCCTCTCCAGGGGCAGCGCTGATCCTTCCCGCGGACGGTGAGGGACCACTCCGTGGCTGCTAATATTTCTTCAGACTGGATGCTCAGTTTTGCCCATTTTTGTGGGTCCAGTTGTCTCACCCAGAGATAAATTTTTGTTCATGTTTTGTGTCATGTACTCGCACAAGTAGAACTTTCACATTGAATGCAGCTTTCTGCTTACGGTGTCCACATCAGAGTTAAGTTAGACAATTGCATCAGTAAAAATAAGCACCTACATACTCTCATAGCAAAATTTACTAAAACAATAAAAACCTGTATTTTTCACCATAAAGGCCAAAATTTTGAAACATCTTTGTGTGTATCTGGCACTAACAGCATGGTATTTTATAGGGATGCTTCCTGCTTGCAGCATGTATTCTTAGAGCAGGAGTGTGTTGCATTTTAGTGCTTCTTACCTCCAGAGATGTGTAGCATAAGTTTTCACTTCAGAGAGTTCATCTGTGCTCACATTCTCATTTTTAACTCATTAGGAGTCCCCAGAGCTGTGAGGCTCAGGTATGCTTTGTGGTCCTGAATTTATGTATCACTTGGGTAACCATAGAGCCTTGAAAGCTCCAGAGAACTGAGTTTCAAAGAACATGGCAAGCCAAAAGGTTGCCTAAAATCATGTGTCCCTGCGCCTAACCCCATCACCCCAGTTGTTTTCAATTGTTCCTAGTCATATGCTTTTCAGTTTGGTTCAATAACAGGTTTGCAGACCTTTGACTTCTCTATTTAAAAACGAACTGACAGCTTTCCAACAACAGCTGGTGGAGGGCACTTCTGGCTATTCACTACGAAATGGATTATAAAAAAAAAGCACGTAGTTTCATATTTCCTACTTTGTCTCCAAATTAAAACTGGTATTTACTGATTCTTTTTTTTTTTTCTTGCTTCAACTTGACATTGATTTAGCTTATATAGAAAATGTGCTTTTTACTTTACTAAACATTTCCTTACGTGGGAAGTGTGAAGCCAACAGTCTTGGCATGGTGTGTCAGCCTTGTGAGTAAATTTTATAATTGGCTGAATTGCTTTTAAAATGTTAGCTACATTAATTTCCTCAGATGCTGCATGTCTGTGTTTTCTGTACAGCTCAAA
Source organism: Formicarius rufipectus (assembly GCA_013399695.1). NCBI lineage: Eukaryota > Metazoa > Chordata > Aves > Passeriformes > Formicariidae > Formicarius > Formicarius rufipectus. The sequence goes on from VXAU01003092.1 coordinate 353,515, forward strand.
GAGACCAGTTGGTCTCAGTTTGAATTGTTTTTGCAGTTTAAACATAGCCAGTCGAAGTCTAAGATGGGGCATCCCATTGAAATACAGCAGCATTACTGGTAATATTATTGGTAACATTTGTATTTATTAATTACCAAGTAATGTTGGTAATTATTGGTAATATTTCTCACTACATTTCTTCATAAATAAATCAGCTTCCCATTGATATTCCTGGTTAATCCAATCAGCCAGGCACGGGGGGATAGTCAGGGTTTTTCTGGAGCCAGCCGGCAAAGTGTGTGCCATTTTCTCAACTAGGACATCATTCCCTAACACAGGAGCCTGTCCACACGCTTACACAGTCCCAAATGCAAATGTAAAAGCTGATTTCCATCTCAGGATTCGGGTATTTCCTCAGACTGATGGCTGGCATTTTCTTAATAATGTGAAGTACCTGGCTGTGTGCTTGGGAAAAATCCGAGGGCTTCCCTTTCCAGCGATGGCAGTAATCACCGTCTGAGCAGGAAAGGTTCTTCTGCCTGCTCTGATCTTCTGCCACTGCTGTCATGCCATGGAAAGCTCCCCAAACATGTCCATTTGCTTCCAGACTTGGATCCCTGACTCTTCTCTTGAGTTCCCCCAGGGCAACATTCCGCTTCCCTGGCCATCTTGGATGTAAATTGTTTTCAAATGAGTGAATTAATCAACATTGCAGAACCTTAATTGAAAATACGACTGATGATGCATGTCAGTTCATTCAAGTTGGAAATATATTTTAATTTTCATGTTCCCCAGAGCAATTAGCATCTCTTACTTCAACTTTTCAACCCTTCAAAATTACATCGAGATTTTAACCTGAAAAATGCCAAAATTACCATTGTCAAATGCCAACCTTTAACTTCCCTCCTGTTAAAACACCCTGAAAACATCTGAGAAATACTCATCAAAAAAACCTTCAAAGACAGGTGAGGGAGAAGCTCCTACCAGAAGATAAAGAGGGTGGCAGTAGCCTGGTGACTATCACAGGCAAACATTTTAGGTGGAGTATTTGACTTTTTTTTTCCTCTACAGTTGTACCTCCGGGTTGTTGCTAATACAGTTGCTACTCTTACCCTCAAGTAATGCCTTCCCCCACCTTTTCCAGGATATTAAATGAATAAAGTGGTTCATGTGACTCCACCAGCTGTACTAGGAAGGAGGTGGGTTTTTTGTTGTTTTTATTTTTTTTTAAACTATTCTTATTTTTAAATTGAAGAGCTTATTAAAAAAGCAGCACTTCAGTAAGTTAAATTACTTAATGCTGCACATCCTTGCAACCCTAATCACTTCCAGATGGAGCAATTCATACTTCTAAGAGAGCACTAATTTTAAAGTGAATCGGGGGTTTGGGTATCTGCATCTTAGAGCACCCTTGTACATTGCAGAGCCAAAGCCCTTAAAAAATTAAGCAATCGAGTTTTGAAAAGAAGTGCTTTATTTTTAAACTTTATTTAAGTAGTTCCCATTAAAACCAGATTTTATTTCCTGCTGCTGTTCCTGCAGTACTCATCCACATTCTTTTGAAACTGCAGTAAACAGAGGCAGGAGAGTGGGAAATGTAATTGGGTGAAATACCTCTGGAAGGGCAACCTGTGTGCAGGTGAAAGGGAGACAACTTTGCATTCATAGTAATTGCTTTCTTTGCTAGAAATCTTCTGTTCCTCCTCACACATCTTGTTTTTAAATCCCCTTTTCAAATGACTTTTTTCGCAGTTAATTGCCCCCATTAACTAACCCGTTGCTTTTTGTCCTGTGGGCTTGAGGAGGTGAAGGTCCCACTCACTGTTGTGGTGCTCGCACATCCTCTCTACAAAATCAGTGCAAAATCACAGTGTCACCACTCCCTTCTGGGCCTCTTGGGGCCTTTTCTTACAACAGCAACACCTTTTTAGTGATCTAAAAACGCTGTTGCTGAGCCTTTTCCCCCTGCCAGTGTTAGATAATATTTCCTGGAAAAAGGGTAGTGGTATTTGCTGCTTAGAGTTGTAACTGTCCTTAGAGAGGGGGGAGAGAGTCTTTGTGTCTGCAGTTGAAAACTTACTAAGTATGAAGCAAATACAGCTTCCATAGACAAGTCTATTTGATATTTCTAACTTGTAGTGTTGTATTTCTTTCAGTGAGTGGGATTTCAAAAGGTAGATGCCTTCCTGGTTAGCCCCACTGCTCATTGTTTTATTGCTCAGCAGAGGAAAAGGAAGAGTAGTGCAACTCATCTAGCACTTAAGTCCAGAAAATGCTAAATCACTTGTTCATTTTGCTGCACAGATCTCTATAATATAAAGTTTTAATGTGGAATTCTGCATAATTTGCCTTTTATGTTGGGGTCAGTAGAAATATGGGAAATCATGGAGCATGAGAGGCATCATTTTCCTCTCTGTGCTCAGAAGAAAAAACGGAGAAGCAACAAGGAATCCAGGTTGTACTGGGATAAAGCAGGCTGTAAACACCAAGTGAATCATGCCACATTCCCTGGCACGCTGATACCGAGATAACACCAAATATACCCTGTCATTCCTTACCTTGGGACCTTTTCTATTTGTGTGGAAATCTCCTGGCCAGCCAAAGGCTGGCTCCAAACATAGCTCCAGCCCCAAATCACACCCCGCTGTGCCCAGGGATGATGCCAAGGGCTGGCACTGAACCCTGCCCAGGATGTCACATCAGCTCAGTGTTTTCAATGACCCCGTCATTGCTTCTGCTGGCGAAGGAAAAAGCTGCAGCTCAGAGCGTGCGGCTTCCAGCCCACGTGTGCTGCTTTCCAGCCCTCTTAACATGCCCCAGGGTTGCTTTCCCCTGGAGAGAGAGGTTTTATTTAATATTGAGCTCTGTTTAGGAAAGAAAAAAGGTGCATTTTATCATGTTTTGTGCCTGTCAGAGGTGTATTTATTTACTTCAAAGTCACTCACTTGAATCCTGAAGCAAGCCTGGATTCTCTCAGTGTTTTCTCCCTAGCCACAAGCTCAGTAAAGATTTTATATTTAAATATCAAGTGATTTTAGTTGTCTGAAAAGGCAAATTCCTTATTTTCCTGTCACAAATAGTCCTACAAAAACTAATTGTAAAGATATAATTCAGGACAAAATGTAGTGTATAGATTTCTCAATAACTTTTAGCAAGTTCAGTTGTTATGATTGCAGGCTAGGAATGTTTCTTACTATGACAATGAGCTTTCAAGTTGGAAATGCAACCTATTTTAATGATCATGTATTAGTGAATTAGCTTTGAAAGCTACAGTTTCTGTCCTTACTATGTGTCTATAACAAACTCCATGTACAGTTTGTGGAACATGCACATGGAACATTTTTTCTCATCTTGAATTTGTTAAATATTACTCAAGCAAAGCAGGAAAGATTTGTGATAATCTTTCGTTACAATAATTGGGTGATAATAACTTTAATATTGGGAAGGGGAAAGGAAAAGAGCAATATTACAAGATTCCACCATTACACAAAGAAGCAGCACATAATGAAAGTGAGGTAAACCTGTGTGTTAATGTTTGAGTCTCATGTTATTGGAAATACCCCTCATTTTTGAGTTGGTTTTGGAAGTTTTCTCCTACCAAAGGTTTATATGAAAACCAGAAGTGTGTGCCTTGATATATATATTTAGCAAACATGTTTATAAAAGCTGGCACTGTAAAATGATCTAAAATAAACCCAGTTTTTTCCCCTGGAGCAGGTCATACTCTGGGGACACAAGATTTTAGAGTTGAGTGTGTTGGTTCAGCGCAGACTTTACAGTCTTGAAAATGTGCTACTGCTCATTTTATAAAAGCTAGATTACAAATGAAAGCCTATGTACTCATGTGATATGCAAAGCCTAGGCCTGCCTTGCCAGCTGGTCAGCTGCCAGTTATAAATTATGCTGTAGGTATTTTCATGTAGAATATGGATAACATACTGCAATTTCTGTGTTTAATTTATTAAAGTACAGTGCGAAGCAATATACAGTCAGCATTTGTGTCCTCTAACTGCACAGTAGGCATATGCTTTTGTTCTAAATGTAATCAAAATTATGGTGTCTCAGATACCACTTAGTGAAATCTGTTGGCAAAGGCTACAGTTTTTATTGTGATGACTATATTTTTACATGTCTTCAAGCTGAATGGTGTTGCTGTAGCTGCTGATTTGGGAGGCAGCGTTCTTCTCCCTGCACAGCTGCTTTGTGGAACAGGGAATGTGCTAAGGCTGCTGGGACTCCCACCTTTCAGGTTCATACTAATAACAGGGAAAGAAATGGAAATCATTTCTCTAATGCTCTTCCACGAATTTCCAGCAGCTGCTCCAGGGGTGGCCATGGACAAGTTCCCCACGGCTCAGTTTAAAGAGCCTCAGTGTATATTGGCAGCAGTTTTCCTGTGTTGAGAGGAACATCCCACAGGCACAGAGTCTCTTGGAAGATCATTACAGCACAGGATATGTGGCTTAGCATAGGGTTTTACAATATTCCCATGCAAATCTTCCATTTGGAATCAGTACATGTAGAAGAAGATTCCTGCACCATGCCTTCTTCCTCCAGAGATCAGCCTGAAAGTTGATGCAAAGTTATTTTTGAAGATTCAAACAGCAATTAAAGCAATAGCACCGTAATCAGTCCTGGGTGTATTTTAATGAACCAAAGAGCTTAAATCTCCTTTTTCATCTTTGACAACGTCTCCATGTACTTTATTTTCATCTGAGATGTCAGACATTCAAATGGTTTTCAAAAGCCAGGCTTCTGCTCTTGGGGGGCATCGTTTCTTTGGTTTTACTGGTCCATGAGGAAATTTGAGTGTTAGGAAAATGTTTGTGCAATAAGCATTTCTGAAATATTTATTTATACCAATATTTATTGTTAGCTGTCATTGTCTGATCTCTACTGCATAAAGAGGATCTTGTTTCACTTGGTCCCTTCCTTTAAAATTTGCTGAATATTCCATGAGAGAGGGTAGAAGCCCTGCCCAGGGACAAACTTTTACCTTGTGATCCCAACATACAATAAAAAAAAAATTACATATCTTTTGTAGTCAGGGCAAATTTGGGTTCTGGGCCAAAATCCATGGACTTCTCTGGCCTCTCCATAGTGAATTAAAACCCCAAATGTTTTTATAGCTATAACCTTGAGCAGTTGTTTTGGGATAGATACCAATAAATATAATGGGTCCACTGGGAAGAGACAGAGCATTTTCAGATTTATGAAGGGGAAAAAAATCAATATTCTCCCTGAGGCTGTATAAGTCATGAGTAGTACCAGTAGTTTTATGCAAAGTTGACAGTATCATGAAATACAAACCCTTGGTTTGGAATTCTACCAGAAATTAAAGTGGCATTAAAAAGAAAAGTAAATGTTTTGGCGTGTGGATTAAGAAGGTGGTTTGTATTTCTTATCGTTTTGCACTGCAAATTCCTTTCAACTGAGCAATAAAAGACAGTTCAGGAAAGATTTAAGGAGAGTTTGATTCTCAGTCCACATGTCTCCTCTGAATGATGTCTTTCACCACCCTCAATTAAACGTGGCTGTCTCTGAGGAATGCTCCCTGTGGAAAGGGCAGGCCACTCCGGCTGCTCCTCCACAAAGGGGATGTCGTGGCATCAGGAAGAGATGCTGCCTTTGGAATGGCTGTGGGTGCTGTTCCCTTACACTGGCCCTGAGCTGTCAGGAGTCACATCTTTTTGAGATGTGTGAGAAGTTTGGAGCAGTCATCTGGTTGCTCTCAAGTCTCCTCAGCTGATTGTCCTCCTCTGCACATGCTGGTTTGGTTTGCAGTTTGTTGGAGGGTTTTAGCTCAAAAAAAAGAAAAAAAATTTGTCCTCAAGTTTATATGTGTGTGTGTGTATATATATATATGTATATATTTGAGGGAAGGGATAGGTTGTGTTTGAGGCAGAAGGAGAAGGAGTTCTTTGCACAACAAATCAACTGAGAGCAGTTCGATACACGAGTAGCACGAATTGCACTGTGGCAAGAATTGATTTGTACGTACTGGAAATTGTACTTCTGTCTTTGAAGGATTACTTCCATCGCACTGACCTGTATTTGTGAGTGAAACAAAGGGAAAAGAATTCTGTATTGAAAACCTCCTGGTTCAGCTCTGTCTTCACAAGTGTGAGTCCACCTGCAAACCATCCATCCTGTTACCACCCATCAGTGTTTTTACAATGAGCATTTTTAATTTTCCCGTATGCATTGCAATATGTCCAAAGAGTGGCATTGTCCATAGGTGCTTCACTGCTAGCTGCTTTTATCAGTTACTTGGCAAGGAATTTGGGATGACTCCATGAGGGCACTCTGTCTTGAGGTACCCTCTTCAGAGGGTACTCTGAACATGCTGTGTTGTTTGAAGACCATGCAGATTACATTGTGGGAGTTCCGTATTTATTTTCCCTCAGTATTATTTCAAATTTAGATACCATAGAGAAGATCACAAAATAAGAGGATAGGGGATGTTAAATTGAGAAATATTAAATTTCTGGTGCCCCCCCCCCCCCCAAAACGAGGGTTGTGCGCTG